>JAVJIX010000019.1:7805000-8180000 GCA_036785185.1 Paratrypauchen microcephalus | reverse complement strand
GAGCTGTGCGATGGAGAAGAATGAATCAGGAGTGATGTAGAGAGACTGTGACATGGAGGGTCTTCTCTCATGACAGAGGAGCTGGACCTTTGCTGGAGAGGAGATGTTGTGGTTGCACGCGCTGGCACGGATAGTTGTCAAAGGTGACCATGATAAAGCTGATGTGTGTGTGTAGAATCCCTCAGTTGTCCAGGTAGAATCTATGGCAAAAGTAGAAATTCAATTTGTCAACTAGACAAAAGTTTATTTGGTCAAATCTGTTTCTCAGCTCATCCAACCTGCTTCTTCAGTTCTGGTCAGACGCTGGTGGACACTGCCTATATCTGCCAGAAGTGAGGCGCTAACTACAATGAAATGACTCTGAGACTACCACACCTACTTGTTTACAGTTGGTGTTAGTTAGGTGGGCCTATTAGATCTGCAGTGGGAGTGGAGTGAGGGTCTTTTTAGCAGAACCATTCAGGACCATAATGGTGTTTTCACACCTCTGGACCTGACCTGGACAAGAAACAAGACAACAGAGAATCAGAACCTAGGAGAAAGGATGTAACTATCCCTTACCTGGCCAGTGTTTCTGAAAAACTACAGAGGATTTTCAGACAACATGAAATCCCAGTCTATTTCAAACCCACAAACACTTTAAGACAGAAACTGGTCCACCCAAAGGACAAAACATTGAGCCACAAACAAAGCAATGTGGTCTACTCCATTCAGTGTAGTGAAGACTGCAGTGAGCGCGACACTGGAGAAACAAAACAGCCACTTCACAACAGCCACTTAGAAGTGACTTTATTGATCTCATCAGGAGAGCTGCCATGGGTCAAGAGAGCCGTCGTAGGTTGGGAGAGCCATCGTGGGTCAGGCGGGGTTGACCCATGGGGGGTCAGAAGAGAGGGAAGGAGGGAGACCCATTGCGAGTCGGTCGGCTCGGAACCTGTGGGATCGCTGAGGACCTGAGGGTGGAGGTGCATGCTTGCTGTGTTTTTGGAGACCATATTAGTCATCGTGACATGAGAGTGCAGAATGATGAGGGATTGTGATGACGTAGCATGAGCAGGGGGAGGTGAGGACGAGATGGCAAGAGCATTGCTGAGGAGGTGTATGAGGATAGAACAGTGGAGAACTCGTGAGCTGACATTGAAGGCGGAATTCTTGATCGGGTAAGAGATGGTGAGCTGAGATGGTGTAACCCAGGATGAGGGAAGAGCTGGGAGGGGCTGTATAGCATGACACGTGGTTACCGGCAGCTTATGTTAGCATGACATGACATGAGCCGTGCAAGCTATAATAGCATGAGACAGCAAGGGCCGGAATATGACTTGATGGCAAGCAGGTGTAAAGACAGCGAGCGTATGTCAAAATTGCATGAGTGGCGCGAGCTGGAATAGAGTGAGCAAAGAGTAATCGAAGGGTGCTGAATAATGGAATAGCAGAGAGCGGGTGTGGAGTTTGCATGTTCTCCCCGTGTCTGGGTGGGTTTCCTCCGGGCACTCCGGTTTCCCCCATCAACCCAAAACATGCTCCAGGTAAAATCCTCCAGCTTAGGTCCTGACCAGGTCTAGCAAAAAGATCATGGAGATGGGTCCCCGGGCGCCTGAAAGATGAGCTGCCCACTGCTCCTGAAGGATGGGTCAAATGCAGAGAAATAATATCCCTAGTGGGATAAATAAAGCATGTCTTCTTCTTCTTCTACTTCTTTTTCTTCTTCTTCTGTGGAAGCAGCTGAGATGGATGTAAGGGGATTCAGAGAAGACTGCATGGTACACAGAAGATATTTACTGGCCACTGGTGGTGATGCTACTTAGCCCCCAGCAGGGGGAGCTATGAGACTGTAGTAGAGGAGAGGTGGGAGTAACGACATCGGCAACTGTGTGTGGGAAGCCGGAAGTTCGTTTCTCTTGTTCCAGAGTGCCGGGGTTACATTCTTGATCTAAACAGTTGAAGGTCCTGTCTTGATGTGTCGACAGCCTGAAGGGGCATGGCAGGTGCCAGGCTGTGCCAAAAGCTGTGGTTGCTGGAGCCGTGCCGTGCCAAGTGGTGAAGTTGCTGGAGGTCGGGCCACACCAAATGCCGTGGTTGCTGGAGGACGGACCGCGCCAAGCGGCATAGTTGCTGGATGCTGCGGTGCACCGAATGCTGTTGTTGCTGGAGCTGGGCCACACTGAATGCTGTGATTTCTGGAGCCGGGCCATGCCCAATGGCATGATTGCTGCACCGTACACTGTAGTCACTGGGATTTGGGCCACACCGAATGCTGTGGTTGCTGGGAGCCGGGCTGCGCCGAACACCTAAATGAGGAGGGGGAGGAGGACAAGGAGGACAACGTGGATAACCCATAGCTAACACCAGCTACAGAGATATTGACAGTGGACGCACAGTACTCCTTGGAGGCGGAGGTCCGCTATGTGGGCGCCTGCCTGGAGTGTTCGCTGAAGGCCGGCTGGTGGTTCTTACCGCGATGTAGACATGCGATGGAAGATCCTCCGGCTGCAGATCCCTGAATGAGATCTTCGTGGGATCCGTCGTGGCATGAGGAATTTGCAAATTGGAACGAACTTGGAAAAGTGTGACAGGTCGGTGTTTGAATTTCACAGGTTGTTAGCAGCTCGGTTCAAGAGAGCTGACATAGGCCGTTTCCCAATTCACCGACGGCACGCTTGTGAGCGTCCTTGGAACGGGATATGCGTCATATCCGGCGCGACAAGGGCCGTTCCATTCGTTTTTCCCCCCTGCACCGTCAAGACGAGCTCTGAACGGCGCCGTCGTTTCCATGGAAATCGGGGCGTGGACCAAGTGTGCAAACATGCACGCTCCGCACACTTAAAAGCCCCAGCATGCACAGCGCGGGACTACAAAGACCGACTCGCCAGCGACATCCACAAGTGAGAGTTGCGACGTCACTATAAAATATACGTACTGGTTCACCTCACCTACAACTATGCTACATGAAACTCTTCATAAACTACACTAAACATGTGTGACGGTAGCCGTAACGGCATAGATCACGGCACCTGTATTACCGTTCACATGCTTTTCCCCTTACACTTCTATATTTCCTTTGCTGTTGTAATGCTGGATATTCTACAGTGTCGCCATGTCCAGCGTTTACTCTAAGCTGCGCACTGTTCGCACATTCTCAGCGCACAAGAAAACTTGTGCAGCGCACTGTAAATCAGGGATGAAAGAGCTTTTTATTCAGCCGCGGGGGCATTTTTTTTATATCTGCAAAGTGCGAGCCGCGCGGGGGGGGGGTTCATTTCGGATGTGGAGTTAGTGTGTTTGCTCAGACACATTAAAAATTAGGGGGAACATTGGCCATGTCCCAATTCCAAGTATTACTAGTCGCAGTAGTATAATATTTTTGTCTTTAGGGAACAAGGAGCAGACCACCCGGCTCATTGAGCTGAGGCGGGACCTGTTCAATTTCGCAGGCGGCCATGTGAGAAACGTAGTGCACTAAGGACAGAGCGAGTGTGCGCCGTCTCGACGACAGACCGACGGCACACTCACAAGCGTGCCGTCGCTGAATTGGGAAACGGCCATAGATGTCGGGATAGGTTGTATAAATAGGGCTTCTGGGTAATTGAAGGCGTGGTCGAGATGAGCTGTGGTTGGCTGGTGAGGAGGTTGAGGCGTGGTCCAGCTCCTGAATCTAAGTTAATCATATTAACTCTACTTACAAATACTACTGTTACTGCAGATACTGTGTACTGACTGTGGTCTCACTGCTCTCACTCTCAAACTGTTCCCTTTCCCGTTTGTCCAATCAGGAGTCACCATTTGAATTGTCTCATATATCATTGGTTCAGTGTCATGGCTGCATCCATATTCAATCTGCAGCTGTCGCTTTTGACTTTCCTTCTCAACTTTTGTTCCACAAACTGCCACTTAACTGATGTAAAACTAAGACTTATATTTAGCACAGGGACTATCCGCCAAGTCAGAATTAGAAAACCATGAAAACCTGTCAGATGCACGTTAACGATTTAAAAGCCTGACTACAGCAGACCCAAGGTGCTTGGACTGGAACTAAACTTGATGCCCCGGAGGACACTGGGGTCTCGGGCTGATTTTGCTTTGATTATTTTGCTTTTTGTGATATTTTTGTGCAGTTTTGTGTGTGTTTTGTGTGTTTAAATGTCTTCTTTTGTGCTTTTGTTTTATGCATTTGTGTGTTTGTAGTGTGTCTAAGTGTGCTCTGCTTTCTTCCGCATGGCTCCAGGCGACGAAGACCAGGACGGTACTCTCTCCACGTGCAAGTGTTCCTCCAGCTCAGGATCTGGACCCGACCAGGAACTTGACCAAAACCAGATCCTAAACCAGACCCAAAATCAGAACCCAAAACTAGACCTTAACCAGGACCCAAAACCACACATAGACCAGGACCTAAAACCCGGAGGACCTACAACAAGGATTTAAATATCTGACTGTCTCTGAGACTAAAGAACTCACTCACAAAATGGCTGCCAGCTGCATTTGATCCAAAGTGGACATTTTAAATCCTGATTCTGCTTTGGGACATTTACCGATGTCTTTGATTTTAGTTTGTCTCCAGACCTGTGCAGTGAGGGCCACCCCAACCCTATGTCCAGTGTTTGGTCCTGGTCCAAGTCCAGTTCGGATCCAGATCACTGCAGTTTTTGCTCTTGTTTTTATTTTTATTTAATCTAATCTTTAATCACATGTTTATCTGTGTGAGACTCAATGTTTCAGGTTGGACTGCTGTGACCATCTATACTAACTCACACTACTACACTACATTTCCCCTCACAAGTCCTACTCAAGTCCAGGTCCTACTCAAATCCAACTCAAATCCTACCCATGCCCTACCCAAGTCCTCATGTGTTTAGTCCAGGTTTAGTCCAGGTTTAGTCTCGGTTTGAGTCCAGTTCCATATTAATTCTGGTGCTGTGTATCCGTGTATTTTGTCAAACCGACTAAACTTGATCCAAAGTCTTTTCAGAATTCTAACTTCTGTGTTTTCATGCCATGTTGTGGTTCAGAAGAAAAGCCCAAATTTAAGTAAGTATTTTAAACTTTTGTTTGTTGATCTTATAGTGTAAATACAGACTCAGATGTGGTCTCTGGTTTCAGGCCCCCGGCTCCTAAGATCCCTGATGGAGAGAAGGTGCACTTTGATGTAAGTTTGAACTCACAGAAGCAATGCAGCAGATATTTCATAAATCTGTTCCTCACCGTCCACAGTGGTTAGGGTTAGGAGTAGGGTTAGTCTCCCTCACCCTCATCCAGCTCTGCCCTTCTACCATGCAGAAGATATAGCATTTCATGTGATTCTGTCCATCCAAGCCATAGACTGTATATATAAGTGGACATAGCTACCCCTCCAAACAGGAAGTGAGCATGCGAGATATGTGTGATGTATGTGTGTGTGTGATGTGCTGTTGTTGTGTGTTTGTAGGACATTCAGAAGAAGCGTCAGAACAAAGACCTGGTCGAGCTGCAGAGTCTGATCGATGCACATTTTGAAACTCGCCAGAAAGAGGAAGAGGAACTCATCGCTCTGAAAGAGAGGATTGTGAGAGTCCTTTTACTATGGATAATTTTACTACTACTACTACTGCTACTGCTACTGCTACTACTACTATTACTGCTGCTGTTGCCCAATGTAACCCAGTCAGAAAAAACAAAACTGTGTCTCAGAGAGTCAGAGTCAGCTTTATTGTCAGTTCTGTCTAATGTGCTTGACATACAGTGAATCGAAATTGCGTTTCTCTCTGGTCAAGCAGAAAAAATATCAGCACAGAGAGGGGCCGCTGTATCGAGTGTGCCACAATCTTGGAGAGATTAGAAGTAGAGTAGAAAAAAAAATGCAATACAATCACTATTAATATCAATATTAATAGTCACATACACATGCAACATATACAGTGGAATGGTTTTACTTGAGGTGTCTTTTTGTTTGGGATACATTACGGGAGAGGGGGTAGGGGGCAAGAGTACAAGAGTGGAATACAGATAAATATTTGACAAACTGAGGTGGAAGGCTATGTAAGAAGGGCAGAGTGTTTTATAAATATGTGTCATTGTGCTAGCCAATTGATATAATGTCCTTTTGATTCATGGTGAGCTGTGTTATTACAGCTGTGTGTCCTTGGAGTGTCCAGTGCAGCAAAACATAGTCAAAACACAGCAGTCCTGTTTATCGTAGATTCTCTGAGAGAGTGAATTAACCAGGGGGAAAATGCACATAATCAAAACACATTAGAACTCAGGTGAACTGATAATTAGTCAGAACCCTGGTTCTGCCAGGCCTTCAAATTCATGTCACCCTGCAGAGCCAAGAGACCTCTGGTCATCTCCTTCTGGCGCGTAGCAATGGTTGTGGACTGTGCTGCGTTGGATTTGCACAGTTCCATAAGCATGCTCGTGCTGGCATCCAAGCGTCGAGGGGTATCCACAGATTGAAGATGATCCTCAGTCTTTGTCACCTTCTGATGTAGCACCTTCACCAGGTCTGCAACGGCTCCGCTGTGGTGTGAGATTACAGCTGACAGCTATGGGGACTCTTTATTCGCTGCCAGTTTTCCAATTTTATGATAGATCAGGAACATCCCCAGGCCAATCATCAGATGTCCTGCCATCAAAAATCCAAATAAGTAGATATCTTCAATGTCCTCTAGGAATAGAGGTGCCAGAGACACAACGTTCCACTTGGCCCAAGCATCTCTCGCATACCCAGCAACAGAAGTTCCATCAAGACAAATTGGCTCTCCCGAACCCACATTTCTTCGTGAAAAAAGTGTGTCGATTGCGTTGAGGGACCAGCTTATCAATTCCATAATTTAGGATTCGAAAATCTACTCCAACAGGAGAAATATGAGACGAGAGAGAGGCACAGCAGACACAGAGTAGCAGATAAGAGAAGGAAAAAGCGTCCGCCTTCAGCAAGAGTCAGGAAGGAACTTGAGTGGTTGACTTGTGACAATGGTTGAATTGAGCATCCTGTTGTTTGCCAGACAATACTGCCTTGTTAATCCATTCATGTGGAGTGTGAGAGTTGCGATCTTACCTGTGCAGGTGCAATGTGACAGGTGCGGTCTTACTTGTGTCAGAGGAATTGCGGTGTGGCCTTTTGACCTTTAGAATATTGACTCTTCCATGTTTTTATCCTTTTCCAATATTTCTCCTCTTTTTTAGATGCTGCTCAGAATTCTCTGGGACTTGCATCTTATTCTTATTTCTTCTGATGTGATATGAATTTATGGGACCTGTGATCCTTCTCAGTGTAAGGGTTTACATAGTTCAGGGTAACTTGAAGCTTCTCTCACTGAGGAGTAGTTAGCCACAAGGCCCAGAGGCATAGAGCCCCATGGTTCCGGGCTCCTGGGCCCCATGGTCTAATGGTCCAGGTCTAGTCTGTTTTGTAGACATGTGTTTGGCTGGTGTACTGCAGGAGCCAGCTCCTTCAGCCAGAGCCCTACCAACACCTGCCTCAAACCTTCAACAATACTACTACTGCTACTACTACTATTCTTGCCACTGCTATTACTCAGGCATGAAAAAGGGTCAGGGGTGAAAAAGGTGAGAAGGGTACGCTAACCCTAACCCTAAACCCCCCCAAATTCTAAGCTTTCCAACAATGCCTTACACATAGCATTGAGAACATCTGAAGAATTCAATACTACACAGGATAATATGTTATCACACACATACACACACACACACCTGGTTCAGACCTGGTTTAGTCCTGGTTTAGTCCTGGTTTAGTCCCGATTTAGTCCCAATTTAGTCCCGGTTTAGTCCCAGTTTAGACCCGGTTTAGTCTTGGTTTAGACCCGGATTAGTCCTGGTTTAGACCTGGTTTAGACCTGGTTTAGACCTAGTTTAATCCCAGTTTAGTCCTGGTTTAGACCTGGTTTAGACCTGTTTTAGTCCTGGTTTAGTCCCAGTTTAGTCTTGGTTTAGACCCGGTTTAGACCTGGTTTAGTCGTGGTTTAGACCTGATTTAGATCTGGTTTAGACCTGTTTTAGTCCTGGTTTAGTCCCAGTTTATTCCTGTTTATTCCTGGTTTAAGCCCAGTTTAGTCCTGGTTTAGACCCGGTTTAGTCTTGGTTTAGACCCGGTTTAGACCTGGTTTAGTCCCAGTTTAATCCCGGTTTAGACCCGGTTCAGACCTGGTTTAGACCTGGTTTAGACCTGGTTTAGTCCCGGTTTAGTCCCGGTTTAGACCTAGTTTAGTCTTGGTTTAGACCCGGTTTAGTCCCGATTTCGTACCGGTTTAATCCCGGTTTAGGCCCCTGCTGTCAGTCCCTTTGATGCAGAAATAATCTGATAATCTGACTCACCCCATAAGAACACGGTCACTCCGTTGTAACAGTTTGCCGTGTTTTCTGATAGTTTGCGTATCCACGTATGCACGTGTCGCGTATATTCACGGACTTTAATTATCCGGAGCTCTGGAGAAACAGACATAATCCCGAACGTATTCCGTGTCCCGAGGCGAGAGTTCCTTCTTACGTAGCATTTACGTAGCAAATTAAGGATTTCCTCCAGTTTCATGAAATACCGCGAACATATTCACGAGGCTCGCTCACAGCTGATTGGCGAACAGGCGCAAATGCAACAGTGTTAATCGTCATGATTGGCAGGAGCGCAATCGGTGGGTAATTATGCTACAACATGATTGGAAGCTAGAGCGCAGTTCGGCCCTTCGAACATGTGGGGAATTTGCTCAGTCAATTAATATTTTCCCGACCTCCCGACCCCCCCCATTTTTTTCTCCTCGGATCTACACGATTCACGTGGGTCACCTATTTTGATAGGTGAGGGATTTTCATGCCTGATTACTACTACTACAGTTACTACTAGTGTTACTACTACTACTAATACTACTACTACTACTCCTGCTGTTACTACTACTACTACTCCTCCTGCTACTGTTACTACTACTGCTACTACTGCTACTACTCCTGATACTTGAGTGTTCTCAGTATTTTGTAATTCTTTTGACTTTTGTGTTTCAGGAGAAGCGTCGCGCTGAGAGAGCCGAGCAACAAAGAATCAGAGCCGAGAGGGACAAAGAGCGCCAGGCCCGAAGAGAGGTGAGACCTGGACTATAATCAGATCATTTATAGAGCTTGCTTAAGCACTAAGCATTGTTAGGTGCCCTTTATGCCAACTGCAGGATTTATTAAACTCCTCCTTTATGAAACTCCTCCTAAGCACAGTGCTTTGCTTATCATCACCGACCTGCATCACCGTCCTGCAGAACGCACACCCTGACGCCGTGTTTATTATGGCCGGAGACTTTAACCATGTTAACCTGAAATCCGTTTTGCCTAAATTCTCACAATATCAGTTTGAACTTTCTAACCAGAGGGAGGAACACACTGGATCTAGTATATTGCAATATAGCAAAAGTTTACAAAGCATCCCCCCCCCCCCACCTCGGACGCTGTGACCACATTTCTTTGCTATTGACCCTAGCGTACAAACCTCTCATTGCCAGGTCAGAGCCTACAAACCAGATCATCAGAGTCTGGCCTGAAGGCACTATTGAAAGCCTGCAGGCCTGTTTTGAAGACACTGACTGGGATCAATCAGAACCCCACTTCAGGCAGGCACTCAGACTTATACACATTTGCTTCTTCTGTGCTGGATTACATCAGCTTCTGTGTGGGCAATGTCACTATACACAAAACCATCTGCACTTTTCCCAACCGCAAGGCCTGGATGAACAGGGAAGTTCAGAGCTTGCTGACATTCAGAGACAATGCCTTTCACTTGGGCCAGTGTTTCCCAACCAGGGGTACTTGTACCCCTAGGGGTACGCGAGCACATTGCAGGGGGTACGCACAAATTAAGGACATGAAATAAAAAAAATTTCATTTAATAATCAGTTGTGTCACAAGAGTTAGATACAACACAGGAAGATTATTTTTGATTTAGTATTTATTTGGGTAAATTATTTTCAAAGAAACATATTCTTTATTTTTATGTTTAACTAATTTGAGTTAAAGAAAAGAGAAAAAATGCCTGAGAATTAAGTTTTCAAAATTAAGGAGATGAAATAAAATGATTTTCATTTAAAAATCCGTTGTGTCACGTTCTACTTTTGGAGAATTATCAACACATATGGGTGAGGGGGTACTCGAGGTATGACAAAAGGGCTCAGGGGGTACACAAGACAAAAAAGGTTGGGAAACACTGACTTGGGTGACCAGGTAGCCTACATCCAGGCCAACCTGAAGAGGGGCATTACAGAAGGAAAGCACTCTTATAAAGGAAAGATAGAGCAGCACTTTGCCTCTCTAACCCCAGGTGCATGTGGCAAGGCATCAAATCTTTTTCACTGACTACAAGAGCACCAACCCCTGTCTGCCCAGCTCTCACAACCCAACCCTCCCAACCTCAACAAATTCTTTGCACGTTTTGATGAGGGACCCATCCTCCACTACCCCGCTGGACTCACAGAGACCACATTCTGGTATTAAGCGAACATGAGGTCAGGCGTGCCCTCTGCAGCATCAACCCTTGGAAAGCACCAGGACTGGATGGCATTCCCGGGTGAGTTCTGAAATACTGTGCTGGCCAACTGAGTGCAGTTTTCACAAGCCTGTTCAACATCTCCCTGGAGCATGCCACAGTCCCCAACTGCCTGAAAACCAGCACCATAGTTCCTGTCCCCAAGCAGCCAGCCATCAAGTCTTTAAATGACTATAATCCAGTAGCGCTCACACCCATTGTGATAAAGTGCTTTGAACAACTGGTGCTGGCACACATCAAAGCCAACATCCCCCCATCTTGATACCCACACCAATTTGCATATAGGGCAAACAGGTCAACAGAGGATGGAATCTCATTGGCCCAATGGCCCTTTCACACCTGGATGAACCCAACAGCTTTGTGTGGATGCTGTTCATCGACTACAGCTCTGCTTTCAACACCATCCGCCCCCTCAAGCTGGCCACTAACAGTGGCAATCTTGGTCTCAGCTCACAACTTTGCAGATGGACCCTGGACTTCCTGAGCAACAGACCTCAGGCCTGTGTTCACCCTGAACACAGGCTCTCCACAGGGATGTGTGCTCAGTCCTCTCCTCTACTCCCTCTTCACACACGACTGTGTTCCTAAACACCAGTGCTCTCAAGTCTCACGCTTTGAGAGTGTGACACACGCAATTCAACGTGTTCACACGGTCACATGCCACACATGGTATTTCTCACGCTGAAACTTTGTTAAGCAATTCAAAACTGTAGCCACTGTTCACAGCGCTTCTGTGCCCAGAAAATCGGTTAGTTAATGCAGGCACTGCACCGTTTTCAGCGAAAAAAAGTCACTTGACACCCCCCCCCCCCCCCCCCCGCGCGCTCCTCGGCAAAAAATCAGTCACACGCAAAATTTGCTGATGACACCACGGTGACAACATGGTCCAAGAAGATGAAGGTGATCCTGGATTTCTGACAACAACCATCAACCCATCAGCAGGTGGTGCAGAGCTTCAGGTCATTGAGAGTGCACATCAGCCAGCACCTGTCCTGTTCTGCAGTGGCCAAAAAGGGCACCCGGAGGCTACACTTCCTGAGGATCCTGAAGAAAGCTCAGCTACCACAAAACTGCTCATTAACTTTTACCAGTGCACCATCGAACCTGTCATCACATACTGCATTACGACTTGGTACTCCAGTTGCTCCTATGACAAGAAGGCTCTGCAATGCATCATAAACACTGCCCAGCAGATCATTGGTTCCCAGCTCTCTACACCAAAGGAGGTACACCAAACAGGGTGCACGGGCAGAGCAAAAAACAAGGTCAAGGACCATACAAACTCAGGACATAGTCTCTTCACTCTGCTACCATCCAGCAGGCGCTTCAGGACACAGCGTGCCCGGACTATGAGCTTTAAGAACAGTTTCTACCCCACCGCCTTCAGACTCTTGAACTCCATGCGATATCTGCCCCCCCTCACCACTTCAGACTGTCCTGCTGCTCCCACTCACAGTCTCACGTATGTATATGTATGTATGTGTGTGTGTGTGTGTGTGTGTGTGTGTGTGTGTGCATGAGAGCGTGTCTGGAATGACTGTGTTAATGTACACCTATCCCCCTGTGTTCCCTCTACCACTGTTCCATCATTTTTCACACGGTATCACCTGGATACTACTACACTGACTCTAAATCCCTAAGTACTTGAATCCCTGCTGCCAGAGACTATACTGGAACCAGTGTAATGTGACTCTACTGTGCAATTACTTGGACTTTGTGCTATCTGACTCTGTCATGCACTCCACTTTGCTGCTAGCACATCCTGCACTATTTATTCATCCATGGCTTGGATAGTGTAAATGTACATATTGGTTTCCATATTGTTTTATAGCTTTACTTGTACACAGTATATTGTTGTAAATTTAACCTATATTTTTAACTTTTTCCAACCATTTTTAATTTATTTGATTCTATTCTTATAAACTGTGTCTATTATGCATCTGTTGTTGGCTGCTCCAAATGACATCTCACTATACTTTGTAAAGTGACAATAAAGACTTTTATTCTTTTTTATCTCTACGGCAGCTAGGACCCTGCTGTACACTCTGCATAAAAGTCTGGAAGCACAGGGAAAAAGTGACACTCGTGAAGAGGAGCAGAGTACAAGGAAGTGTTTGATCAGGAAATGATCAGGAAATGCACCTGTTTAAAATAATTACATTCAGATTTGCGCAATTTAAGCAAAGGTTAGCCAAAACACAGGCTGTTGATTCCACACATTATTTTCTACAGCAGCAGCGCTAGGTCTCCAGCAGCAGGTGCCATGACCATAGACTTCTATAGACCACAGTCTGTGGCTGAGACCACCACAGAAAGGATGAAATAACTTGTCCTGTTTAATGAAGCACTGGGACTAAACGCAGCTCCAACACTTTTGTCTTTACACACTGAGCGACAGAGTGGCCTGAGGATGTGTGCAATACAAATGCCTAGTGGCCGGCTGGTTAGCTCAACTGGTAAGTCACTTGACTTTCACCCGGGGGACCTGGGTTCACATCCCCTCCAGCAATGAGTAAGCCAGTGTGGGTCCTTGGGCTTGACCCTTCATGGTACTGCCAGAGACTCCTCCCTGTAATTTCTCCTGTGTGTCACTGTGTGTGCGATCAATAAAGTCTTAATCTTAATGTGGAGCTCTGGCAAATGGGAGCTTGCTCTTAAGGGCTCTCTCTGGGTAGACAGATAAAGGAACATCACAACCCAGGCCTGCACACTCATAGAGACTAAATCGTGTTATAGTACTTGCACGTCATTGCACGGCAGTGCATCTTTCCAGATGTGGCCAAATTGTGTCAATATTTCAAGAGTTTTATCGCTATATTTTGTATGCCTACGGTATGTGCATAGAGAGTGGCCCTGTTTATGCACATAGATAAGTGCACACTGTGGTCTGAATGATCAAAGGAGGGGGCTATGAGCACGGGTGAGAGCCCCAATGCTTTATTAAACCAAACCAAAGCCTCATGTGCTCCTTCTGAGGAAGATTTTTCTCTCAGGTCCGCTCCTTATTTCATCCTCTTTGTATTGGATCACAGCCACAAACTGTGGTCTATAGAAGTCTATGGTCATGGCGCGGACCGCAGGAAATCCTGCGCTGCACCAGGAAAGTGCATGCGCATGTGCACAAGAGCGTGCGGTTTCAAATGTATAATATAGTCAAGATTAATTTGTGGAATCAACAGCCCTTCCCCTGTTTGACTTAAATGTTCAAATCTGAATGTAATTATTTTTATTCAGGTCCATTTTCTGATGATTCCCTGATCAAACACTTCCTCTTCAGTTCTGCTCTCCACGAGTGTCACTTTTTCCCCGTGTCTCCAGACTTTGTACGGCAGAGTTCTTGCTGCCATAGAGAAGAGCAAAGCACTGTGCTTAGAAGGAGTTTTATAAATCCTGCAGTTGGCTTATAGACGCAATGAGTTATACATAAGGAAGATCTGAGGTCCAGGATAGAGGTGAGAGCAGGATCATAACCAGATCTGATGATCATAACAAGATCTGAGGTCCAGGAGTGAGGTGAGACGGGATTATAACCAGATCTAAAGTCCTAGGCCAACTCCAGCCCAAGACTCAGTCCAGACCAAGGTTCAGGACAGAGGTAAGACTCCATTAATCCAAAACCACGAGGGTCTGCTCACCAGCTCAAGATCTGGAGTTGGCTCCTACTGCTCCTTGTGTCCTTGTTTCTGATTGGCTGCTGTGCTCTGTTCTTGTCTCTGATTGGCTGTTGTTTTTCAGGCGGAGCGAATGAGGAAAGAGGAGATGGACATTCAGAAACGCCACGACGATGAAGCCAAAAAGAAGATCGCCCTCACCAACATGGGCTCTGGCTACAGCAGCCACCTGCAGAGGGTAGGAACAAAATCAAGACTAAACCAGGACTGAACCAGGACTAAACTAGGACTAAAGGGTGTTTGTTTCAGGTGGAGGGGAAGCGAGGGAAGAAGAAGCCAACAGAAAGAGAGAAAAAGAAGAAGGTTTTGTTGGAGAGACGTAAACCTCTGGACATCCAGGACTTCAGTGAGGACAACCTCAGGTACTCCAACACACACACACTACAGCGACAGACAATGAACCTTACGAGATGCTCAGACGTCGCCTGGCCAAACAAGGTGGTTCTACTCCAGTAACCCAAGGCAGAGGGGTTACATGAACAGGATGTGGGAAAACTGGTTACTTCGAGACCCACAGTCCAAGCTAACAGCCAAACAACTAGTAGCTCAGTGTTCCAACATCTACAAACAGCAACTACTATCACAACTAGAGATTGACGAGGTACAACACAAATGGTATAAAATGCTCTGTGACGTTTCAGGGACAAGGCGAAGGAGCTGTGGGAGTGGCTACACAACCTTGAGGCCATAAAGTATGACTACAATGAGAACCTCAAGAGACAGAAGTATGAAGTCATCTCCCTGAGAAACCGCATTGATGAGCTGCAGAAACAGTACGACAAAACACACACACACACACACAGCTCAGACATCATTAGTCTCCCATTTATAACTCTATCCTTAAAGGTCCCATGGCATGAAATTTTCACTTTCTGAAGTTTTTGAACGTTAATGTGAGCTCCCCTACCCTGTTTAGCCCCCCCATGGTTAAAAGTTGCGAAATGTCTAAACTGAGCATTTGCGATCCTTTTCTGCGTTAGAAAAAATCGGAGCTCAAAAGGGGGATTTTGAACAAGGCACCTTATTGACGTCAGATCGAAAAAAGCAATGCAAATGCAGTTCCACCCCCGTCTGTCTGTACTCAGCGTCTCTGTAAATCACGCCCAGAGAGTTTGGACTGCGAATGCGCTAGGCAATGCGAAATGCGTTTTTTTATTTGCCTGGAGGCACTTCCGAGTGTTTCTAGGCTCGGAAGTCCTTTATCTGAGCCTCTGGACCTTTGAACAGCAGTGGTTTAATTTTATTTTCTGTGGAAATGTGTTTATTTTTCAATGGAACGCTTCAAATCTCTCCCCCCGTGCAAAAACACGGAAATGGATCAGCTGAGGGCTGAGAGCCGAGAGCGGAGTTTGGCCACGCCCCCACCCTCTACTATAGGCCAGCTCTTTTCTCCTCATTTGCATTCAAGCAACAACGCCCATAATGGAGTGTTCAGAGAGAGAAAAATGACTCTTTCTCATCTTATCTCTGTTTCTCATGCACTGAGTGTTGATTTTGAAGAAGGATTCATTTACAGTATTAGGGAACCATTAAGGAGCCATATAAAAGCATCAAGAAGTACCATGTCATGGGATCTTTAAACGTGTGTAGAATCCCTTAGTCGTCCAGATAGAATCCATAAATCCTAAATCAAAACAAACAAAGAAAACAATAGTGCAGCAGGTCAGGTCCAGAGGTGTGAAAACACCATTATGGTCCTGAATGGTTCTGCTAACAAGACCCACACTCCACTCCCACTGCAGATCTAACAGGCCCACCTAACTAACACCAACTGTAAACAAGTAGGTGTGGTAGTCTCAAAGTCATTTTATTGTAGTTAGCGCCCCCTTCAGGCAGGCAGTGTCCACCAGCGTCTGACCAGAACTGAAGAAGCAGCTTGGATGAGCTGAGAAATGGATTCAACCAAATAAACTTTTGTCCAGCTGACAAATTGAATTTCACCTTTTGCTCTGGTTCTGGAAGGAAATTTTCCCTTATTTTTTCCCCATACAGTTTTGGAAACATTCAAATGTTTAGCTTTCAAAGATATTGCAGACGTTGACCAGCTACATGGTAACTAACATCC
This sequence comes from Paratrypauchen microcephalus, assembly GCA_036785185.1. Taxonomy (NCBI): domain Eukaryota; kingdom Metazoa; phylum Chordata; class Actinopteri; order Gobiiformes; family Gobiidae; genus Paratrypauchen; species Paratrypauchen microcephalus. The sequence goes on along the minus strand of JAVJIX010000019.1, from coordinate 8,163,757 downwards.
ATAACACGGCTGTTTTAAGTCCAAAAAGCACAAAAACACAAGATTCAGTGAAATATTTGTTTCAGAAACAGATTTTAGTTCTTGTGTTCATTAGCCCGACAGAGCGAATTAGTCCTGAGCTTTCACACTTTTAATATTATTTTCAGAAAGTCTATGGGAAAAATGAAGGGGAAATTTACTTCTAGCACCAGGGGTCACTGTAGAGCCTCATTTGACTGAAATGCATAAAACTTGTGAGGCAAACTTTTGACTGTTTTGTCTTGTGTCTGAAACTGCAGCAGCAAAAAGGGCGCTGCCTCTCGCCGCAGGAAGTGATGTCACCTCGCTGCAAGAAGTGCCCCCCTGATGACCTTTCAGAATCGTGTGAGAGTTTGAGCTTAAGAAGAATAAAATTATGAATTGCTTGTGTCTGTTTTTATTATAAAGTTAAGCAATGTGTCTCCTCTGATGGGAGTGTTTGTGTTTGATAAAATACTAGAGGTTTTCATAGCCTGAATTAGACACATTCCACCATTCCACACAACAGACAAAATGTGATTCTTTGCTTTTGATTTGGTCTAATCTTTGTCCCTGGAGCTTTTTTTTTAAAAGCTCAAATTAGGTCAGGTCTGTGAGGAAGGTGTGGACATCACTGAGGAGACAGTGGTGGGTGTGCAGATGTGCTAGTTTCTGCACCCTCATCATGACCCTGGCAGCGCTCTTGTCATCTGCGTAATCTCTACTAGAACAAAATAGAAGTCTGAACCAGAACTTAACCAGGACTAAAGCAGGTCTGAAGCAGAGATATGTGTTTGCTGACAAAGCAGACTGTGGCTCTGGCTAGTACCAAATGGGTCAATCATAGCTCTTAACTCCATAACCTTTGGAGCTATGTCATGGGGTCAACCATACATCCGTGTACACACAAAGTGTCAAATTGTGCCTCCCACAGCCATTGTGCTTGAAGCCGCTTCAGATGAGCAAATCTGACACTCTTTTTGCAAGGTGTACATTCGCCTTGGTCTGACTAAAGGCACAGGCATACTCTACACAGTACGCCACCATGTTTGCCCCTAGTGAAGATCAAAGGGCAGAGAGCGAGGTGGAGTAACCAGCAACATGCAGTCCTTTTGAGGACTGCTCAGTGTCAATAAGAATAAATAAATACTTTATATATTTAATATGTTATTACTGCATCTGTGTGCTCACCGTGGGGGGCGAGCACACATTTATTATTGTTCCTCAGGGACTGCAGATGGAAACTAGCTGTTTAGCTATAATCTGGTGCAGTACATTTCTGTTTTATGAGCATAATGTATCTGTACATTGTCCCTTCAAATAAAGACTAATAATAAATATAGCTGCAAGCAGCAATGTGGGGCCAAGCACTGAAGGTGCATGTAGGCCTCAGCATGTAGGCCGCATGCAGGGTCTGACAGGGTCTGACAGGGTCTAACAGGGTCTGACAGGGTCTAACAGAGTCTGACAGGGTCTGACAGGGTCTAACAGAGTCTGACAGGGTCTAACAGAGTCTGACAGGGTCTAACAGGGTAGTTAGACCCTGTCAGACTCGGAAACAGGATTTAACAGGGTCTAACAAGGTTTAACAGGGTCTGACAGGGTCTAACAGAGTCTAACAGGGTAGTTAGACCCTGTCAGACTCGGAAACAGGGTTTAACAGGGTCTAACAAGGTTTAACAGGGTCGGACAGTTTTCATAAACTATAATAACCTTGTTGCAGGTGCTGGGGTTTAGATAGACAGAGTCTGACAGGGTTTAACAGGGTCTAACAGGGTTTAACAGGGTCTGACAGGGTCTAACAGAGTCTGACAGTTTTCATAAACTATAATAACCTTGTTGCAGGTGCTGAGGTTTAGATAGACAGAGTCTGACAGGGTTTAACAGGGTCTAACAGGGTTTAACAGGGTCTGACAGGGTCTAACAGGGTAGTTAGACACTATTAATACATTTTGTTGAAAATCTATGAAAGTTTGAGTGTTTAAACGAGAGAGAAATGTGAGAAAAGGTTAATTCCAGTCTGAGAAAAGCGTATAATGTGTGTGGTAAGGTATAAAGTTGTCCTACTTCGCGGATTTCTCTTATTGCGGGTTATTTCTGGAACCTAACCCCCGCAATAAACGAGGGATTACTGTACCATCTGAAAGTCTCCTAGAAGACATGAATGCAGCACTGAGAGCGATCCCTACCACAACCGTCCCTGAAACCAATGAGCCGATATACACTTCAGCAGCAGTGATCCTAGAGGTGCTGGGCTATAAGAGCAACCATGAGAGACAATACCCACAATACCCAAAAGATGGTTAAAGGCTAAAATCAAGGAAGTGCAGAGAGAATTGAGGCAATTGTTAGAGACCCAGAACGGTGCAATGAAAAAGCAAGATGCCCATACCTGAAGCACTTTAGTGCCAAGCAAAGGCTACAAGCCTTAGCCAGCTGCCTAAAGAGGTACACTCGAGATAATGAGGTCAGATGACTGCGAAAGTGTACACTCAATGGCAGGCAGATAACACCAGAGCAGACCCACCAAGGCACAAATGAAGCAGTTAAGGGGTGAGACTCACCATCAGACTGTATAATTCTAACATATAGGCCAGACGTGCAATATCCTCCTATTTCATGTTGATGCTTGTTGTTACTATTATCATTATTACTATTTTCCATTATTATTATTATTACGTATTACTATCTGTATTATTTATTACTTACTTTATCCCCTCCCTGCCTGCATGCACTTTTTCCTTCTTGTCCAATTGTCCTGGAGCTACTGTGGCGAGTAAATTTCTCCTGTGTGAGATCAATAAAGGCTTATCTTATCTTATCTTAGACTCACCCTGAATGGCTAATCCAAGAGCATACTTTCATGATCCTGAAGGATACCTCAAAGGGTACAGTCCCATCCATCTATCGGCCAATAACCTGTTTCTCCACAACATGGAAGCTCATGTCAGGCATCATCACAGCTAAGATAAGCAGGCACATGGATCAATACATGAGCACAGCACAACAGAGAAGGGGAGCCAAACACCAACTCCTGGTTGACTGAACAGTCGCCACACACATGGATCACTGAGTGCTTGGAGTGTTACAATATCAATAGGATTCTAAGGGCGTTCATTTCAAACTCAATGCGGTTGTGGAAAACCACCCTTAAAGCCAATGGCAAGCCACTTGCACAAGTGTCCATCAAATGTGGCATATACCAAAGAGACACACTGTCCCCACTGCCGTTCTGCATAGGTCTGAACCCCCTCAGCCAAATCATCAACCACACTGTCTATGGATACCGGCTCAGAAACGGGGCCACCATCAGCCACCTCCCCGCAAGGCTGCAGGCCTGGACAACATCCCTGGTCGTGTGTTGAAAGACTGTGCAGAGGAGCTCAAGGATGTCTTCACAGACATCTTTAACCCTTCTTCAAAACCACCACCATCGTTCCCGTGCCAAAGAAGCCCACTCCAGCCACTTTTAATGACTATCGCCCTGTTGCACTGACCCCCATCATCATGAAGTGCTTTGAACGGCTAGTCATGGCACATATTAAATCCACCCCCCCACCCCCCACCCCCCACCCTAGACCCATTCCAGTTTGCATACCGGGCCAACCGCTCTACCGAGGATGCAATCTGCTCTGCTCTTCACATATCACTCTAGACACTTTAAAAAAGTGCTGCTAAGGAGGACTGTTGCACATTTACATTTACTACTGGAATTTTTACTTCTGTTGTACTGTTGTTTACTACTGTTATTGCACTAGAATTACTACTGTTGCACATTTATTTTTATCTTAACTTCAATGCACATTTTATTGCACATTTTTGATGCACACTGCACATTTTTGGACATCTGTATATAGGTATTTATTTATTTATTATGTTGCACTGCTTTCAGATTTTAGATCTTAGACTTTAGTTTAGATTTCTGTCTTAGATAATTTTTGTTGTGTTTGGTCTTTGGTCTATACGGTATTTTGTACACTGTCTTTTTTGCACTACTTGGCCAGGGAGAAACGAAATTTCGATTCACTGTTGAACACATATGGCAGAATTGACAATAAAGCTGACTGATTGATCTTTGATCTTTTATCTATATGGATGACATCAATCTGTACGCTAAGAGCAAGCAAGACATCGGCTCACTGATCCACACCACCAGGATCTACAGCACAGACATTGGAATGTGGTTAGTCTTTGTGATAATGGGTTTGTGCTTAGGGGTTGTGGTTAGGGTTAGTGGTAATGGATTAGGGGTAATGATTAGTGGTAATGGGATAGGGGTTAGGGTTAGGTTAAGGAATAAATAAGGGGAATGATTACCCCTTGGGTGAGAAAGCGCCAATGTACCCGCCATATACTATAAATTATATTATATTACCTTAAAAGCCGTTGCAACTATAGGCAAAGGTTCACAATTATTATGGGGATTGAAAGCTAGAAGCTGGAAGCTGGAAGCTGGAAGCTGGAAGTTGGAAGGTGGAAGTTGGAAGCTGGAAGATGGAAGTTGAAAGCTGAAAGCTAAATGGTAAATGGTCACATTTAAATAGCACTTTTCCACCTTCAAGGCACCCAAAGCACTTCACAACAAAAAGACAGCTTAACCAATGATGTTTTCTTTATGTCAGGAGGGGATTTCAAACCAGCAACCTTTGGATCAGTGGACAAACGCTCTACCAACTCCGCAAAGGCTGGGGAACATTTGTCCGTATAAGAATGGGGGGAAGGGGGAAGAAGGGGGGGAGGAAGGGAAGAAAATTGAGCAAGTTGCAGGTTCGAATCCAGACCAGAGCGAGAGCAAATGAACAGATTTAATTTTTAAACTTGCTTATTTTAAAATCAGTTATTTATCTTTTCATAATATTTTGTCATTTTTCAGGGAAATTATTAAAAACTTTGTCCAAACTACTAATATTTGTCCATTTAAAGGCATTTTACTTAATTGTTTCCTATGGTAACTTTGGGGATTCCATTCACACCATATTGTAACTCTAAAGTTTCATTCAAACTGCAGGCAGCTCCTTGATATTATAAGTGCTTCTACAATTCACTGTAAATTAATACAACACAATCAATTCCACAAAGAAATATATTTATTAACACAACAGTATGCCCAAAATTTCACATTTACTTGGCAGTCAGTAATTTCAGTCAGGTCAGTGATTATTTTCTAACTGAAAAGGAACCAGAACATGAATTTTAGATTCATAAAGATATTAGAAACATAGTGGAGGAAAAGTGTTCTGGTGCCAATTTATAAGAAGGGTGATGTGCAGAGTTGTAGCAATTACAGAGGGATAAAGTTAATGAGTCATACAATGAAGATTTGGGAGAGAGTAGTTGAGGCGAGGTTGAGGAAGGAAGTTGAGATTAGTGAACAACAGTTTGGTTTCATGCCCAGAAAGAGCACCACAGACGCAATATTTGCCTTGAGGATTCTGATGAAGTACAGAGAAGGTCAGAAGGAGCTACATTGTGTTTTTGTAGATTTAGAAAAGGCCTATGACAGGGTACCAAGGGAGGAATTGTGGTTTTGTATGAGGAAGTCAGGAGTGGCAGAGAAGTATGTTAGGTTGGTGCAGGACATGTATGAAAATAGTACAACAGTAGTGAGGTGTGCTGTTGGAAGGACAGAAGACTTCAAGGTGGAGGTGGGACTACATCAAGGATCGGCTCTGAGCCCCTTCTTGTTTGCTTTGGTGATGGACAGATTAACAGATGAGGGCAGACAGGAGTCGCCATGGACTATGATGTTTGCAGATGACATTGTGATCTGCAGTGAGAGTAGGCAGAAACTAGAAGAAAATCTAGAGAGGTGGAGGTTCGCATTAGAGAGAAGAGGGATGAAGGTCAGTCATAGCAAGACAGAGTACATGTGTGTAAATGATAGGGAGAACAGTGGAACAGTGAAGTTACAAGGAGCAGAGGTGGTGAAGGTGGAGGATTTTAGATACTTAGGATCATCTGTTCAGAGCAGTGGAGACTGTGGAAGAGAGGTGAAGAATAGAGTGAAGGCAGGATGGAACAGCTGGAGAAAAGTGTCAGGAGTGATCTGCGATAGAAGAGTGCCAGCTAGGGTGAAGGGAAAGGTTTACAGGACAGTTGTGAGACCAGCCATGATGTATGGATTAGAAACACTTGCAATAGGCAGAAGACAGGAGGCAGAGCTGGAGATAGCAGAGTTAAAGATGCTCAGATTCTCTTTAGGAGTGACAAGGATGGACAGGATCAGGAATGAGGTCATCAGAGGGACAACACAGACAGGAAGGTTTGGAGAAAAAGCTAGAGAAGCCAGATTGAGATGGTTTGGACATGTTCAGAGGAGGGACAGCGTCTTTGAGTGTCTTGAAAAGCGCTTTATAAATAAAATGTATTATTATTATTATTATATATTGGTAGAAGAATGTTAGAGATGGAGCTACCAGGTAGGAGACAAAGAGGAAGACCAAAGAGGAGATTTATGGATGCAGTGAGGGAGGACATGGAGGTAGTTGGAGCCAGAGTAGAAGATACAGAAAACAGGGCGAGATGGAAAAAGTTGATTCGCTGTGGCAACCCCTGAAAAAGGGACAAGCCGAAAGGAGAAGAAGAAGAAGAAGAAAGATATTAGAAACATAAAGATATTGATATACAAGACCAACAATAAGTACATAGATAAATAGGAACAGAACAGTAATAGGATCATAATAATAATAATTGGAATAGAACAGTTATTAACGCTAGATGGTAATAAAAACATTTATTAATATTAAAGTAAGTAAAGCTAACCCAATATTCTCATACGTTGAAGCCACTCCTCTTTTGTAACTGGCTCTGTGTTTGGACAATATACCTTGCCTTTTTACTGACTGTGACTGTTTCCACGGTGCGAAACTGCCCACATTTATGACATATATTTGAGGTCACAGTCATGCCTTACAAAAACAATGGAATAGACATATTTTTAGGTATTTATATTTTCTAATACACTAAATACCAACAAAAGCATGCAGAAGTATTTCCTCAGACATAAGTGAATAGGCAAATAAAAGAAGAAATTCAATTTGTCAACTGGACAAAGTTTGTTTGGTCGAAAACGTTTCGCCGCTCATCCGAGAGGCTTCGTCAGTTCATGTTAGAGTGCTGGTAAGACACTGACTGCGTGCACATGGTAGGATTGGATCAGGATTGGATTGGTTTTTTCACACTTGCTCGGCGGGTGGTCTGTCGTCCAATCCGAGTGCACATGCATGTCGCGCAATCAGATTCAGGTCAGCGACCTGGTCCGCAACGCTATGTGGCGCTGTAGTCCAACTACTTCCGGGTGATGGCTACTCAAATAAAAACACAACACAGCTATCTGGCAGTATACTGTGATGGCTTTTCGAGGAGTTTGACAGAGCGGCAGTAGCGTACTTGTTGTGCATTCTGCAGAGTTGGGTTGTTTGTATGAACGACAAAACAGCGTTTTTGTTTTCTTTAATACGACACGAACTGTGTCATCGGCATTTGATATTACAAGCAATCGAGGACAACGAAAATTACGAGGATCGGGAGCTATACCGCACACGTTATAATCATGTTCTGCCTTGTTGTTTTTTGTTGCGTGGATCTTTTGTGCCGCAAATAAAGGCATTACATTTGTAGCTATGGGTTTATCATTCATTTATGTAAGGTCTGGGGAAAATTACACAACCACACTTTCATTTTGTATGTCTTTGTAATGCTTAGCTTATATTCTGTTGTCTCTTCCACTCTCTGTTTTGTCCTGTCTGAGTGAACAACTTAAGTAAATTTCCACACTGATTTTAATATTTACGTTTTTAATATTTAAGTTATACAACAGTTTTAAAAAACCACACTCTCTTCTGATACTATGAGGTCACAATAGATAACTCAAAATGTTTGTAAAAGTACCCTGTGCGTCATTTCAAAAGTTCAAAACTCCATGCACAGCTTCCAGGTGCTGGTAACAACAGGAACATTGAATAATCCCAGAAAAAGACGAAAGTTTCCGCATACTCTTATTCCTTTATCGGGCTTTGAGCAAACAACGCGTTTCGATTCTACGTTATGTCCATAGTCCCGAAATGGTGGAAGATTGGACTTGTTGGTTCCGTGAAGAACGCTGTCGTAATGCGGGCAAGTTGTACGGTCTTGACCGCTCTCCCGTTGTTCTTTCTTGCCGTGGCACACGCCGCCCTGGCGTTTTTCCACTTGATTTTGATTTGCTCCGGGATCCGAGCAAACCCTGCCTCTGTCCTCGGTCGGTTTGGAGTTTCCCATGTGCACACAGTCATTAAATAATTCCAGAAAAGATTAAATTTACCGCACACGCACACACTTTATTGTGCTAAGAGCAAACAACGCGTTTCGATTTTACCTGGCGAAACGCGTAGTTCGCGCTAAGCCCAATAAAGGAATAAGTAAAGTCAAGCGAGTGTGCGGTAAACTCCTTTTCTGGAATTGCCCTGTGCGTTGCGTTCATAGTCCAGATATGGTGGAAGATGGGGCTTGTTGGTGCCGTGAAGTACCGCTGTCCTGAGTCATTGTAATGCGCTCTCCCGGTGTTCTTCTTGGCTGTGGCGTGCGCTGCCCTGGGGTTTTTCCATTTGATTTTGATTTGCTCAGGCGTCCGAACAAAACCTGCCTGCTCCATCTTCAACGCTATCTTCTGATAAAGACTAGCGTTTCTTGTGCGCCGTCCATCCATAAAGCTTTAAATGTGTATCTCTCGCACCTGGTGCAGCATGAACCCAGTTTCTTAGTCTGTCCAGTAGTGCGTGCTTGTTGATTTCTTCGCAGCCATGTTTTCGTCTGAAACAACAATTGGTACTTGGTACTGAGAGGCACCCCCTACCACTCTTACAACTTCCGGGTGACATTCCTGAAATTCTGGCGCGCCCATGCTAATCCAATACGAAATCATTCACATGACGACTCCAAGTGGTTTGCTATCGGCCTAGGCCAGGGGTTCCTGGGGGATGGGGCAAACCAATCCCAATCCAAACCAATCCCTGTGCACATGCAGCCGTTACGACCCCAATCAGTTTGCAATCGGTTTGGAGTTTTCCATGTGCACGCAGTCACTTGCTTATATCTCGCTGCAGGGAGGCGCTAACTAGCTAACTACTTTCCGAAACTTATCTCACCTATTGGTTTCGGTCTTTTGTTTCTCTGGCGTCTCGATTAGCATACCTATTCATCCCTATACGAGTGTTTTTCACACCTCTGGCCCTGACCTGGCTAGTACTATTGTTAACGCCCCACAGGGCGCACGGAGAACTGAGACTTTGACCACCAGAGGGCGCAATGTACACATGTACACACACACACACACACACACACACAGTGAGAGACAGAAATACAAGTTTAAGAAATAAGTTTTGCCAATACGTATTTGGAAGGTTTTTTTTTGTTTGTTTTTTTTACAATTTTTAATATACACCTGTTCTGCAAAGTATCAGTTGTTTTATTTTGTCAGTCTATTTTTTTTTCTTTTGTCATTTCAGATAACAAGAGTAACCTTTAATTATTAATTAAAATAATGGAATAATCGCCCCACATTCCATCTTCCTTGTCCAAAAATCTATTTAATATATGGTCCCTGGATGGGGGACGCATCAGATATCAAACTGATAAGAACAGATTTTTTCTTTCAAAAAAAGTTTGACACACGTACATACTTTTCTTCACATTTCAGTTCAGTTCAAAACACACATTGTTAAAACTTTTTCTTTATAAAACACATTTCAACACAACAACAATAAAAGCAGTAAAAAAAGGGTGAATGCTAAAACCGCTGCATGCTAAAATAGTGTAAACAAAACAATGTTTATAAAAATGTGTGAATAAAAGTGTCCATGAGTGTGCAGTAGATAAAAGCCCTCGTTGTGCAGGAGCGGGGTGAGTCCTTATCAAGGATAACTCATCCCACCAGTGGTGAAAGTAAAGCGGTGCGCACCGGAACGCAGCACCGGTATAAAATTCACAGGCGCCGCTAAGAGAATATGGTTTATGGTGGCCAAAACCCACATTTGAAAAAAAAAGTAAGATGCGCTATTTAAATAGAAAACACAAACAACTACACTATGCCATTGGAGAATAACTGAAAGCTACCGGCTGGTAAGCTCAAGACATTACTGGCTGGTTAGCTCAACTGGTAAGTCACTGACTTTTCCCCCGGGGTTTGTGAGTTTGTATCCCCCCCGGCAAGAGAGCGTTTATGCTGAGTCAGCACTGTAGCTATATTTTAAGGTGTAAAACGTTTAAAAAAAAAAAAAAAACAGGTAAAACGAGTGTTGTTGTTTTTTTTTTTTTTAAACGGTAAAGTGATGCACTGGACATTATAGCACCTGTAAGAAATGAAAACTACTTTCACCGCTGCATCCCACCCTCCCAAACATTTGGTCTCTCTGGAACCTGTCGTGCTTAGAGGAGATCCTCCCCAATGAATAAATGAAATGTGAGGAAAAAAAGAGGAAAACATTTTGAAAAGAGGGAGGAGAGGAGAGAGGAGGAAAGAGAGGAAGGAGAGGAGGAGAGGAGCACAGGCTCTCAAACAACTGGGGAAACGCTGACTACCCCCACCACGTTCAAGCCACAGTCTCGGCCCAAGAAACCGTTGGCGTGGGCATCCGTAGTGGACACGTTTCCACTCGGACATGGCGCTGAAGAGGCCAGATGCCTTTTACAGAGCTCCGACCCTACCTTACCTTTTTTTCCTCTTTTTACCTGTATATAGATGTTTTTCTCGTTTTTTCTTTAGAGTAGGTAAAACCCAGTGCAGTTGTGCACCTGGGAAGCCTACTCTTACTACAGGTTTATCGTCAGCTGTAGTGCTTTTTTGCACTTTGTAAATCCGAACAAGGAAATGTGCAAGGGACTATTGCACTCAACCACAGATTGTATCACATATACGCGCAATCAGCTGCTCAGTCTATGGGTGCCTTCTCTACTCTACGCCGGGAAACCTGAAATACCAACAGAGATACAGAGAAGGAAGAGAGGATGCAGGGGTGGACGAAAGAAACGGAGACCGGGTTTACCGAATCTACCTGCAGTAATCATGGGAAATGTGAGGTCCATCTGCAGCAAGACGGAGGAACTGATCGCGCTAACTTGGCAGTGGAGGGAATATCGGAGCTCCAGCATTATGTGTTTCACAGAGACGTGGTTGAATGGGAATATACCGGACAATATCATTTCCCTGAATGGATTTACTATAAAGCCGGACGGTGTTGGGATGCGGAAAAACAAAAGGAGGAGAACTGCTTGTTTTTAATGAACGCCGCTGTTATCCCGGGAACGTGCATGTGAAACATCAGCTGTGCTCCCGGGACATCGAACTTCTTGCTGTGGGTGTGCGGCCATTCTATTTGCCACGGGAATTTTCACAGGTCATTGTACTTTGTGTTTATATCCCTCCATCGGCGGATGGAGTGGCAGCATGCGAGCAGCTCCATAGCGTAGTGACAAGAATGCAGATGGACCATTCGCGTGGTCTAGTTCTCATCACTGGGGACTTTAATCACACTTCCCTATCCACTGGTCTTCCCACATTCACGCAATACGTCATGTGCCCCCCGAGAGACAATAAGACTCTGGACTTGTTTTATGCAAATGTCAAAGATACTTACACCTTTGCCCCCCTCCCCCCGCTAAGACGCTCAGACCACAGTCTGGTTTACCTGCTCCCGGAATACAGTGGTCCCTCGGACACGTGCACATGAATATGCGTTGTTTTGGAACAACATATCCATGTGTGAAAGCCGAGTGGAAACCGACCTGGATATCATTTTGGGAAAGACTCAGGCCACCGCTAACAGTGCCAAACTGGCTGACACGGTTCACTCCTCCGAAGACGCCTTTGAGCACCAGCCCTCACCACCCGACCAGGTACGAACACTTCAGTGAGGGGCTAGGTCTAAAGCCCCGATCATCTCTACTCCAGTCCGGGAAGACCCCTGGATTGTTGTAGCCCATTGTAGCCTGTAATCACACTTCCCTATCCACTACTCTTCCCACATTCATACAATACGTGACGTGCCCCACGAGAGACAATAAGACTCTGTACCTTTTTTATGCAAATATCAAAGACGCTTACACCTCCGCTCCCCTCCCCCCGCTAGGACGCTCAAACCACTGTCTGGTTTATCTGCTCCCGAAATACACACCCAGGGTGCGAAGAGGACCTGTGCAGAAGCGGTCTGTGAAGCTTTGGACTTAAGAGGCCTGTGAGAGTCTGAGGGACTGTTTCCAAAACACAGACTGGGACATGTTCACCAGCTCTTATGGAGACGACATCAACGGCCTGACCCATTCAAGATTCAAGATTGTTTATTTGTCATATGCAGAATCAACACAAGGTCAACAATGCAATGAAATGCTTAGGATCAGAAGAACCGTTGACTCGCTAAGATAGTCAAGAAGTACTAATAACATGCAATAATAGTACATGGTAAAAAAAGTGTTGTAAAGTGCAGGGGAAGAAGTAAACAATATAGTAAACAATATAATAAACAATATAATAAACAATATAATAAAATATGTAATAAAAAAAACAAGGTACAAGGTGCAGGTAGGATTAAATCAAGATCAAATAAGGTGTAAGTATTTCACAGATTGCACATAATATGGTGTGGTGTAGGTGTTGCATGTGGATTTCGTATTGCACATAGTGTGGTATAAATATTGCACATAGTGTGGTATAAATATTGCACATAGGTTATTGCACTGATTATTGCACATGTAACAGTAATTTACAGTGAGGTAGTGACAAACATGATATATTCATATAGAGCAGCAGCAGTAAACATAATTATGCATAATGAAAGGTAGTTTAGTGCAGTATTATTGAGAGTTCAGTATTATTTAGAGTATTACCCAGAGTTCAGTAGTCTGACAGCTTGGGGGTAATAGCTGTCTTTGAGTCTTTTTGTGCGTGCTGGCAGGCTCCTGTATCGTCTACCAGAGGGTAGCAGACGGAAGAGTCCTTGTGCCGGATGAGTATGGTCCTTAGTGATGCTGCGTGCTTTACGCAGACCCCTGCTGTGGTAAATGTCCTGGATGGAGGGGAGACTGCTGCCAGTGATGTCCTCTGCCGCTCGCACCACCCTCTGTAGTGCTTTGCGGCTCTGAGCGGTGCAGTTCCCATACCACACTGTGATGCAGCCCGTCAGCAGGCTCTCGATGGTGCACCTGTAGAAGTTTGTGAGGATGCTGGTGTTCATACCAAACTTCCTCAACTTCCTCAGGAAGTAGAGTCTTTGTCGGGCTTTCTTAACCACAGTGTCTGTATGTAGTGTCCAGGACAGATCCTCAGTGATGTGTACCCCAAGGAACTTAAAACTGCTGACCTGCTCCACCTCAGCGTTGTTGATGGAGATGGGGGGATGCTGGTCTACACGCTGTCTCCTGAAGTCCACGATCATTTCCTTAGTTTTGCTGACATTCAGAGAGAGGTTATTTTCCTGACACCAGCTGGTCAGTGATTTCACCTCGTCTCTGTAGGCACTCTCATCGTTGTTGGTGATGAGGCCTAGGATGGTGGTGTCGTCAGCATCACGGACTACATTAACTTCTGCGTGGAGAACACTGTGCCAACCAGGAGGGTACGGTGCTTCTCCAACAACCACCCCTGGGTCACCCCTGAGCTTAAAGCCCTCCTGAACCAGAAGAAAAGGGCTTTCAACTCAGGGGACAGAGAGGAGCAGAAAAGGGTCCAGAGAGAGCTTCAGTGGAGGATCAGATGGGCCAAAAAGGACTATGGGAGGAAGATGGAAGAGCAGCTGGCCCAGAACAACATACGGGGCACGTGGAGAGGACTGAGGAACATGTCTAGTTTTGGACAGAGTGGCAGAGGGACAGCTGATGGTGATCAGCACTGGGCGGACGAATTAAACTGTTACTTCAACAGGTTTGATTTGCCCCCCACCCCCTCTGCTGACTCCCCCCCCCCTCCTATTCACACCTCCCCGGGCCAGTAACCACATCCCCCTCCCCCTTCACACGGACCCAACCCAGCACCAGCCCCCTCCACCCCCCACCACCACCCCCTGCAGTCCACCCCAGCCCCCCCCCCCCCCCACACTCCCCCTCTCCATCACACCGGACGAGGTGAGGAGGGAGCTTAGGCGACTCAAGCAGAGGAAATCCACATGACCCGATGGTATCTGCCCCAGGCTGCTGAGAACCTGTGCAGACCAGCTCTGTGAGGTTCTCTGCTACATATTCAACCTGAGCTTCAGCCTGGAGAAGGTCCCTGTCCTGTGGAAGACCTCCTGTGTGGTCCTGGTTCCCAAAACAACAAACACCAGGGAACCGGCCCACTACAGACCAGTCGCCTTGACCTCCCACCTCATGAAGACCATGGAGAGGGTGATCCTCAGTTATCTCCACTCTGTGATGAGCCCCACCCTGGACCCGCTGCAGTTTGCCTACAAGCCAAACGTAAGAGTAGAGGACGCCGTCATCTGCTTGCTGCATCGGGCGCTCACCCACCTAGAGATCGCCGGGAGTGCTGTGAGAGTCATGTTCTTTGACTTCTCCAGCGCCTTCAACACCATCAGGCCGGCGCTGCTGCGGGGGAAGCTGGTGGACGCGGGAGTGGATGGACATCTCGCTGCCTGGACCATTGACTACCTCACTGGCCGTCCACAGTACGTGCGGCTGCTGTGAGTCAGAGGTGGTAGTCTGCAGCATGGGATACCCCCCAGGGAACTGTCCTCTGACCCTTCCTCTTCACCATTTACACCTCGGACTTCACATACAACACAGACAGCTGCCATCTCCAGAAGTTCTCTGACGACTCGGCCATTGTGGGCTGTGTGTCTGAGGGGAACAAGTTGGAGTACCGCTCGGTCATCAGAGACTTTGTGGACTGGTGTGGGCGCAACCACCTGTGCCTTAACACCAGTAAGACAAAGAAGCTGGTGATCGACTTCAAGAGGAGACCACTACCTCACTCACCGGTGAACATCCAGGGGAAGGACATAGAGACTGTGGACAGTTTCAAGTACTGGGTGTTCACCTCAACAATAAACTGGACTGGTCCCACAACACCGACGCCCTGTACAAGAAGGGCCAAAGTCGCCTCCACCTCCTGAGGAGACTGAGGTCCTTTGGAGTGTGCAGGCCTCTGTTCAAGACTTTTTATGACTCTGTGGTGGCCTCTGCTCTCCTCTACGCTGTCGTCTGCTGGGCCCCGAGCAGCACAGAGCGGGACAGGAAGAGACTCAACAAGCTGGTCAAGAGGGCCAGCTCTGTCCTGGGCTGTCCTCTGGACTCTGTAGAGGAGGTGGCTGAGAGGAGGGTGCTGGACAAATTCACGTCCATCATGGACGACACCACTCACCCTCTGCACCGGACTGTAGAGGAGCTGAGCAGCTCCTTCAGCAGCCGACTGAGGCACCCCAGTGCAAGAAGGAGCGCTACCGCAGATCCTTCATCCCCACCGCCATCAGACTGTATAACTCCACTGTATAGTCCAAACATGCAATATCGTTTTTCAATACTCTCCTAGTTACTGTTTATTATTATTACTTGTATAACTCTAGTGTATGGTCCTAACGTGCAATATCGTTTTTCCAACGTGCAATATCGTTTTTCAATACACATTATTATTACTTATTTGATTATTACTTATTTTATTATTATTATTACCTATATTTATGCCATTCTTGCTGCATGCACTTTTGTTTCTTGATCAAACTGTCCCTACCTGGAGCTACTGTGACAAGTAAATTTCTCCTGCGTGAGATCAATAAAGTCTGATCTTATTAAGATTAAGCCTTTATTGGTCTCACACACAATGACACACAGTGACACACGGGAGAAATTTGACTTCTGCATTTGACCCATCCTTTTCAGGAGCAGTGAGCAGCCATCTTTCGGCGCCCGGGGGGCAGTACCGTGAAGGGTCTTGCCCAAGGACTCACACTGGCTAGCTCATTGCCCGGGGGGGGGGGATTTGAACTCACATCACCACGGGTGAAAGTCAGTGACTTACCAGTTGAGCTAACCAGCCGGATCTTATCTTATTTGTGTTGTTCTGTTTTGTTTTTTGAATTTAAATTAAATTTGAAAAAAAAAAAAAAAAAAAGGGGTCACAGACAAATGAGGAATGGAGAAACAGGGAGCATGCACCTGTTGCATGCACAGGCGAGAGAGGGGCCAATGCCCAGACTTAGAGGCTCCATTTCAACTGTGTATTTTTTAGAAAGGCTATTTTTTCTTAGGGTCATATTTTAAACAATTTTAATCAATATAACCCAATGAAAGAAATCTGAGTTTTTTTTAAGAACCAATTTTTTTAGAAACCGTTTTAATAAATGTATGTCTGAAATCATGTTGTTCACTATGTCCCAGCTAAATCATGTAAAACTGTGTTCTAGGTGGTCTCCAATCATATTTTAAAATACTTTGTAATTTGAGAAATCCAATCATGTATGTTGTTATTTAAGAAATCCAAACATGTATTTTGTTATTTGGGAATTCAAATCATGTGTTTGGTTAAACTTAGACAAAGGGTTAGGGTTAGGCATAAGGTCAGAATCTGGTTAAGGTTAGGGCCAGGGGTAGGGTCAGGCTGGATTTTAGGGCAAGCCCTGTGTCTGGTTAGATTTAGGCACTGACCCTGTGTCTGGTTAGATTTAGGCACTGACTCCGTGTCTGGTTAAAATCGGGCATTGACCCTGTCTCAGATGGACCTTAGAAAAGATAAATATTGAAATTTACGAACCTAATTTAATCCCTTTGGGTATTTTGTGTCCAAAAGGGTTAGGGTTAGGGTTAGGTTAAGGCATAAATAAGGTAATGATTACCCCAAATAATTTATTTTTATGGCCATAGATTCTGCTAGGAAGGTCGCAGAGAGGTTAGGGTTAGCTAACCAATCCTTGTTGGATTCAGCTGCACCAGGGCTATCCATTGATACTTGAACCGTTACTATGTGACGTTCGGGGGCAGACCTGCGGCTGGAAATAATTTTATTTTGGCCGTATCTCCAGAACGGAAGGTCGTAGAGACACGGGAACACATCTGCCGTGTTCAGTGCCATCGAATTAGGTCACACGCCACTTCCGGGTCTCTATGACCTTTGGTTCCGGAGATATTCAACAAAAACTGTTTTCCCGTTGGTATATATGGAACTAGAGGTAGTGAAAATTTGACTGTGCCACAGGCCTAAGGCATCCTGAGGAAAGTTGTTAGGAGCACGTGTCAGGCCATTCGGATTCTAATGGTACCTATTTTTGGTAACATGAATTTTGAGCCAACACTTATGGACTCCGCTAAATTAGGCTAAGGCTAGCATGCTAAGGCTAACGGCTAACATGTTAGGTTAACATGTTAGCATCCGAATATGCTAAAGGGCTAATTTGTATAGATTGTTACTCTCGACATTAATTAGGGGTGTTAAAATGATATGACACGACGAAACAACGATTAAAATGGCGAACGTACCTCCCAATAGATAAATTCGCCTCGTCTCTGGTAAATTCGCTGTTACCTGTGAAATATCCGAGATATGCGCTGGATAGTTTCATATTCGATAAGACTTTAAAGTCACTGGACGTTCTGCTGGACATGCGCAGTATAACGCGTGGTCTAGACATGCGCAGTAGGGATAGTCGTCTTGAACCAGGTGATTCGGCACTGTGTCGAAGCCCCAAAGCGCATGCGCTTCAAAACACTGTTTCAAAACACGATTTGAAATCCCTATGTCACATATTATTAAGACTAGTGTTTCACGAACCCTCGTTGTTTCGCCAGTGTCGCCCCCTCCATATTCTCACACATTCCATATTGACAGCTATAGTAATATATATATAATAATATAATATAATATAATATAATATAATATAATATAATATAATATAATATAATATAATATAATATAATATAATATAATTAGGGCTGTCAGTTTAACGCGTTAATTAGATTAATTACGCTGCTAATTAACGCGTTATAAAAATTAACGCAATTAATTATGAGCCGCAATTCAATGCGCGCGCATTTTAAATTTGGCGTGCGGGGCCTTTGAACGGCGAGTTTATTGATTAAAACGTGACGGAGCAGGTCTCTCTTGTCCCTGGACAGCGATGACGCGATGAGAAATGCCGTGCTACCATTGGTCGGCACAGAGACGAATGCACTTCTAATAGGGGAGAGCATGTGAAGACACGCGAGCCCGTTTCCCTATCTGCTGCTCCGCGCTCAACCATTTTCAATTCCCATAACCTCTCCAGCGTGTTCTGCCGCGACTAAGGGTGCACACTTAGTTTGGACTTAGTCAGTTTTGCCCATCAAGCTAAATCACGCTAAACCCGATCATTTACTCACCCCGCGCTGCTGCCTCCTCCCTCCTCCCGTGGTGCGATGGTCCGGACACATCCACACCGGGAGTTTAAATCCTCCTCACGGGTTCCGGGGGTCATGTGAGCCATGAGTAATTTTCACGGGCAATTATTTGTATTCTCTGTATATTTGAAGCCTTGTATATTGTAATGACTCCAGGCTTCTCTTAGTCTCCAATGAACTTTATTAAACAGAAGTTCGGACTCACTCAACATTAACACCCACACCTGTCCCACGCATGCGCCCAACAGCCAACCCCTTAAAGGCACAGACACCATTAACCCAGGTCATTACAATATTATTTATTGACATTGCATGAAAGCTGCTGTACGTGCTCACCTTTTGGCACCAGAAATATTCGCCATGTATTAGTGGAATGGTGTAAATGAACTTTCCAATGAATGTTACGTAATGTGGGAGGGGGAATGGGGGTCTTGTCTTGTTTACAGTGGAGACAAAAAGAGTGAGTGAAAAACTTAGACTTAAAGGGGAAGTCTGCAGTCTTTTCACTGTGCCACTATAAATCACACGTTTGACACCTTTTTTACACTGTGGGAGAGCACAATAAACCACCTAAAAAAAATTATTTCAAAAATGCGATTAATTAGATTAATTAATTACAAATCCTGTAATTAATTAGATTTTTTTTTTTAATCGCCTGACAGCACTAAATATAATATAATATAGTATAATATAATATAATATAATCTTCAACTTAGTTAGGATATAGACATTACATTGACACATAGTTAGTGTAGTGACACATTAAAAAATACACTTACACATAGGCTACTACACATTTAGGTAGGTTACATGTGAAAGTTTTTTTTTCAAAAGCAGTAGAAGTGATAAGAAAAGAAATAGGCTAAATCCATCCACAGCTGAGAAAATTATATTTTTGAATAAAAATCTTGAATTGTAATACAAAAAGGAGTCTTTGTTTTATTTTATTAAAAACTAATTACAACAATAACACACATACACATTTTTATTTAACCTTTATTTAACCAGGAAAGTCCAATGAGATTAAAAAAAATTTTCCAAGGGAGTCCGAGCTAAGAGACAGCAAAAAGTTTCTTTTTTTTTTTTTAATTAACAAAAAGGTTGCAATACAATTCATGGCCATAAAGACATTGCACATAAATACAAAAAGTTACATTTACACATAATCAACCTTTAAAATGATGTACAAATCATGTAAAACAGTTGAGGAGGCTGTCTCAAATGTTCTCAGTGTGGATTTAAAGTCATTCAAGGATTAGATTTTAGATTTTTGTCTTGGATAGTTTTTGTTTTTTTTCCTCTTTATTTTGTATTTTGTACACTGTCTTTTTGCATTACCTGACCAGAGAGAAACGACATTTCCGATTCACTGTATGTTGAACACATATAGCAGAATTGACAATAAAGCTAACATTGATCTTTGATCTTTAAAACAGGTAAAGATCAAAGATCAAAGATCAATGATCAAAGTCAGCTTTATGTCACATATGTGTTCTACACAAACACTGAATCGAAATTTCGTTTCTCTCTGGCCAGGTAGTGCAAAAAGACAGTGTACAAGATACAATATAAAGACAAAACAAAACAAAAACTATCTAAGACAGAAATCTAAATCTAAAAACTAAAATCTAAGATCTAAAATCTGAAAGCAGTGCAACAGAATAAATAAATACATATTTACAGATGTCCAAAATGTGCAGTGTGCATCAAAAATGTGTGATGGAAGATACAGCAGTGAATGGTAATCTGCAATAGAATGTGCATTGAAAATAAAGATAAAGATAAATGTGCAGCAGTAGTAATTCCAGTGCAATAACAGGAGTAAACAACAGTACAACAGTAGTAATGATGACATGTCTGATGTGTTATGAACCAGTTTTTTAGATGTTTTTTTATACAGATTGTATGTGGTCAGTTCTCTGATTTTAGAGGGAACCTGTAACTGTTGTTTTATTTTTTAAACATTTGTTTTTCATTCTTCTCTTGTCTCTGTTTTGTGTTTACAGATTTTCAATCCCCATCTTCAGGGGCTTTGGATTTACTTGCTGGCGTGGCAGCACGTTGTGAAAAAATTAAAGAAAAGGTTTCCCCACCGCAACCAGCACAAGAAGAGTGTGAATTTGAGGCGATCGTTACCAATCCTGCTGAAAAACAATTCCGAGGGTGTTTAAGTGACATTTCAGTCAGGAACACATCTTCAGAGGCTTTGAATTTACTTGCTGATGTGGCAGCACTTTGTGAAAAAAATAACAACAACGAACCTGCTTCTTTGATCTCATCACCAGAAAAGTAGTGTAGGTTATGGTTAAGATGGTAAAGAATTTAACAGCTTTTTTTTTTTTCCTTAAAATGTTGTTTGTTATTGTTAATTGGTTATAACTGTTTTCAAATAAAAATAAAAAATAAATGACCACCAGAGCAGAGCAACAAAGCAATATATACATGTAATGTGAACTTTGACCCCACAAACACACACACAGAGAGAGACAGAGAATTTGTGTTACAGTCGGGCTGCCATGGTTGCCAAGCCTCGCCCATTGGTGCAGCCAGAACAACCTGGTGCTGAACGCCCAGAAGACAGTGGAAATCATTATGGACTTCAGGAAGCACACAGCCCCACCCCCCCATCATCCTGACCGACACCCCCATCACCACTGTGGACTCATTCCGCTTCCTGGGGACCACCATCACCCAGGACCTCAAATGGGAGCCCACCATCACCTCCGTCATAAAGAAGGCCCAGCAGAGGATGTACTTCCTGAGGCAGCTGAAGAGATTCAACCTGCCAGCACGGACAATGGTGCAGTTTTACACTGCCATCACCGAGTCCATCCTCACCTCCTCCATCACCTCCTCCATCACTGTGTGGTCTGCTGGAGCCACCACCAGGGACAAACAGAGACTGCAACGTGTTGTGCTGAGAAGGTGACTGTTTGCAGCCTTCCATCTCTGCAGGACCTGTACACCTCCAGGACACGGACACGTGCAGGTCGGATTGCATCTGATCCTTCTCACCCTGGACATGGACTTTTTGACCTGCTCCCCTCAGGCAGGAGACTACGGTCCATTCGGACCAGAACCTCCCGCCATAAAAACAGCTTCTTCCCCTCTGCTGTCGGACTTTTGAACAATAATAACACTAGGACTCTTCCCACCCACCCGCTCTGTGTCAGTCACAAGACCCCACCCCCCGCTCTGTGTCAGTCACAGGACCCCACCCCCTGCTCTGTATCAGGCACATGACCCCACCCCCTGCTCTGTATCAGGCACATGACCCTTTGCTGGTTCTTCTTTTTGCACCTGACCATTACCTGCACCTGCACCTGTACCTGCACTGTTACACTCTTGTATCCTTGTAAATTTGTTAAATTTAAGTTTTCTGCTATTTTATTTTATTCTGTTTTATTTGTTGCATGTTAAGTGTTGGTTTACATTCTGCTCCAAGTACCGCAGCAATTTCCTAATGTTGTGAACTTGTTCAAACATATGGCAATAAAACCTTTCTGATTCTGATTCTGATTCTGATTGACATCCATTTTTGCGTCATCAGTCGGAATAAAGGCTGTGCATCAGTGTGCCTTAAATCCACACTGAATAAATGAAATGTGAGGGAAAAAAGAGGAAAAAATTGGAAAAGAGAGGGGAGAGAGGAGAGGAGGAAAGAGAGGGAGGAGAGGAGAGGAGGAGCAGAGAGAAGGAGTGGAGGAGAGGAGAGGAGAGAGGAGGAGAGGGAGGGCAGTGGGGTTAGAGCAGTGCTTCTCAAATAGTGGGGCGGGCCCCCCTGGGGGGGCGTGGCGTGATGCCAGGGGGGGCGCGTATGACCCTGGGAAACATGTTTTTTTGCTGTACTGTACTAGAACTAAGTGTAATTGCACATCAACAACAGTAGTTGGCAGTGGAGTTCTCACATGCGATTTACGCACAGTCTCACCATTAACAGAACATCCTCTGTCACAGAAAAAACACGTACTGTATATTCCACTGAGTCGTGTCCTTTAGCCCGACAGAAGCTGACGCATCAGTGGCACAAGGAGAGAGCGTTTTTTTTTCAGTGCTTTTAGCTTATGCAAATGAGGTGGTTTTAAGTTCTGTAAAACGTAAACAAATGTGCGCAAAGCTGCATTAAAAACACATTAATATTTGAGTGCTCAGTGCAGTCTTTGTTGTAAGTTTCTTTCTTTTTTTTGTTTATAATGTTAATAAAAGGATACAATGGTGTTCTCATAACAATTTTCTAGACAAATAATACTATTTATAGTCGCGCGCAGGAAGGGGAGCGTGGAATTTTTTCTTCTTCCTAGGGGGGGCGTCACAGAAAATAATTGAGAAGCACTGGGTTAGAGACACTGGACACACTCACACACAGACAGGAGTTAGGGTTAGATTTGATCAGGATTGGCCCTGATGCCCTGCAGCAGTCTTGTTTCCACAAGTTTCTGTCCCAAAAGAGAAAACACATTCTATTAGAATTATCTTTATTCTAAATGAATATAATAATTCTGCAACAAAATTGAAAAATGTGTAAGGTTAAATCTATTTATTGGGTTAGGAAGTTGCACACGCTTGCCAGGACTTGCACCTGGAGTCTCCCACCCAAACGATGGACGTGTTACTATTACACCACAAGAGTTTTGCCTTTTTTTTTTAAAAGCACAATACTTGTACAATAGCACAACTGTGCTTATTAACCTTAATATGGGCGGCAGTAGCTCAGTTGATAGAGTGTTTGTCCACTGATCCAAAGGTTGGCGGTTCAAATCCCGCTCTTGACATAAGAAACATCAGTGGTTGAGCGATCAGATCCACTGACCCACAGGTTGGTTGGTACGATTCCAGCTCCCACAGATGAATGCTGCCGTTGTGTCCTTGGGCAAGACACTTAACCCTCCTCGCCCCCAGTGTCTGTGTACACTGGTGTGTGAATGCGTGTGTGAATGGGTGATTGATTCCTTGTTGTAAAGTGCTTTGGGTGCCTTGAAGGTGGAAAAGCGCTATATAAAGATGTGACCATTTCATCTTTTAAAAACTGCAAATATAACAAACTTGAAACAAAAGACAAGAAAGAATACTAGATGTAATTTTAGCATTACAAAGAGCTTTTCCACTCCTCCAGTGTCTGTCCAGATGCAGGGTAGAACCACTTGCCACACACCTGAGTGTGCCCAGTTGATTTTGCCTTTGCCTCCCTGCACAGCTTACCCTGGTAGTGGTAGTGTTCTTTAGTTTGTCGTTTCTTGGGGGGCTCACCTTTCCGCTCTCGCTCTTCATCCTCATATGCTGCCTTCTGTAACCGCCACTCACGTTGTTAATTAAGAGGGTTTAGTACCCCTGAGTGGGTTTAAGAGAGTGATGTTGGTGGCTGATGGGTGGTGGGTGCTGAGGGGGGCTGATGGGTGGTGGACCAGCCCTGGGTGGATGTGGAGGGGGGCTGCAATTGTTAATCAATTATAAAACAAATATCAATTCAATTTTCTTACTGCAAAAGAAAGCTATTAGAATTGTCAAGTATGCAAATTACTATGCCCCAACAAATACTCTACCTTACCTTATGGATCTTACAGATATATATATAACCCTCAATCATACAAAGTGCCTGTGTATGTGTATTTATGCACCAATAGGTATGAATACTAACGTGTACATGGATCAGTGTGTGTGTATATGAACACTGACATGTATGGGATGGTGTGTCTGTATATGTGTACATGTATCCTGTTCTATATGTTAATAGGATTAGGCAAAATAAGTATTAAAACTTCAGCCTAATCCCCTTTGGTCTGTAGAATAACTTTAGTGCTCTGCATAATTTCTGTGTTAAATCAATGTAATATGATTAATGATTATGTAAATTGACCAAAGAAATATAAAATAACAAACTAACTGCCTTAATCTTCTGGCAAAAACATCACAACACAAAGTACAGGTAACCCACCTCTGTCGCTGCAACAGTCTCTGTCCACATAGACGGCGTCTGGCTGTGGCTCACCAGTATCCCTGTACCGTCTAACTATGCCTTGGCACAGGTCATCCAGGCCAGCTCCCTCACCAGTTGTGAGGACAGAGTTTGAGGCACAAATGTGTTTTTTTAAACGGTCGATCACATCAGCTGAAGTTGGAGCGTTTGGTTTATGTTGGAGACACTGATCTTCTACTGCAGAGTCGTAGTCATTTGGTCCAGAGGTTCCAGATCATTTTCAGGTTGGCTGGAGAAAATGTCGGAGGAAGGAGGTTCATCTGTAAGTAGAACTTGGTTATCTCCTCCTAATTTAACTCACTGATGTGATTGGCTGTTTAAAAAAAACAAAACACATTTGTGCATCAAACTGAGCAGGACCAGACCAGGATCAGACCAAGACCAGACCAGGATCAGACCAAGACCAGACCAGGACCAGACCAGGACCAGGACTAGATCAGGACCACGACTAAACCAGAACCAATAACATAAATTCTGAGGGAAAACTATCAATAGTACATTTTAGCAGAAGCATGTACGCAAATTTCAATGATATCAAAGATTATTTGTACAAGTTTACTTGCCCTTTTAGTGTTATTGCACTTTCAGAGACTTGGATCAATCATGACAGAGCTATAGACTTTGGTCTTGATGATTGTGAGCTAAAATACATTAACAGAGAAACAAAATCAGGAGGTGGTGTAGCTCTGTTTATCCACAAATCTGTGACATATAAAATTTTAACCAGTCTGTCTTTTGCTATAGATGATGTAATGGAATGTCTGACAATTGAGATTTGTAATAGCAAACAGAAAAATATAATTGTAAGTTGTGTGTATCGATCACCTAGTTCAAATATTGAAACTTTTACTAAAATGATGGGAAAAAAATCTCTATCCAAAAACCATTATACATCTGTGGTGACATCATTATCGAGTTACTGAATCCAACTAGACAGAAAGCAATTGATGATTTTTCTGATACAATGTACAGCTTGTCCCTTTCTCCTACAATAACCAAACCTCATAGAATAACCTCACACAGTGCAACAATAATCAATATCTTTAGTAATTATATGGGGATCCACCAACCAGTGGTCTGTTTCTTTGTGACATGTACAGATCATTTTCCTGTCTTTACTGTGTGTGACTGTAAACTCAAATACATCAAAGAGGAGAACAAGGTGATTTATAAATGAATAAGAACTGAAGAAACCACCAATGCTTTTAAAAATAGTTTAAATGAACAGGACTGGAGCTCAGTCATCTCAGAAACAAATGTAGATCAGGCATATGAAAACTTTCTCAACAATAAACATTGCCCAGTTAAAGAACTCAGTATAAAAAAGAAATCAATGAAAAGGCCTTGGCTTACAAAAGGAATATTGAATACTTGTAACAAAAAAAAGCAAAACCTATATAAATTATTTATCAAACTCCAAACCAAAGATGCGGAACAAAGATATGAGACATACAAAAATAAATGAACTGATGTGATTAGAACTGCTCGACAGTTGTACTATAAACAAACTCTGTACACCAACAAATCCAATATAAAGAAGACGTGGGAGATACTGAATGGTATAATTAAACCGGGATCTGCTAAAGTTGAGTATCCCGGTTCCCAAAACAACAAACGCCAGGGAACCGGCCCACTACAGACCAGTCGCCTTGACCTCCCACCTCATGAAGACCATGGAGAGGGTGATCCTCAGTCACCTCCGCTCTGTGGTGAGCCCCACCCTGGACCCGCTGCAGTTTGCCTACAAGCCAAACGTAAGAGTAGAGGACGCCGTCATCTACTTGCTGCAGCGGGCGCTCACCCACCTAGAGACCGCCGGGAGTGCTGTGAGAGTCATGTTCTTTGACTTCTCCAGCGCCTTCAACACCATCAGGCCGGCGCTGCTGCGGGGGAAGCTGGAGGATGCGGGAGTGGATGGACATCTCACTGCCTGGACCATTGACTACCTCACTGACCGTCCACAGTACGTGCGGCTGCGCGGCTGTGAGTCAGAGGTGGTAGTCTGCAGCACAGGATATCACCATCTACACCTCGGACTTCACATACAACACGGACAGCTGCCATCTCCAGAAGTTCTCTGACGACTCGGCCATTGTGGGCTGTGTGTCTGAGGGGAACGAGCTGGAGTACCGCTCGGTCATCAGAGACTTTGTGGACTGGTGTGGGCGCAACCACCTGAGCCTGAACACCAGTAAGACAAAGGAGCTGGTGATGGACTTCAGGAGGAGACCACTACCTCACTCACCGGTGAACATCCAGGGGCAGGACATAGAGACTGTGGACAGTTTCAAGTACCTGGGTGTTCACCTCAACAATAAACTGGACTGGTCCCACAACACCGACGCCCTGTACAAGAAGGGCCAGAGTCGCCTCCACCTCCTGAGGAGACTGAGGTCCTTTGGAGTGTGCAGGCCTCTGCTCAAGACTTTTTATGAGTCTGTGGTGGCCTCTGCTCTCCTCTATGCTGTCGTCTGCTGGGCCCCGAGCAGCACAGAGCGGGACAGAAAAAGACTTAATAAGCTGGTTAAGAGGGCCAGCTCTGTCCTGGGCTGTCCTCTGGACTCTGTAGAGGAGGTGGCTGAGAGGAGGGTACTGGACAAACTTACGTCCATCATGGACTACACCTCTCACCCTCTGCACTGGACTGTAGAGGAGCTGAGCAGCTCCTTCAGCAGCCGACTGAGGCACCCCCAGTGCAAGAAGGAGCGCTACCGCAGATCCTTCATCCCCACCACCATCAGACTGTATAATTCTACTATATAGGCCAGACGTGCAATATCCTCTTTTCCATGCGCTCCTTGTTGATGCTTGTATTGTTATTATTATTATGACTATTTTCATTATTATTATTATTACTTATTATTATTACTATTTTATTATTACTTACTTTATTCCATTCTTGCCTGCATGCACTTTTCTTTCTTGTCAAACTGTCCTAGAGCTACTGTGGCAAGTAAATTTCTCCTGTGTGAGATCAATATAGTCTTATCTTAACTTATCTTATCTAATCATTTTGGTGGTATAAATGGAGACACTCACGACATGAACAATATTGTAAACAATTTCAACAGTTTCTTTGTGAATATTGGCCCAGAGCTGTCTGCTGAGATTCCCAATCAATCCTCAAATCAATGTACTATACTGTTTAGGAACTCGTTTTCAATGTTCCTCTTTGCTACCAATGAAAATGAAGTGAAAAAAGTTATTCTTGGTTGTAAAAGTAAATATTCCACTGACTGCTACGATACTGATATGTCGCTAGTTAAGACAATTGCTGAAAGCATTGTAATACCATTAACCCACATCTGTAACGTATCATTCCAGTTCGGTTGTTTCATAGTTTCACTAATTATAGGCCAATTTCATTGCTGCCACAATGTTCAAAAATCATAGAGAAATTATTCACTTCTTGACTTGAAAACTTCATAACTAAACACCAGATACTACATGAAGGCCAATACAGCTTTAGATCCAAAACAACCACTTCTATGGCAATAACTGAAGCAGTAGAAGAAATAACAAATGCACTAGATCAAAATGAACATGCTATTGGTATCTTTATTGATTTAAAAAAAGCATTTGATACAATTAATCACTCAATACTGATAAATAAGTTAGAAAATTATGGAATCAGAGGAACAGCTGGGAACTGGTTAAGAAGTTACTTAACAGAAAGGGTACAATATGTCCAAATGGGTGAATACTCTTCTGAACACCTTGGTATTAGTTTAGTTTAGTTTAGTTTAGTCTTTATTTGAAAAGGGACAATGTACAAAGACATTAAGCTAAAAAAACAAAGATGATCTGCACCAGATTATAGCTACATAGCTAGTTTCCATCTGCAGTCCCTACATGTGGTATCCCCCAGGGGTCAGCGTTGGGTCCAATCTTGTTCAATCTCTATATAAATAATTTAATGTTTCTGAATCACTAAAACTAATTCTCTTTGCTGATGACACCAATATCTTTTATAATAGCTCAAATCATAAAGAGCTTGTGGATACTGTCAATATGGAAATGAACAAAATTTTAAAAAATGGATGGACACAAATAAACTATTATTAAATTTAAATAAAACAGAAGTGATGATCTTTGGTAATTACAAATGCAATCCTGAATTACAAATAATCATTGATGGTGTAAAAATTGAAAATGTATCTGAAAATAAATTCCTAGGAGTAATTATGGACAGTAAATGATCATGGAAAGCCCACATCAGGCACATAAAAACACAAATAGCCAAAAGCCTCTCACGTATAAATAAAGCTAAGCATAACTTTGATCACAATGCACTTCGTATTCTATATTGTTCTTTGATTCTTCCCTGTTTTATATACTGTATTGAAGTTTGGGGTAATAATTGCGCAGTAATGTGCTGCTCACTGCTCCTAATAACAGGATGGGTTAAATGCAGAACTGGAATTTCCCCACTGTGGGACTAATAAAGGCACAGCTTTCTTTCTTTCTTTCTAATTACCAATGTTCAATTAATCCACTATTTCTTCTGTAAAAAAGGGCCGTGTGGATCATTCACAGGTCGGCTTCTTAGAACACACTCATGATCTTTTTATTCAGTCAAAGTTTTTCACATTTTATGACCTTGTAAAATATTATACAGTTTTTAAAGCATTTAATAAACAATTGCCAAAAAATTTGCAAAAATGTTTTGCTCTTAAAGAGAACATTTATAATCTGAGAGGTTATGGAAACTTCATTTTGCCGAATGTTAGAAGCACTCGTAAAAGTTTCTGTGTGACTGTGTGTGGGGTAAAAATGTGGAATGTTCTGGATTTACAGCAAAAGCTCTGCCAAAATATTCACAAATTTAAGTTCTTGTATAAAGACATGGTCTGGTCTGAATACAGAGAGACGAGTTTGAATGAATCGTCAAGTGGCACTTTTCTGTATCAATTTTGCTTTTTGCTTTTTTTGTACAAGAATGGAATTTGCCTTTCTTTTGTTTTTGTGTTTCTTTCATCTGAGCTGATAAGGAAGCTACTAATTGATCATTTAAGTTATGTTTTGGAAGACGGGTGGGCTTTAATAAGTTTTCTTCTTCCCACTCCTTTTCGAGCAAAACGAAAAGACAAATGTATTTGACAGTGTATTGGTTACCTGTATTTATTTCCTTGTGTTGACCTGCTCGAAATGAATAAATAAATAAAAGGCCTGGGTGACCCAGGGATCGAACCCGGAACCTTCTCGCTGTGAAGCATGAGCTAGCCACTCAGCCGCCATTTACACATACAATCAACCTTTAAAATGATGTACAAATCATATAAAACAGTTACAAGTTAAGGAGGCAGTCTCAAATGTTCTCATTGTGGATCTAAAGTCATTCAGTGATTAGATTTTAGATTTTTGTCTTAGATAGTTTTTTGTTTTGTTTCATCTCTATATTGTTAGGGTTAGGGCATGTTGCTGATTGTGCCATGTAATATAGTCAATTTAAAATACTAACTGGATGATTATGAGTTTTAGAATATAATCTATTTTTTACACTGCACTGGCCAAGAATTTAAAACTTATATCAGGTTATTCATCTTGTTTTCAGATTCATTATCTATTTACTTGACCAAAGACTGCTTACTTCTAGTCTAGAGGGAGTTTATTTTAACATAACTTATCATGTAAAATGATCTTGCTGCATGGACAGATAATGTCACTACTAAGTCATTTTCTTCAAGCTTTTTTGCAGTGTACCACTTGATCCATGTACTTTCCCCCATAAATACTTTTATTGCACTTTATGTCAAATTCCTTCACATGTCTGCCTGATGGAATAATTATATATTATTAACTTTTGTGATTCTTTAATTTTTAGAAATGAAGTTTCAAAAGTGTGTACGTGACTTGTGATCATATGTTTTGAGTTGCAGAAAGGCCAGATATCTGAGGGGAGACGTAAGCAGACAGCTTGGCTCCTCCAGTATCTAAGTCACAGTGACATTGTCCCTGTGAAAGATGTCATATCTGGGAATTATCTTATAAGTGTTTTGGTTTTAATAATTATGTTTTGGTTTTAATGATTATGTTTTGGGTTTAATGATTATGTTTTGGTTTTAATGATTATGTTTTGTCGGCTGTCCTGCCACCTGTTCCCCCACCCCTTATGAGCAGGATCACCCACTGTAACTAGGGTTGTGAAAAACTGAATAAATACCCAAGTGGGGGGCACAGAGGGCCAGAACGCTCCGAGTAGATTGTGGCCAGAGCATTTGTGATCTGGGCTTTCTCTCTGACTGTTCTCCGCTTGCAACTGAAAAACCTAATCTGTCTTGTCTTCCTTTCCTTGTGTGCAGAATATGTTGGGTTTTTGCCAGCACTCATCAGTAGTACCTGTGCTAAATATTTCAACAACAGAGGAATGGAGCTCAACAGTGATCACCCACCGCCTGGTCCCAGAAGTAAATTTCTCATAAATTTTTCCCATGGACTTTCTGAAAACAATTTAAAAGTTTGACAAGTTT
The DNA here is from genome assembly GCA_036785185.1 of Paratrypauchen microcephalus. NCBI lineage: Eukaryota > Metazoa > Chordata > Actinopteri > Gobiiformes > Gobiidae > Paratrypauchen > Paratrypauchen microcephalus. The sequence continues at coordinate 8,132,983 of JAVJIX010000019.1, read as the reverse complement.
AAAAGTTTCTTTCCCATTGCTGTGGTAACTAATTACCACCATCACAAGACTCATGGGCCCCTGATAGAGGGCTGGGGTCTCACCTCTCCCCTGGGTGCCGTGTCCTGGTGGAGGGTTGGTGTTGTGGCTTCATCTTTCCTCTGTGTCATGGTGGACACAGACAGAAATGTAGGGACCTGGGGCAAGACACCTCACTTGGGCCCCCCTCTAATATATATGAACAGGAAAAGGGTCAAATTCTGGACTTCTAAGATGCTGGGGACAACTGACCGCTTTGTCCCCCCGTCTACCCCCCGGTGAGTGTGTGTTGTGGGGCGAGGGTGATTAAATCTTTCAAAAAGAGTAAGAGCAGAGTAAATAGTAAAGAGAGAGAGATACTTTATTGATCCTGAGAGAAATTAAAGTTTTGCTGCAGTAACATTTCCACTGCATGTCTCAGTCCGTTTGTGTCTCAGTTTCACAGGACGACTGGTCAGGGACGGTCAGCAGGTCTGTGTCGTGTTGTTTTTCATAATGGTGGGAGCGAGGCGGCTGTGTTTATCAGACTGATAGACGTGAACAGAGAAGCCAAAAAAACTGTACTCAGGTAAGAGTAATAATTACTCCAAAAATAAAATAATTCAAGTAAAAGTACAAAGCAGTAGTAAAAGTAGGGAAACTACTTCAAGTAAGAGTAAATGGACAAGTGAGATCTGATTTGTAGTTTGATACCCATTATGGTACTGAATGGGTATGCTAAACAAGACCCCAGACAGAAACTGAAAACAAATAGGTGGGATAGTTTCAGAGTAATTTCATTGTACTTAGCTCCTCCCTTCAGGCAGATATAAGCAGTGTCCTTCAGCACTCTAACCAGAACTGACGAAGTAGCTTGGATGAGCTGCGAAACGTCTTCGACCAAATAAACTTTGTCCAGTTGACAAATTGAATTTCTATCTTTACCAACTGCTGTGTTAGATGATTTCACAAAATTCCATAGGCCAGTAATGTGTGTAAAATCCCTCAGTCGTCCAGGTAGAATCCATGGCAAAGGAGAAATTCAGTTTCAACTGGACAAAGGTTTAGTTTGGTGGAGTACGTTTCGCAGCTCATCCAAGCTGCTTCAATATTTTAACTGGCCCCATCTGTATTAATATTGACATATAAAAAGTTGTCAGGATGTCCGCCGAAACCCAGCAATACTATACTATTACTATTACTATAATATACAAAATCATACACAAAATTATTTCTTGTAACAATACAGAAAAACATTACTTTTTTTTTTTTTACATTAACATATGATACAAATAGGTGATCTGATCCTGAACATGTCATGATACAAATGTGTTTAAATTATTGGAAGTCAAGTAGTGAACAATTATTATTTAGAATCTATCATGACATGTTTCCTTTTATATATTTTAGACGACAGTTCCCTCTGTGGGTGCGTTTGGTAATGAAGATGCTATTGGTGGACTTTGATTAGATTTATTGGTTCTTATATATATATATTTATATATATACTGTATATATATATATATATATATATATATATACACAGATTTAATTTACATATATTCAAATTAAAATATAATATAACATATACATCAAAAAAATTAAGTAACATCTACAAAAAGCAAAAACTAAAGTAATTCAACAATTTATTTTAACTAATTTATACCACTGACACAGAACAGGACAAAACAGAACACAGAACAGACCCCCTAAAAACTATTGTAAATGTACAACAAAGTGACAAAAAACTGCAGTAAATATATTATGAAGAGGATTTTTTTTAATGAATCATGTAGAGCGGGTTAATACAAACATTTTAAGACCAAAATAATGAGGCTCACAGCAGTGGTTACAGAGAGAGGGGCCACAATATTCCAGTGTCAAAGTCAATGGGAGAGAGGACCAGTAGGAGCCGGAAGAGCCGCATGAGAACTTCCTATTTGGAACATGGCGGCACGTTAGCTACGACAATTTATATATTTAGTCTATGGTGTATGTTCATATATCTTTTGAGATTAGACGTTTGGGAAAATGTTTCCTGACAAACTGGACAGTCGAATGGTTTCTCCCCTGTGTGTGTCCTCATATGTCTTTTGAGATCAGACCTTTGGCCAAATGTTTTCTCACAAACTGAACAGTTTGGTTTCTCTCCTTCGTGAACTCTCCTGTGTCTTTGTAGTTTATATTTAGACCCAAATCTCTCTTTGCCAGTTCCTGACATGTCACCGTTGTCCACAGTGGCTCTGGTCTCTGGTGCAGACTCGTCTCCATCAGCCTCTGTGTCCATGTGTGCAGGGGAACTGCTGAGTGGAGCTGTCCAGTCTTCATCAGTGTCAGAAGAGTGCTCTGTGTCTCCCTCAGTCTCTGAGTGGTCATGTGTTCTGGTGTCCTGTCCCTGCGTGTCCTCTCCCTCAGTCTCTCTTTGTTCATGTGCTGAGGACTCTTCTGTCTTCACCCTCACAGCCCTGGACTCTGGGACAGACCTGAAAAATATAAGACATTTGTATATTTCAAACCCAATCTGAATATTTCTAATAGAAATGAATAAGAATGAATGACAAAATAAAGAATTGCAGTTTGAAAGTGTCTGAGACTCACACTTGCAGCTCATCTTCCTCCTGTTTGATGTCGTGTCCTTCTTTAATCTGTGGAGTCAGACCAGGACTCAGAGAGGGGAGCTGGGCAGCTGCAGGAGATAAGAGAGTACACACTTACACATACACCTGCAGTCTTCAATCAAACAAACATTATTTATAAAGCACTAATCATACAAAAGTGATTTGAAGTGAGTCTTGTGACATGAACTCTGTGAACTTGTCTGTAGTCTTCTACTGTCAGGCTGAGGGGGGGTCTTTTCTGTCCATGAACTTGTAAATATGTTTGAGTGAATATCTGAAGTGATTTGCAGGAATGCACTGATACCCCTTTTTTGAAAACCGATACGAGTACGAGTACAATCATTTCAGTACTTGCCGATACCGAGTATCGATACCAATACTTTTTAACCCCCACTCCTCATAGATAAATAATTGGAATTGCAGGTTTTTAGATTTATTCTCATTATAAGTCATGCATAGTTACCACTTGGCAAACAGTGAGTGTCGAGAACTTTCAATAAACAAGGAACCACTTTCACGGTATTGCCATCTTAATTAAACTAACGACTGACAAGACACTGACAAGACATTGACAAGACACGCCTTTTCTTTTAGGGGCATTTTTTATTAACATTCTGACATGTCTTACAGGCATGTGTCAATAAAAACAAAAAGTAATATTGCCATATCAAACAAAAATAAGTATTGCCAAATCAAACAAATGTCTACTATGAAGGACTGCTGTGAAAAAATTAGGGATGGGGCCCATCCGATCCAGTATCGGTATCAGGTTCCGATATCAACGTAATTCACGGATCAGAAATTTCCGATCCAACCTGCGAAAATTTCTGACATCCTTTGTTTCTGGTTTCATTCACAATATTTGCTGCTGAGCTAAACAGCCGCTCACTTTCAACACTACTGCCAGGTGCTGATAGGTATCTGCAAGCCATTTTGGCCAAACTAGGGAACCTAACTTTATTAATCTTCCAATATTGTAGTGGGTCGTCCTCACGGGCCAGAGTGGCCTCCCCAAGGTATGCCTCTAATTGTGCAGTGCAACATACAATGCCTGGGGAGAGTGCTACTGCTGCCTGCTTGTTTGCAATTTCATTAAAGATATGGTCAATACAACTGCTGGCCTGGTCTGTATGTGCCGTTTTGGTGGGTGGCTCAAGTTCTCCGTCATTTTCTGCAACTCTGTGCAGCATCTCCTTGGCCACTGTAGAAGCATTGGTCCTGGAGAAAAATCCGGTTTTGTATCTGAATGGAAACATTTGGAATTACATCTCCTGCTGTTGCATTCGATGAGCTTACTCTTCGTGTCAACTCCTCAAACATACTGAATCATATAAAACGTGCTGTTCCACCGAGTTGGTACGCCCTGTTGGAGGTGTTTTGTAGGCTGATTCATCGCCAACTGGATGTCTTCAAACTTGGAGTAAGCCAGAGGAGACTTTTTAAAATGGCCAACTATCTTCCGACCCACTGCCACCGCATCGGCAACACTCCTCTGTGATAGTAGCCCCTCGTTAACCACCAGCTGGAGAGTATGCGCAGCGCAACACAAGCTAGGAACTCTAGCATCACTCATGCCCCAAATCATATTTCTCACGTTGTCGTGAAGGACAACATGAACGGAACTTTTTGGAATCTCCCAGAGCTGTAGCATTTCATTGAATATCTCCGCTATGGCCAAGCTTGTGTGGTGGCCTCGAAATGGCCTCGTGTGGAGTATAACTTGATGACGAGTGAACGCTTCATCTATCCACTGAGCCGTCAAACAGACACTGGGCAGACGCTGCTGCTCCAAATATTGGTGGTGAAACTTACGGACTTGATGTCACGTACCAGCGACTTCACGTGAGTCCTGACGCCATCGAAATCTTTAGGCAACACCATGTCTGTGATGAAACAGCGGCTGGGTAGTTCGTATCTGGGCTCGGCGACATCTGTCAATCGCTGGAATCCAATATCGTCCACAACTGAAAAGGGCTGGTCGTCCAGTGCAATAAACTCAGTAAGTGCCTCGGTTATTTTTTTTTTTTTGCCAGGAGCCATCTCTGGACACTTTCTCCTTCTTCTTTAAAGATCCCATGACATGGTACTTCTTGATGCTTTTATATGGCGCCTTAATGGTTCCCTAATACTGTAAATGAATCCTTCTTCAAAATCAAGACTCAGTGCATGAGAAAGCCTCATGAACACAGTCAGAGTCATAAATATGTCTCTGAACGCTTTATTATGGGCATTGTTGCTTGAATGCAAATGAGGAGGACAGAGACAGGCCAGTGCAGCGGGTGGGGCATGGCCAAATGCGCCGCTGGTTCGTTGTTTTAGCGATGCGGTGTGCGCTGTCACCCACTTCTGTGTGTGTCAGCGCGGAGGAAGATATGAGACGAGTTGCATTAAAAAAAACACATTTCCACAGAAAATAAAATTAAACCACTGCTGTTTCAGAGGTTCGGAGGCTCGGATAAAGGACATCCAAGCCTGGAAACACTCTCACGTGCCTCCAGGCAAATAAAAAAAACGCATCTTGCATTGCGTAGCTCGTTTGCGGTCCAAACTCTCTGGGCAAGACTTCCATAGACGGTGGGTAGACATCCAGATGGGGGGGTGGAACTGCTTTTGCATTTTTCCCTGAGTGTGACGTCAGAAACTCGCCTTGTTCAGAATCTCCCATTTGAGCTGTCTTTTTTCAAGCACAGAAAAGGATTGCAAATGCTCAGTTTACACATTTCGCAACTTTTAGCCATGGGGGGGGCCTAAACAGGGTAGAAACCTCAGAAAGTGAAAATTTCATGCCATGGGACCTTTAACACTTCCGTTAAAGTTGGCTGGGGTTGGCGGCTGCTAGCCTTGAGGAATTCGGTGTATTCGCCAGCATGGCGTGTCTTTAACTTTTTGATCAAATTGCTTGTGTTAAATGAGGTGTTCTCTCTTTCACCTCTTGCCAATTTGGCACTGCACAATTTACATTTTGCCTTACTTATGTCATTCTTTAATTTGAAAATACTGCCAAACTGCTGAGCCTGACGATGATGGAGTTTGTTTGAGCATTTTATTGGCCGTGTCTTTATCTCTGGACATTGGACAAGTACTTTTCTGACTCTTTGTCTCCCCCTATCCATTTAAGATTGGTAAAACAACAAATGGCATACTGAATGTTACAGTAATGGTGCTCTATGTCGTCTAGTGTTGGTATCGGTGCATGGTATCAGCCAATGGTTGACGAGTACGAGTATATTAATGAAGTATCGGGCCGATACCCGATACCGGTATCGGTGCATCCCTAGTGATTTGGAGTCACAGGTTGTAAGCCGTTAAGAAAAGTCGTTAGCTGTTAGCGTAGTGTCATGGGGCTAATGGCTAAAATGTAAAATGTTCATGTACTCAATGATTCTCTCTCACATTACATACTGTTTACCCGTCTGGTCTGGATAATATGATCACATACATAAAATCAGTGACGGTGTATCATCTGCACCACTCAGTCAGTTTATCTCCATCAGAACCACCAGCCACAGTAGAACTAGAGGAACAGCACGAGGAGACTGCATCATCCCCCTCAGGAAAAGTTCCTTTTTCTGTTTGTGCTGCTTCGGATTGGAACCTCACACCCACAATCATCAGATCCACTAACACTTACCAAACCTTTAAAATACAGTTAAAACAAACCAGACCTGTGAACATTGACTTTATCCGCTGTTGCTGCCCCCTGCTGGCCTCTTGCCCTGTGTCTGTGTGTGATTGTCGTGTGTGTCTGTGTGTGATTGTCATGTGTGTCTGTGTGTGTGTGATTGTCGTGTGTGTCTGTGTGCGATTGTCATGTGTGTCTGTGTGTGTGTGATTGTCATGTGTGTCTGTGTGTGATTGTCATGTGTGTCTGTGTGATTGTCATGTGTGTCTGTGTGTGTGTGATTGTCATGTGTGTCTGTGTGTGATTGTCGTGTGTGTCTGTGTGTGATTGTCATGTGTGTCTGTGTGTGATTGTCATGTGTGTCTGTGTGTGATTGTCGTGTGTGTCTGTGTGTGTGTGATTGTCGTGTGTGTCTGTGTGTGATTGTCGTGTGTGTCTGTGTGTGATTGTCGTGTGTGTGTCTGTGTGTGATTGTCATGTGTGTGTCTGTGTGTGATTGTCATGTGTGTCTGTGTGTGATTGTCATGTGTGTGTCTGTGTATGATTGTCATGTGTGTGTCTGTGTGTGATTGTCATGTGTGTCTGTGTGTGATTGTCATGTGTGTCTGTGTGTGATTGTCATGTGTGTGTGTGTGATTGTCATGTGTGTCTGTGTGTGATTGTCATGTGTGTCTGTGTGTGATTGTCATGTGTGTGTGTGTGTGTGATTGTCATGTGTGTCTGTGTGTGATTGTCATGTGTGTGTCTGTGTGTGATTGTCATGTGTGTCTGTGTGTGATTGTCATGTGTGTCTGTGTGTGATTGTCATGTGTGTGTGTGTGTGATTGTCATGTGTGTCTGTGTGTGATTGTCATGTGTGTGTGTGTGTGTGATTGTCATGTGTGTCTGTGTGTGATTGTCGTGTGTGTCTGTGTGCGATTGTCATGTGTGTGTCTGTGTGTGATTGTCGTGTGTGTCTGTGTGCGATTGTCATGTGTGTGTCTGTGTGTGATTGTCATGTGTGTCTGTGTGTGATTGTCATGTGTGTGTCTGTGTGTGATTGTCGTGTGTGTCTGTGTGCGATTGTCATGTGTGTGTCTGTGTGTGATTGTCATGTGTGTCTGTGTGTGTTTGTCATGTGTGTGTGTGTGATTGTCGTGTGTGTCTGTGTGTGATTGTCATGTGTGTCTGTGTGCGATTGTCATGTGTGTGTCTGTGTGTGATTGTCATGTGTGTCTGTGTGTGATTGTCGTGTGTGTCTGTGTGCGATTGTCGTGTGTGTCTGTGTGTGATTGTCGTGTGTGTCTGTGTGTGATTGTCATGTGTGTCTGTGTGCGATTGTCATGTGTGTGTCTGTGTGTGATTGTCATGTGTGTCTGTGTGTGATTGTCATGTGTGTGTCTGTGTGTGATTGTCGTGTGTGTCTGTGTGCGATTGTCATGCGTGTGTCTGTGTGTGATTGTCATGTGTGTCTGTGTGTGATTGTCGTGTGTGTGTCTGTGTGTGATTGTCATGTGTGTCTGTGTGCGATTGTCATGTGTGTGTCTGTGTGTGATTGTCATGTGTGTCTGTGTGTGATTGTCATGTGTGTGTGTGTGATTGTCGTGTGTGTCTGTGTGCGATTGTCATGTGTGTGTCTGTGTGTGATTGTCATGTGTGTCTGTGTGTGATTGTCGTGTGTGTCTGTGTGCGATTGTCATGTGTGTGTCTGTGTGTGATTGTCATGTGTGTCTGTGTGTGATTGTCGTGTGTGTCTGTGTGTGATTGTCGTGTGTGTCTGTGTGCGATTGTCATGTGTGTGTCTGTGTGTGATTGTCATGTGTGTCTGTGTGTGATTGTCATGTGTGTCTGTGTGTGATTGTCATGTGTGTGTGTGTGATTGTCATGTGTGTCTGTGTGTGATTGTCATGTGTGTCTGTGTGTGATTGTCATGTGTGTCTGTGTGTGATTGTCATGTGTGTCTGTGTGTGATTGTCATGTGTGTGTGTGTGATTGTCATGTGTGTCTGTGTGTGATTGTCATGTGTGTGTGTGTGTGTGTGATTGTCATGTGTGTCTGTGTGTGATTGTCATGTGTGTCTGTGTGTGATTGTCATGTGTGTCTGTGTGTGATTGTCATGTGTGTGTGTGTGATTGTCATGTGTGTCTGTGTGTGATTGTCATGTGTGTGTGTGTGTGTGTGATTGTCATGTGTGTCTGTGTGTGATTGTCATGTGTGTGTCTGTGTGTGATTGTCATGTGTGTCTGTGTGTGTGTGATTGTCGTGTGTGTGTGTGTGTGTGATTGTCGTGTGTGTCTGTGTGCGATTGTCATGTGTGTCTGTGTGTGTGTGATTGTCATGTGTGTCTGTGTGTGATTGTCATGTGTGTGTCTGTGTGTGATTGTCGTGTGTGTCTGTGTGTGATTGTCGTGTGTGTCTGTGTGCGATTGTCATGTGTGTCTGTGTGTGTGTGATTGTCATGTGTGTCTGTGTGTGATTGTCATGTGTGTGTCTGTGTGTGATTGTCGTGTGTGTGTCTGTGTGTGATTGTCATGTGTGTGTGTGTGCGATTGCCATGTGTGTGTGTGTGTGTGTGATTGTCGTGTGTGTCTGTGTGTGATTGTCGTGTGTGTCTGTGTGTGTGTGATTGTCATGTGTGTCTGTGTGTGATTGTCGTGTGTGTCTGTGTGTGATTGTCGTGTGTGTCTGTGTGTGTGTGATTGTCATGTGTGTCTGTGTGTGATTGTCGTGTGTGTCTGTGTGTGATTGTCGTGTGTGTCTGTGTGTGTGTGATTGTCATGTGTGTCTGTGTGTGATTGTCGTGTGTGTCTGTGTGTGATTGTCGTGTGTGTGTCTGTGTGTGATTGTCATGTGTGTGTATGTGTGTGATTGTCATGTGTGTCTGTGTGTGATTGTCATGTGTGTGTCTGTGTGTGATTGTCATGTGTGTGTCTGTGTGTGATTGTCATGTGTGTCTGTGTGTGATTGTCATGTGTGTCTGTGTGTGATTGTCATGTGTGTGTCTGTGTGTGATTGTCATGTGTGTCTGTGTGTGATTGTCATGTGTGTGTGTGTGTGTGTGTGATTGTCATGTGTGTCTGTGTGTGATTGTCATGTGTGTGTCTGTGTGTGATTGTCATGTGTGTCTGTGTGTGATTGTCATGTGTGTCTGTGTGTGATTGTCATGTGTGTGTGTGTGTGATTGTCATGTGTGTCTGTGTGTGATTGTCATGTGTGTGTGTGTGTGTGATTGTCATGTGTGTCTGTGTGTGATTGTCGTGTGTGTCTGTGTGCGATTGTCATGTGTGTGTCTGTGTGTGATTGTCGTGTGTGTCTGTGTGCGATTGTCATGTGTGTGTCTGTGTGTGATTGTCATGTGTGTGTCTGTGTGCGATTGTCATGTGTGTGTCTGTGTGTGATTGTCATGTGTGTCTGTGTGTGTTTGTCATGTGTGTGTGTGTGATTGTCGTGTGTGTCTGTGTGTGATTGTCATGTGTGTCTGTGTGCGATTGTCATGTGTGTGTCTGTGTGTGATTGTCATGTGTGTGTGTGTGTGATTGTCATGTGTGTGTCTGTGTGTGATTGTCGTGTGTGTGTCTGTGTGTGATTGTCATGTGTGTGTGTGTGTGTGTGATTGTCGTGTGTGTCTGTGTGTGATTGTCGTGTGTGTCTGTGTGCGATTGTCATGTGTGTGTCTGTGTGTGATTGTCATGTGTGTCTGTGTGTGATTGTCGTGTGTGTCTGTGTGCGATTGTCATGTGTGTGTCTGTGTGTGATTGTCGTGTGTGTCTGTGTGTGATTGTCATGTGTGTCTGTGTGCGATTGTCATGTGTGTGTCTGTGTGTGATTGTCATGTGTGTCTGTGTGTGATTGTCATGTGTGTGTGTGTGATTGTCGTGTGTGTCTGTGTGCGATTGTCATGTGTGTGTCTGTGTGTGATTGTCATGTGTGTGTTTCTGTGTGTGATTGTCGTGTGTGTGTTTCTGTGTGTGATTGTCGTGTGTGTCTGTGTGCGATTGTCATGTGTGTGTCTGTGTGTGATTGTCATGTGTGTCTGTGTGTGATTGTCGTGTGTGTCTGTGTGTGATTGTCGTGTGTGTCTGTGTGCGATTGTCATGTGTGTGTCTGTGTGTGATTGTCATGTGTGTCTGTGTGTGATTGTCATGTGTGTCTGTGTGTGATTGTCGTGTGTGTGTTTCTGTGTGTGATTGTCGTGTGTGTGTCTGTGTGTGTGTGATTGTCATGTGTGTCTGTGTGTGATTGTCATGTGTGTGTCTGTGTGTGATTGTCGTGTGTGTGTCTGTGTGTGATTGTCATGTGTGTCTGTGTGTGATTGTCATGTGTGTGTGTGTGATTGTCGTGTGTGTGTCTGTGTGTGATTGTCGTGTGTGTGTGTGTCTGTGTGTGATTGTCGTGTGTCTGTGTGTGTGTGTGTGATTGTCGTGTGTGTCTGTGTGTGATTGTCGTGTGTGTGTCTGTGTGTGTGTGATTGTCATGTGTGTGTCTGTGTGTGATTGTCGTGTGTGTGTCTGTGTGTGATTGTCATGTGTGTCTGTGTGTGATTGTCATGTGTGTGTCTGTGTGTGATTGTCATGTGTGTCTGTGTGTGATTGTCATGTGTGTGTGTGTGTGATTGTCGTGTGTGTGTCTGTGTGTAATTGTCGTGTGTGTGTCTGTGTGTGATTGTCGTGTGTGTGTCTGTGTGTGATTGTCGTGTGTGTGTGTGTGATTGTCGTGTGTGTGTGTGTGCGACTGTCGTGTGTGTCTGTGTGTGACTGTCGTGTGTGTCTGTGTGTGATTGTCGTGTGTGTCTGTGTGTGATTGTCATGTGTGTGTCTGTGTGTGATTGTCATGTGTGTGTCTGTGTGTGATTGTCATGTGTGTCTGTGTGTCTGTGTGTGATTGTCATGTGTGTGTGTGTGATTGTCGTGTGTGTCTGTGTGTGATTGTCGTGTGTGTCTGTGTGTGATTGTCGTGTGTGTCTGTGTGCGATTGTCATGTGTGTGTCTGTGTGTGATTGTCATGTGTGTGTGTGTGATTGTCGTGTGTGTGTTTCTGTGTGTGATTGTCGTGTGTGTGTCTGTGTGTGTGTGATTGTCATGTGTGGCTGTGTGTGATTGTCATGTGTGTGTCTGTGTGTGATTGTCGTGTGTGTCTGTGTGTGATTGTCGTGTGTGTGTCTGTGTGTGATTGTCGTGTGTCTGTGTGTGTGTGTGATTGTCGTGTGTGTCTGTGTGTGATTGTCGTGTGTGTGTCTGTGTGTGATTGTCGTGTGTGATTGTCATGTGTGTGATTGTCATGTGTGTGTGTGTGTGTGTGATTGTCATGTGTGTGTGTGTGTGTGTGATTGTCATGTGTGTGTGTGTGATTGTCATGTGTGTGTCTGTGTGTGATTGTCGTGTGTGTGTCTGTGTGTGATTGTCATGTGTGTGTGTGTGTGTGATTGTCGTGTGTGTGTGTGTGTGATTGTCATGTGTGTGTCTGTGTGTGTTTGTCGTGTGTGTCTGTGTGCGATTGTCATGTGTGTGTGTGTGTGAGTGTCATGTGTGTGTCTGTGTGTGATTGTCGTGTGTGTGTCTGTGTGTGATTGTCATGAGTGTGTGTGTGTGTGTGATTGTCGTGTGTGTCTGTGTGTGTTTGTCGTGTGTGTCTGTGTGTGATTGTCATGTGTGTGTCTGTGTGTGATTGTCGTGTGTGTGTCTGTGTGTGATTGTCATGTGTGTCTGTGTGTGATTGTCATGTGTGTGTGTGTGATTGTCGTGTGTGTGTCTGTGTGTGATTGTCGTGTGTGTGTCTGTGTGTGATTGTCGTGTGTCTGTGTGTGTGTGTGTGATTGTCGTGTGTGTCTGTGTGTGATTGTCGTGTGTGTGTCTGTGTGTGTGTGATTGTCATGTGTGTGTCTGTGTGTGATTGTCGTGTGTGTGTCTGTGTGTGATTGTCATGTGTGTCTGTGTGTGATTGTCATGTGTGTGTCTGTGTGTGATTGTCATGTGTGTCTGTGTGTGATTGTCATGTGTGTGTGTGTGTGATTGTCGTGTGTGTGTCTGTGTGTAATTGTCGTGTGTGTGTCTGTGTGTGATTGTCGTGTGTGTGTCTGTGTGTGATTGTCGTGTGTGTGTGTGTGATTGTCGTGTGTGTGTGTGTGCGACTGTCGTGTGTGTCTGTGTGTGACTGTCGTGTGTGTCTGTGTGTGATTGTCGTGTGTGTCTGTGTGTGATTGTCATGTGTGTGTCTGTGTGCGATTGTCATGTGTGTGTCTGTGTGTGATTGTCATGTGTGTCTGTGTGTGATTGTCGTGTGTGTCTGTGTGTGATTGTCGTGTGTGTCTGTGTGTGATTGTCGTGTGTGTCTGTGTGCGATTGTCATGTGTGTGTCTGTGTGTGATTGTCATGTGTGTGTGTGTGATTGTCGTGTGTGTGTTTCTGTGTGTGATTGTCGTGTGTGTGTCTGTGTGTGTGTGATTGTCATGTGTGTCTGTGTGTGATTGTCATGTGTGTGTCTGTGTGTGATTGTCGTGTGTGTCTGTGTGTGATTGTCGTGTGTGTGTCTGTGTGTGATTGTCGTGTGTCTGTGTGTGTGTGTGATTGTCGTGTGTGTCTGTGTGTGATTGTCGTGTGTGTGTGTCTGTGTGTGTGTGATTGTCATGTGTGTGTCTGTGTGTGATTGTCGTGTGTGTGTCTGTGTGTGATTGTCATGTGTGTCTGTGTGTGATTGTCGTGTGTGTCTGTGTGTGTTTGTCGTGTGTGTGTGTGTGCGACTGTCGTGTGTGTCTGTGTGTGATTGTCATGTGTGTGTGTGTGCGACTGTCGTGTGTGTCTGTGTGTGATTGTCATGTGTGTGTGTGTGTGATTGTCGTGTGTGTGTCTGTGTGTGATTGTCATGTGTGTCTGTGTGTGTGTGATTGTCGTGTGTGTGTCTGTGTGTGATTGTCATGTGTGTGTGTGTGATTGTCGTGTGTGTGTCTGTGTGTGATTGTCGTGTGTGTGTGTGTGTGTGATTGTCGTGTGTGTGTCTGTGTGTGATTGTCATGTGTGTCTGTGTGTGTGTGATTGTCATGTGTGTGTGTGTGTTGTCGTGTGTGCGTGTGTGATTGTCATGTGTGTGTGTGTGTGTGTGATTGTCATGTGTGTGTGTGTGTGTGTGATTGTCGTGTGTGTGTGTGTGTGATTGTCATGTGTGTGTCTGTGTGTGATTGTCGTGTGTGTGTCTGTGTGTGACTGTCATGTGTGTGTCTGTGTGTGATTGTCATGTGTGTGTGTGTGCGACTGTGTGCGTGTGTGTGTGTGTGTGTGATTGTCATGTGTGTGTCTGTGTGTGATTGTCGTGTGTGTGTCTGTGTGTGATTGTCATGTGTGTGTGTGATTGTCTGTGTGTGTGTGTGATTGTCATGTGTGTGTGTGTGTGATTGTCATGTGTGTGTGTGTGTGTGTGATTGTCGTGTGTGTGTCTGTGTGTGATTGTCATGTGTGTGTCTGTGTGTGATTGTCGTGTGTGTGTCTGTGTGTGATTGTCATGTGTGTGTGTGTGTGTGATTGTCGTGTGTGTGTGTGTGTGTGTGATTGTCGTGTGTGTGTGTGTGTGATTGTCATGTGTGTGTGTGTGTGATTGTCGTGTGTGTGTGTGTGTGATTGTCATGTGTGTGTCTGTGTGTGTTTGTCGTGTGTGTCTGTGTGCGATTGTCATGTGTGTGTGTGTGTGATTGTCATGTGTGTGTCTGTGTGTGATTGTCGTGTGTGTGTCTGTGTGTGATTGTCATGTGTGTGTGTGTGTGTGTGATTGTCGTGTGTGTCTGTGTGTGTTTGTCGTGTGTGTCTGTGTGTGATTGTCATGTGTGTGTCTGTGTGTGATTGTCGTGTGTGTGTCTGTGTGTGATTGTCATGTGTGTGTGTGTGTGTGATTGTCATGTGTGTGTCTGTGTGTGATTGTCGTGTGTGTGTCTGTGTGTGATTGTCATGTGTGTGTGTGTGTGATTGTCGTGTGTGTCTGTGTGTGTGATTGTCATGTGTGTGTGTGTGTGTGTGTGTGTGATTGTCGCGTGTGTGTGTGTGTGATTGTCATGTGTGTCTGTGTGTGATTGTCGCGTGTGTGTGTGTGTGATTGTCGTGTGTGTCTGTGTGTGTTTGTCGTGTGTGTCTGTGTGCTAACATTAACGCCCATAGGCTAAAAATAGGATCCATACAATCCATAAGACTTACCGGTTCTGTCGAGCACGACTCTCAGGCTCAGAGTCCTCAGAACCGAGTCCAAGACCCGCTGGAGTCTCTGGTTCTGGTGTCTGAAGCGGAGCATCTCCTCCTCCATGGTCCTGCAGAAATATACATTTAATTTGTGATGTTATTATATATTGTTGCTGCCTGAAATTAATTTTATTTGGGATAATAAAGGATTATCAAAGTATTAAATTATTGTAAAGTGTGGGGTGGGAACACTACAGACTGACTCCGGTAAGAGAATCTTTAATCAGTTTATTCGGGTTTAAATTGAGCATATTACAGGTGATCATTCTGGTGTTGTATATGTGAATATGATTTACCTTGATCATTGATCTTTGATTTAGCCGAATCAATTAAGAGCAGAGCGTTGCCTAGCAACGCACGTGAAAGGTCAGTATCGAGTGCATAGTCTTTCGGACAATTATATCTATGAAATAATTTAAGATTAATATTGTGATTTAAAATGACCAAATTATAACATAATGATCCACGATTATAAATATGTGAATTAAATGAAATATTAAAATCTAATCAAAAATGTCTTCCTCTCTCTGCAGAGGAGGAAGCAGGATAACCACTCTGCCACAGTCACACAGGGAGGGGATGGGTGGATTGTTGAGCTGATGGCGCCCCTTAGTGGAGAGGACCTGCAACAACAGCCCTGAGGCAAAGCTTTTGGTTCAGTAAATGTGAAGTTTTTAAAACAAATAGATTCAAATGTGAAATATTGAATTCCTCTAAATAAACGTGAACTTGTGTTCTTTGTTAATTATCACTCACACGTTGTTCATTTCAATTATTTCACATATTGTGTTGAACAATGAACAGTTAATCCATTGATTATATTACAGAAACGAGCTTTGCGAATTTTAGAATTTAGAATTTTAAAACACACCCATAATCTTTTTATTCAATTCAATTTTTTATTCTTTTTATTGTCACCCTTGTTTTCGGACAACACAGATAATCATGCGGGAGGTGTGTGGATCTGTTTGTTTACACCTGGTTTAGACCTGAGGGTATTCCTCGAAAGCTACTAAGCGCAAAGCCCGGCTTTATTCGACAGCTGGCGCTAGTTTTAGTGAGAGTTCGGTTCCACGACGCTCGCTAAACTTAGTCCCCGCTGAGTTACTGGGGAACATGGTTTTAGCTGAAAGTCTGGTACCAGGCAGGCTAAAGATACGACTTAATCAGGCCGTGTCACAGAGAATACGTACCTGACGTAAACAGACTGTCAAACAAACCGTTCCGTATCTGTGTTGTCCGAAAACAATATCAGCAAAAAAATTACTTACCTT
Source organism: Paratrypauchen microcephalus (assembly GCA_036785185.1). NCBI lineage: Eukaryota > Metazoa > Chordata > Actinopteri > Gobiiformes > Gobiidae > Paratrypauchen > Paratrypauchen microcephalus. Next base: position 8,117,277 of record JAVJIX010000019.1, on the reverse strand, counting down.
ACGTTCTTGGTTCTTGACAAATCTCCGGTAATTTAAAAATATGCTTTTTGAACCGCTGTCTTTACGACATTAATATATAGAAGAATTTCAGAGCTTTTCTCAAGAAACACTTTGGTCTAGGACAGGGGTGGGCAAACTTTTTGACTCGTGGGCCACAAAGGGTTCTAAAATTTGACAGAAGGGCCGGACCAGGAGCAGGGGGGGTATTCCACGAACGTGGCTAAACTTAGCCGCGACTAAGTGCTAAGTTCTCGCCTGGCTGAGACACAACTTAGACAAAAGCTTGAACCCGTTCCACTAACGCGTTTCAGCTGCGCCTAGTCAGAGCTAAGCCCAGTCAGGCCTAATCAGGCCGGGCCTAGACGCGTGCACGGGGAAGGTAAGAAGCCCTGAACAAGCGACTGTCGAAAACGCGATCATGTGGAAGATTCGGGCCGATTATTTCAGCGCATCAGAACAGAAGTTGCTTTTGGAACTCTACAACACATTTGCAATAACCAAGGCCAGAGACATGGCGTGGCAGAAGTTCGCCGAACGCTTAAATACATAAGTTGAGTCCCATAACAGTGCTGGACGGTGAGTTTTTTAAGTCTGTTTTTCACCAGTGACGTCAACGCTGATCTGTGGCGCAGGGGGAAAGTTTCCGTCTGGAGAGCGGGAGATTGTGAGTTCGATTCTCATGGTGGGCAGTTGATGGCATAATTATTATACATTTGTATAGCAGTCTTGTCAGTTGGAATTTATTTTTACTGTGTAAAAGTATGTGCTCCAACTAATACGTTAAATTGTGTTATCTTGTCTTTGAGCAGGAATAATGTGAGGAGGACTGTTTTGCAGGTAAAGACAAAGCATAATAACATTTTGCAGAGTGGTAAGTAAGCTAATATTAATATTATTATTCAGTGAAATTAGTAATACTGTTGAAATGGTACCTTAATTTAATTTAAAATGAACAGTAGGTACCAAGCCACAGGAGGTGGGAGCCCCCTCAAAACCTTTCACCTGCAGAGGAGCTGGCACTGGCCCTAAACCGGGGTCACCCACTGGTGGAGGTAACTGAAGGAGGGACCCCATCAAAGATCCTTCCTGCGAGTTCTCCTGAAGAGTATATTCAAGTTACTGAAGATGGTGTACACTTGGACCCTCCTCAGCAGTCCTCCAGCAGTGCCTTGCCTGACCCTCAGCAGTCCTCCAGCAGTGGCCTCACACCAGAATGTCATACCTAATGTCTTTTATTGTTTTATGCCTATTGATGGAAATTGATAAATAGGATTTCATTAAAAAGGCTTGCACAGCATCTCTTAAGCAAATTTGTTGAATCATTGAAATGTTGCATCATGGAGCGTGCCTGTTATTTGGCTACATTTAGTTCTAAAAGTAAAGGTTTACCTGTAACTTTATTCTTTGATAGAGATGTCACATAAAATATAAAGTGTCAATGTCGTCAAGTGAGAGTGATGTTAGGCCTAACTGATATAATTTGATGTGATGATAAGAGTAATTGTAGGTTAAATTCATTTCCATTTCTGTAATATGTTGCAAATATAAATGCGTGAAAATTTAACTGAAATTTGACGTGGGTATCAATAGGTCAATAGCGGGATTCGAACCCGGCCCACCCACACGAGAGTCAAAGCACATATCCACTCGACCACAGATATTCTTTGATATACTGCTGGAATTCTTCTATATGTTAATGTCGTAAAGACAGCGGTTGAAAAGCACATGTTTAGATTACCGGAGAATTGTCAAGAACCGAGAACGTAAGGTAATTTGTTTTTTTGCTGATATTGTTTTCAGACAACATAGATACTCATGCGGGAGGTGTGCGGAACTGTTTGTTTGACACTCTGTTTACGTCAGGTACGTATTCTCTGCGACACGGCCTAACTAAGACAGAACTTTAGCCTCCCCGCGAGCAGACTATCTGCTAAGACCATGTTGCCCCAGTAACTCAGCGGGAACTAAGTTTAGCGAGCGTCGTGGAACCGAACTCTCACTTAACCTAGCGCCAACTGACGAACAAAGCCGGGCTTTGCGCTTAGTAGCTTTCGTGGAATACCCCCCAGGTGGATTTAGTGTTTTGGTAAAAACACTAAAAATAACATGGGATATGTAGAAAACATGTGCTTTATTTCAATTAAAAATTTAAAAAAGCATTACAACAATATGTCCATCTTTCAAGTTCCACAGTATTTAGCTATTTATTAAAATTACTCTTAATACACAGGACATTTTATTAATAAAATACAGCTTTTTTTTTATTACTAACAGTTACTATTTTAAAGCACTGAAAGTTCTGTTATCCTACAGGTTCTTTCATTCTTTTGTTGACTGCTTGTTAGCATAGTTAGCATGTTTTGTGGCAAAGTGACGGCTGATATTATATTCTTTAAAAAACTGCTACAGTCTCTTGGCATATCAAGCATACAGCAGTTGATAAGTATTCAGTGAAAAAATATTTACTTGTCCACTCTTTATTAAACAGTCGACATTCTCTGTCCACTTTTCTTTTCTTAGCTCTGCTCATCTTTACAGGAGGGCTGAGGGGTCAAAGAGTAAAGCACAAACGTGGAGTAAAACGCCGCACCTCCACAAAGGACAATGTATTTAATGCGCCAGCTATTGGAAAACGGAAATTAAAGCATTAACAAGGTTTATTAATATAATTTCTTCAAGTTCGGCGGGCCGGATTAAGAAGCTTAACGGGCCGCATATGGCCCCCGGGCCATAGTTTGCCCATGCCTGGTCTAGTGGTTACATTCTCTGTCTTTTGTGTGGGCATCCCGGGTTTGATTCCCGCTGTTGACGTATTCATGCGCAAATCAATTTTTGTGTTATATTTTCACAAATTTACATTTGCCACATATTACACAAATGTTAATGAATTTAACCTAAAATGATTCATATCATCATAGAACTTATATCAGCTGGGCCTAACATCACTCTCACTTGACGACATTTACATTTTATATTTTATGTGACATCTCTATCAAAGAATACAGTTAAAGGTAAACCTTTACTTTTAAAACTAAATGAAGCCAAATAACAGGCACACTCCATGATGCAACATTTCAATGATTCAACAAATTTGCTTCAGAGATGCTGTGCAAGTCTCTTTAATGAAATCCTATTTATCAATTTCCACCAATAGGCATAAAACAATAAAAGACATTAGGTATGACATTCTGGTGTGAGGCCACTGCTGGAGGACTGCTGAGGGTCAGGCAAGGCACTGCTGGAGGACTGCTGAGGGTCAGGCAAGGCACTGCTGGAGGACTGCTGAGGGTCAGGCAAGGCACTGCTGGAGGACTGCTGAGGGTCAGGCAAGGCACTGCTGGAGGACTGCTGAGGAGGGTCCAAGTGTACGCCATCTTCAGTAACTAGAACACAAGCATACTATTAAAAAATACAAATGCTTGGATCACAGCTGAGGCAAGCATTAGCCTGGAGAATACCTTGAATATACTCTTCAGAAGAACTCGCAGGAAAGATCTTTGATGGGGTCCCTCCTTCAGTTACCTCCACCAGTGGGCGACCCCGGTTTAGGGCCAGTGCCAGCTCCTCTGCAGGTGAAAGGTTTTGAGGGGGGCTCCCACCTCCTGTGGCTTGGTAGCTACTGTTCATTTTAAATTAAATTAAGGTGCCATTTCAACAGTATTACTAATTTCACTGAATAATAATATTAATATTAGCCTACTTACCACTCTGCAAAATGTTTTTATGATTTGTCTTTACCAGCAAAACAGTCCTCTTCACATTATTCCTGCTCAAAGACAAGATAACACAATTTAACGTATTAGTTGGAGCAAATACTTTTACACAGTAAAAATAAGTTACAACTGACAAGACTCAAGTTTTGAAGATTGGTAGGAGTGAGATTTCCGAGAAGCATATTAGAACGTCCTGCCTGTATATCTCTGAAGGAATGACATAGTACGAACTCTAAGTTACGTAATGTTCTGCGCATGCGCACGGCTTGGCAGCCGCTCATAACGGGGGTAATTTTACCAGAACTTCATACCTGCACTTACTAATGTGGAAGCCGTGTTCTGATGGGGTAATTTTACCTATCAGAATGTCCTAACTGCATAGAAACAAACATTAAAACAATGATGACCAAAAAAAAGTGACATCGGAAGCACACGGCAGGATTTTCTGAGAGGGTAGGAAGTTTCTCGAAGGTAGGACGTTTCGTCAGAACACCTGCTTAGGCCTGACTGAACTTAGCGCTGCTGAGGCGCAGCTGAAATGCGTTAGTGGAACGGCTTCAGACTTTCGTCTAAGTTACGGCTAGGTCACGCAAGGACTTAGCACTTAGTCGGCGCTATGTTTAGCGACGTTTGTGGAATACCCCTCAGGTTTAGACTTGGTTTAGACCTGGTTTAGACTTGGTTTAGACCATGGTTTAGACCTGGTTTAGAACTGGTTTAGACTTGGTTTAGACCTGGTTTAGACCTGGTTTAGACTTGGTTTAGACCAGTGCTTCTCAATTATTTTCTGTGACGCCCCCCCTAGGAAGAAGAAAAAATTTCACGCCCCCCTTCCTGCACGCGACTATAAATAGTATTATTTGTCTAGAAAATTGTTATGAGAACACCATTGTATCCTTTTATTAACATTATAAACAAAAAAAAAGAAAGAAACTTATAACAAAGACTGCACTGAGGACTCAAATATTAATGTGTTTTTAATGCAGCTTTGCGCACATTTGTTTACATTTTACAGAAATGAAACTTAAAACCACCTCATTTGCATAAGCTAAAAACACTGAAAAAAAACCCTCTTTGTGCCACTGATGCGTCAGCTTCTGTCGGGCTAAAGGACACGACTCAGTGGAATATACGTGTTTTTTCTGTGACAGAGGATGTTCTGTTAATGGTGAGACTGTGCGTAAATCGCATGTGAGAACGCCACTGCCAACTACCGTTGTTGATGTGCAATTACACTTAGTTCTAGTACAGTACAGCAAAAAAACATGTTTCCCAGGGTCATACGCGCCCCCCCTGGCATCACGCCATGCCCCCCCAGGGGGGCCCGCCCCACTATTTGAGAAGCACTGGTTTAGACCATGGTTTAGACCTGGTTTAGAACTGGTTTAGACTTGGTTTAGACTTGGTTTAGACCTGGTTTAGACCTGGTTTAGACTTGGTTTAGACCTGGTTTAGACTTGGTTTAGACCTGGTTAAGACCTGGTTTAGACCTGGTTTAGACTTGGTTTAGACCTGGTTTAGACCTGGTTTAGACCTGGTCTAGACTTGGTTTAGACCTTGTTTAAGAAGTGACTATTGATCTCACACAGGAGAAATTCTTCTCTGCATTTAACCCATCCTGTTATTAGGAGCAGTGGGCAGCATATTACTGCGCCCGGGGACCAGCTCCATGATCTTCTTGCTTCGGTTTGAAGGCCTAGTTTAGACCTGGTTTAGACCTGGTTTAGATTTGGTTTAGACCTTGTTTAGACTTGGTTTAGATCTGGTCTAGACGCACACACCACGCTGACAGGGGAATCCCTGTTACGCACCAGGAAGGCAGTTCCCCTGTTAGGCAGCGTGGTGTGTGCTTCGGCTGTGTTTTCCCGCACTGAAAAATAGTTCCCACCCAAAATGACCAAGTCAAGCTCTCCGTGTTGATTTGCACATTTATTTGCACTCGATATGAATGCGCACTACACAGAAAGTAATTGGGAAAAGCATCGAGCAAATGAATTCCTTTTGGCCGAAATCTTTCTCTGGCAACGTTAGACTCCAGTCTAACGCGAAGTAGCTGCAGATACCGCTGCGGTCAGTGCTGACAGACCTGGACAATGGCTGGGTCAGCAGAAAAACGCTTTCCACCACTTATTTTAGTCTCTGGACTGTGGGGAGATGCCCAAGTTTGACCTGGGGGTGGCATATCCCTTTAAAATCTGAAACAGCAACCAGAACAAATCCTCACAACGGTCTCCATTTTACGACACTGAGTGGTAGAAGTGCCTTTGACCGGTTAAAACACAGGTTAGATCATTATATTCCAGATTTTTCAAAAAATAAAAAATAAGAAAATTAAACATTATTTCCAATGTGATGATATTTTTAGGTTTAAATTTTTAGTTCTTGGTTGAAATTATGAATTCCACAACTTTACAACGGTGATGCACATAAAAATTATTATTCTACAAACAAAATATAACAAAACACTTTAATTGGGTTGAAATTATGTTTGTAGTATCAGAAAAAAAAGTGTTTTTTCATTTGCCAGCAGATTTTCAAAATTTGAACAACGAGCAAACAGACAGCGAAGTGAACCAATCAGAGAAGGGCGGACGTGACGTCAGCAGAGCGACAATGCTCAGTGAGAAAGTAAACAAACAGTAGTGAAGAGCGGAGAGCTAATTCAGCATGGCTAGCGCTACAGAGATCGCTGTAAATCACTAATGTCGTTGTTGCGGTAAAAACATGAGGATACGTGGTGTAATTGGAAACTCCATGTTGATTTTCGAACAGGGTTATAAGCCACGAAGCTCACCTTTCTTGCAACGACTTGCGGGTTTGGGTGTTTACATTAAGACCCGAGTTAAATATATCTATTAGAATGTGTAGGACTTTGTCGGGCGCTTGGAACGGGACCTACCCGTTTTTCGCAAATAGCAACAAGACGAGGAAACTCTCAATACTGAACCAACAACAGACAACACCTGGAGCTGGTGAGAAACGAGAACTTCTAAAACTCCTAGAGCACTGAAGAAGATTCGGCGTAGCCCTCCCCCCACTCAGTCTGCAACAAGACGAAGCATCACACAGGTAAGCGTGCTGTTGCTATACGCTTTACTGAGTGTGTAGGCCAGGGGTCTTCAACGTTTTTCAGGCCAGGGACCCCCAAACAGATGGCGAACTGGGCCAGGGACCCCCTACTATATATACGGCAATGAATTGTGTTTTATATTAAATTGAGCTTAGTGTCATGTATAAACATTGCTACTCTGTTATGGTTCGTTTGCACACTTTGAAGATTATGTGTATAAGGCTAAGTGCTTCAGATACGCGATGTTTCTGCTCCATTTCAACCTCTATTTTCTCTGGATTTTAACTTTTTCACCGTTGCTATGTGCGTTGCTATGTGCGGAGGAGCTGCTACGGAGGACGCGCAGAGGCCGACGTTACTTTTTCGTGCTGTTCTTGATCTGTGCGTTGCGGCACTGGAATTTCCCCACTGGGGGACTAATAAAGGCATATCTTATCTTATCTTATCTTACATCCAATACAAGGAAATAATACACACAGGGCTCTCAAGTTTTGAGCGGGGTCGTGCGTGAGACTGCGGGGGGAAGGGGGGGCGCTTGAATTGAATTGCGCCGAATTGTCTCTCTCAATGCGTGAGACTTGAAAGCCCTGCTGTAAATGTTTGTCCAAAGAGCAAACTTAAACTACAAAGCAACTAATGAGAGTTATATAAATGAAGTTATTACCTGATGGTTCTCAGTTTGTTTTAATCATCTCCTGTTCAGTCACTGTCCTTATCACTGACAGGGCAGTGTGTGCTTAGCAGATGAAACTACACTCTACAGTCTGCCCAACAACAGAACAATCTATTTTCTGATTGGCTGATTTTTTTCCGGGGAGCGGGACGGGGAGGAGGGGGAGAGTTTTTTTTTTGCTGAAAACGTGTGGTGCCTGCATAAACTGAGCCACACAGACCGATTTTCTGGGCACAAAAAAAAAAAAAAAAAATCAGCGTGAGAAATGCCATGTGTGAGCGTGTGAATTGCGTCGAATTGCGTGTGTCACACTCTCAATGCGTGAGACTTGCGAGCCCTGATACACGGGTTAATACTGTATTTTACACTATAAAATATAAAATTACATTATTTTAAAGTGAAATCAAAGGATTTCGCGACCCCCCTGCAGTCGTCGCGACCCCCGTTGAAGACCTCTGGTGTAGGCTATATCCAAGTAAACATTAGAGGCATGGAAGAACCCGATTTAAAGGCAAATTAACGTTTTTTTACAATCTGAGCCTTCTTTCGGCAATAAAACAAGTAGTTTTACTCACCCATAGCATTTTTCTGTCAATTGGAGCAGTATCGCAGAACTTATGTTGAGCCGTTCTGTTCTAGTAATGATCCCGTATCCGTTAACATGGTGCTGTATCATATGCTCGGGGCATTACTTTGCGGTGTCCAAATAACACAAACTTTAGCACTTTTCAAATCATAGAAGCCCGATGTCTTAATGTAAGATTTCGTTTGAAGCAAAAGTGGCCTGTAATCCAAGATTCAGCCATAGTTTAGAGTAGATGAGGACCCCAGTGCGCATGCGCGGACTGTGCTATCAGCTCCCGGGACCCAAACATGAAACGCAAAGCTGAAAACTATGGATAAATCTCGGATTACAGGCCACTTTTGCTTCAAACGAAATCTTACATTAAGACATCGGGCTTCTATGATTTGAAAAGTGCTAAAGTTTGTGTTATTTGGACACCGCAAAGTAATGCCCCGAGCATATGATACAGCCCCATGCTAACGGATACGGGATCATTAGTAGAACAGAACGGCTCAACATAAGTTCTGCGATACTGCTCCAATTGACAGAAAAATGCTATGGGTGAGTAAAACTACTTGTTTTATTGCCGAAAGAAGGCTCAGATTGTAAAAAAAACGTTAATTTGCCTTTAAGTAAGATATATACAACACAGCAGGATATTTACAACAGCATCCTTTTTGTTTTCGTATTTGTTTGCTTAGTTTTGTCATATTTTAGTGAAATAGTATCTCACCTGACAGTGTGAGGTCCTCCATGTTATCATTCACACTTGCCATGTCCTCAGAGAGCCCTTCTGCCCCAGAGATCAAGTAAAGTTCAGTGGAGACTTTTAGCTCCTGTAGTCTCTCTCCACAGGTGGCCGCTAACTCCTTTTGTTTGCCAATTGCATGCTGGTAAGATGTTGTGATGGCCATTTTGCTTAGCCTCTTAAAGGCAGCCTTTTTAGTGTCTCCATGCTGCAATATACTGTTCAGATAATAAGCAAAGGCTGACATCCGAGGCTCTCTCCCTTGTAGTGCTACACAAAGTGCAGTGCAAGCAGCTGGTAGACTTTCGCTGCTGATCGTTTGGAAAATGGACAGAAAAAATTGAGACATGTTTTCAAGGTCCACAAGGAGCTTATCAAATGAAAAAGACTTTAGATCCTCTGTAGTTTTCCACAGCATAAATGTGTTAACTTTGAACTCCCTACAGTGTTGAAATTACTATAGCTGAGTGTAAAAACATTAACACTAGTGTTAGTGTTAAATTAACACTGAAAAGAGTGGACACATATACACACTTTTTTGGTGTAAAATTTAACACTCTCAGAGTTGATTTAACACTGGCTTTTTTGCTGTGTGGAAACATTAACTGATAGTGGTTGTAATGAAATTAGAGAAATATTCAATAAATAATAATAAACAATAACAATAAATAGAGTGATGGAAATGACTGTTGTGGAAATGACAATGTTTAGCATTTCTTTTAAAATCTCATGACATATTAGCATGCTAATCTCTGTTTTAGAGTTAGCATAAAATATACTCAAAATATACAATAACAAAACACAAAACTTGACCTTGATTTTGTTCTTGTTTCCCTTCCTTCCATGGAGCTAACGCTGCTATCCTGCCATGGGTGCTGGTGAACCCAACAATATCTGTACTCTATCAAGGAAAGGAAGACAAGACAAGATTAATATTTTCACTTGCATGCGGAGAACTATCAGAGAGAAAAGCCCAGATAACAAATGCTCTGGCAACAGTTTGCTCTGAGCGCTCTGGTTTCTCTGTCGCCCTCCGTGCGTTTTTATTCAGTTCACACCCTAGTTACAACCCGCTGCCCTGCCCTAAAAGGAGTGGGGGAAACATGACAGGACAGCGATAATATATCAAGAACATCAAGAAACACTTGTAAGATAATTCCAGATATCTCATTTATCACAGTGACAATGTCGCTGTGACATAGATAGTGTAAGCAGGAACCGAGATGTCTGCCCTCAGATATCTGACATTTCTGCAACTCAAAAGCATATGATTACAAGTCACGTACACTTTTTAAAACTTCATTTCTAAATATAAAGAATCACAAAAGTTGATAATATATACAATTATTCCATCATTTCCCTCTTGTTTATTAATTTTAATAAATGGATAAATGTATCCAAGTTGACCTTTCCTGTATTTTAACTGCTGTTAACAGTTAACAGTACTTGATATGGGCCTTCCCACTTAGGTGTATACCAGTGTTTCTTCTTAATGATTTTCACCAAGATCCAGTCTCCTGGTTCCACTAACTCTTCTTCCTGTTGAGAACACGGTTGTTCTGTTTCAGTATTTCTGTTCATTTGTTTTTCAAACATTTTTCTCATGTGTGACGCTAAGTCCATATCTTCCCCATCTTCCCATATTTGTTTAAATTGTGGTATTTTATATGGTCTACCAAACAATATCTCAAATGGAGTTGACCCTTGTATAGCTGTAGTATTTAATTCTAACTTGACTAAATCTAAACATTTAGTCCATGGTCTTTTAGTTTCTTCCATAAATTTTTTAAGTCTGGTTTTTATAGTACCATTCCTTCTCTCCACTAGTCCTGCTGACGGTGGGTGATATGAGCAGAAGTTTTTTAGTTTTATCTCGAATTTCTTTTCTATCAATTCTATGATTTGATTAACGAAATGTTTAGCATTATCCGAACGAATCACTTCTACTAATCCGTATCTAGGTATTATTTCTTTGCACAATGCTTTTGCTACTGTTAATGCATCTGGATGTTTAGTTGGAAATATCTCTGTCCATTTTGAAAACGCATCTATGATTACTAAACAATATTTCATACCTTCACTTTGATTTAGTTGAATAAAATCCATATGTATTTCTTGAAATGGGTATTGTGGTTCTGGAAATTTACCTCTAGTTGGTCTAAGATTTCCTTGTGGATTATGTTTTGCACATATTAGGCATCTTCTACAAAAAATTTTTGAGTATTTATTAGGGGTGTAAAGATGAACCGATTTGGATCTGTTATCGGTCTGTGACCTCTGCAATCTGAGTGTACCGATCAGCGGAGCCTGGATCGGTCCATATTCACTACGAAAGGTCCGATGCACCGGATTTACGGCCAAGAATCGGTTCTCGGCTCCTGAGCGGTCTCTGTCATGGCGCAGAAGCCGCCTGTGTGTTTGCGTTCTTTAGCGAATGGTGGGTGGTTCACTTACCTGGGATTGAAGCTTATTGGCTGGTTAACTGCCAATGATGCGAGCGGCACGGGCTGTATGCGGAAGCGAGCAATGTTTGTATGTGTCTCGTCAGGACAGCGTAGGACAGATCGCCTTGTTTTACAAGGTAGGAAGATTCGACAGAACACCGGTAAGATACGCTGTTTCCATTTATTGAGGTGTTGTTTAAGTTAATTTGGTGCGCTACCGCTATTTATGGACATGGTTCGTATGCATGGTTAACTTTTGTGCCAGTGTTGTGTCGCGTTGATATCAGTCTGATGTTTCACTGTCAGCTTGATAGTTTCCATGGCAGCTATAGACCATAACTAGCGTTTTTATTGTCACGGTTAGTGGATTGGGTGATTTACACTCAACAAAAATATAAACGCAACACTTAATTGTTTTTGCGCCCATTTTTCCTGAGATGGACCCAAAGATCCAAAATTCACTCCAGATACACAACACTACCATTTCTCTCAAACATTGTTCACAAATCTGTCCAAATGTGTGACAGCGAGCACCTCTGCCACGCCGAGACAATCCACCCCACCTCACAGGTGCGCCACATCAAGATGCCGATCCGACATCATGACCAGTGCACAGGTGTGCCCCAGACTGCCCACAATAAAAGGCCACCCCGAAATGTGCATTTTTTTTGCTTTATTGGGGGTCTGGGGAGTCAGAACCAGTCAGTATCTGGTGTGACCACCATTTGCCTCATGCAGTGCAACACATCTTCTTCGCATAGTTTATCAGATTGTCAGTTGTGGCCTGTGGAATGTTGGTCCACTCTTCTTCAATGGCTGTTATGGACAAAGAACACAGGTGCATTTTATTGATGGCATTTTGAATGCACAGAGATACTGTGATGAGATCCTGAGGCCCATTGTTGTGCCATACATCCATGAACATCACCTCATGTTTCAGCAAGATAATGCACGGCCCCATGTTGCAAGGATCTGTACACAATTCTTGGAAGCTGAGAATGTCCCAGTTCTTGCATGGCCAGCATACTCACCGGACATGTCACCCATTGAGCATGTTTGGGATGTGCTTAACCGCCGTATACGACAGCGTTTACCAGCTCCCACTAAAATCCAGCAACTTTGCACAGCCATTGAAGAGGAGTGGACCAACATTCCACAGGCCACAATTGACAATCTGATAAACTCTATGCGAAGAAGATGTGTTGCACTGCATGAGGCAAATGGTGGTCACACCAGATACTGACTGGTTCTGAGTCCCCAGACCCCCAATAAAGCAAAAAAAAAATGCACATTTCGGGGTGGCCTTTTACTGTGGGCAGTCTGGGGCACCTGTGCACTGGTCATGATGTCGGATCGGCATCTTGATGTGGTGCACCTGTGAGGTGGGGTGGATTGTCTCGGTGGGGCAGAGGTGCTCGCTGTCACACATTTGGACAGATTTGTGAACAATGTTTGAGAGAAATGGTAGTGTTGTGTATCTGGAGTGAATTTTGGATCTTTGGGTCCATCTCAGGAAAAATGGGAGCAAAAACAAAAGTGTTGCGTTTATATTTTTGTTGAGTATATTTAGACAACATTCATGTATTGGCAATGTATATTTGATTTGGGCTAAAATTGACTTGGCTAATTTACTTTTGTGTGGAAAATACAATGTATAATCAGAATTGGTGCATTTATGTATTTAGATAGGCTACTTATGATTTGTGTGTATAGAAATGTACTTCACACACACACAGATGATTTTTGTCTCCAAGGAGACTAAGGAAATGTTATAAGATGGAGAGAAAGTATTAGTTATTCAGTGGATTTAACATGCTAGTGTTTTCTATAACTGCCTAGTAATATCTATCTTCTTGTCAGTGATATGTTACACTTTTACAGTTACTGAAACTCATGAGTGACTGAAGCACTAATTACTAACTAATTCTGATTCATTCTGATTTTTTACTTTAATAGGCAACTTGCTTGTTTTATAACGTCTTTTTTATTTTTGATATCTAACCTTATTGTTTTGTGTTGCTTGAGGGAAGGAATGTTTTGTATTGTAAGTATGAGCAGAGTTTTGCAAACCGGATTGCCAGTTTTTCAGTAGGCCTGGTGTACTGTCTGTTGGACACTAAATAAACAAAAGGATACTATTTTGAAATTTAATTTCTGTTTCTCTCTTTTTCTTCTCAATAACTTTAAAGCACTTGGGAGTAGGGATGTCAACAATTAATCGATTAACGATTAATTGTCGATTAAGACGTTAGTCGAACAAAATGCATTAATTGTAATTAACCGCGTGGTCACGAAACAAGGCAACTGCGCGCTGCGCTCGACTCACAGTCGGCCGCAGGCACCAATGGCACTGCTCAGCAGCCCCGGGTGTACGCGCGAGGCGAGATCGAACCGCGGCGCCCGGAATGCGCCGCTGCTGGTCCCGCGCGGTCAGCCCGCGGCCCGGGCCCCGAGTCCCGCGCGGCTCGCGGCTGGCCGAGCCACAAACCAGCCGCACGAAATCAGCAGCGGCACGCAGCAGCCCAATCCTGGTTCAGTCCAGGTCCAGTCCCGGTCCAGTCCAGGTCCAGTCCAGGTCCAGATCTGGTCCAGACCTGGTTTAGTTCTGGTCTAGACCTGGTCCAGTCCACATTTAGTCCTGGTCTAGTCTCTTAGCCAATCAGGACAGAACACAATGTTACACTATAAAAAAATGTTACACTATTAAAAAAATAAAATAAAATAAATCCGCGAATCGCGATAGAGTGAGGGATTACTGTATTTTGTTATTCAGCATCAATACATTTGTCTGCTTTTTACTAATAATTAATTGAGGAACATACAATATAATAATACTATGATATATTTTTGACTCAGTGTTATGTATACTATAGCTTATAGTCTTAAAGACCCTATTGAAACACTAAAATTCAGGTGAAAAATGCCGCTTATCAGTTAATCGTTAATCGATCGATAAGGTCAATCAACTATCAATTAATGAATTAATCGATAATTTGCATCCCTACTTGGGAGTAAAGTTGTCAGTTTGTATTGAATCGAAATTAACCGAATCGGATCGAGTCGAATCGTACCGGATCGTTTACTAATTTTATGAATCGTCCCTGAATCGAATCGTAGCCTGTGAATCGAGATTCGAATCGAACCGTTTTGTGAGTGAAAGATTCACACCCGTAGTAGTTATTAAATCCATAGGTTGTATACTGCGTATTTATCATAGATGCCATCCCTCCTGTTGAGACATGTGATTTACCATGGCTCAATGTTGCTGCGTATCTATATAAATTCGGTGGTAGTATTGGTTTATTTTCTGGTCACATATATATGTCGTTTTTTATTTGTGCTCCTTTTCTTTTCCATAGGTTTATTTCAGTTTTAGGGCTTTGTAGTATTTTTTTGTTTAGTTGGGTCCCTTCTATTAAAGAGTATGTATTTATTTTATATTCTGCTGCGTCTTTCGCTGTTTTATCTGCCATTGCATTTCCTCTTGTTACTTCATCTGTTCCTGATTTGTGTGCTGCACATTTACAAATAGCTATTTTATTTGGTAATTGTACTGCTTTTATTAATTCTGTTAATAATTCAGCATGAGTTACTGGTTTTCCTGTAGAAGTCTTCATTCCTCTATTTTTCCAATGTTGTGCAAATTACGTGAGTTGTCGCATATGCATATTGACTATCTGTATATATTGTTACGTTCTTGCCTTTAAATAATTTGCATGCTTCTGTTAGTGCTACTAATTCTGCTGCCTGTGCTGAATAATTTGGAGGTAATTTATTTGCTTTTAAAACTTTATCTACTGTTGTTACTGCATACCCTGTCTGCGTTTTTCCATAATTGTCTTTTTTAGATGATCCGTCTACAAATACAGTTTCTGCTCCTTCAATTGGAGTATCTAATAAATCTTCTCTACATTTTGTTGATTGTTCTACAAATTCTTTACAATTATGTGGTTTTCCATCATCTTCAGTAGGCATTAATGTGGCTGGATTTAACACTGTACATCTTTCTATGGTTAAATGTGGTTGTGAATATAAATTTGTCATACATGAAAGATGTCTTGCTGGTGATAAAAATGAGTGGTTGCTCTGTAATAGTAATACTGCTACAGCGTGTGGTACTTTGAGTGTTAATGGGTGAAATAACACTACTGTTGCTGAAGCTTCTACTGCCATAGACGCTGCTATTACTGCTCTTAGACAGTGGGGCATAGCTTGTGCCACACTGTCAAGTTTAGTTGAATAGTAGGCTATGGGTCTTAATTTAGTTCCATGGAGTTGAGTTATTACTGATTTCATGAACATGTCTTTGCAATCTACCATTTGCACGAAGGGTTTTGAATAATCCGGTAAGGCTAGACGTACACTTGAGACTAAAGTTTGTTTTAGATCACAGAATGCCTTTTCTGCTTCCTGCATCCATTTTAATTAATCTTTCATTGCTATTGGAGTCTCATATATTAGTTGACTTAATGGATGTGTTAATTCTGCATAGCATGGAATCCATTGTCTGCAGTAATTCGTTAATCCTAAAAAAAGACATCATTTGTTTTTTGGTTTCTGGTTTTGGTGCATTCAGGATAGCTGCTTTTCTGTCGTTAGTAACTGCTCTGCCTCCATTACTGAGAGAATGTCCTAAGTATTTGACTTCTTGTTTACAAAATTGTACTTTATTTTTACTTGCTTTATGTCCGTTTTCCGCTAGATATTTTAATAACGCTATTGTATCTTTTTGGCATGTTTCCTTATCTGGTGATGAGATCAAAATATCATCCACATAAAGTAAGATTTGACTTCCTCCTGGAGGTGTAAATTTAGACAAATTCGAACTCATAGCCTGTGAGTATATTGTGGGAGATTCGCAGTAACCCTGTGGTAACCGGGTATAACTGTAACGTTTATTACATCCGGCTCGAAGGACCATTTGATGGGCAAAAACCCAACATATTCTGTACAAAGGAAAGGAAGACAAGACAGATTAGGTTTTTCACTTGCAAGCGGAGAACAGTCAGAGAGAAAGCCCAGATCACATATGCTCTGGTCACAATCTACTCGGAGCGTTCTGGCCCTCTGTGCCCCCCACTTGCGTATTTATTGAGTTTTTCACAACCCTGGTTACAGTGGGCGGTCCTGCTCATAAGGGGTGGGGGAACAGGTGGCAGGACAGCCGACAAAACATAATCATTAAAACCAAAACATAATCATTAAAACCAAAACACTTATAAGATAATTCCCAGATATGACATCTTTCACAGGGACAATGTCACTGTGACTTAGATACTGGAGGAGCCAAGCTGTCTGCTTACGTCTCCCCTCAGATATCTGGCCTTTCTGCAACTCAAAACATATGATCACAAGTCACGTACACACTTTTAAAACTTCATTTCTAAAAATTAAAGAATCACAAAAGTTAATAATATATAATTAGTAATCAGTCTCGATTCTGATTTTGGTCTTATCTGTACCTGTTCTACTCCTTTTATCAATCCTACATCTGATGGTCCTGTAGACCATAACTTTTCTGGAACTTGTTTCAGTAATGCTTCATCCTCCTCAGTGAGGGAATATAAATATCACTGCTCTACGTCATCTGGTGGTTGGAGGCACTGAAATGGTTTGACATGTATTGGCCAAAATAATGCTTGTCTATTCCAGTTGTGAAATCCTGTCTCAGTCGTTGGTCCTGTAGTTATCCAGTCTGTACATTTGTGACATTCTGCGACTACTTGACCCAACGTTTTCCATTCCCACTCAACTGGTTTTATCAATGAGACGTGCATAGGTGTGTGTGTTCTTTCAATGAATCTCTTGTCTTTTTCATCTTTCCACTTTAGTTGTATATCCGCAACGCAAAACGTTTCGTTGTCAGAATATACATACTGAATTATTGCTGGAATGGAGCCTAGTTTTTCCATTTTGTCAAAATATTGTTTATCTGGACCTCTTTCATGTCTGAAATATGTTGTTATGTGTAGTTCGTCCACTGGCATTGTAGAAATTGGTTTAAAGGGTGTAGGTACTGCTGATTTTGCCTCTTTTAACAATGCACTTCCCCTTTTTCATTGTGTGGTATTTGATACCTGTACCAATAATGTGGAATTCCTGCCTTTTGTATGACAAAACTGTGTTGTGGTGATGGTATGTCTCTTGCGCGAACTACCTTCATGTTGCCTCCTGATTCTGGGAGCAGTGCTAGTTTCAGACTGCTCAGTCCATCTCTACCCAGGAGACAAACTGGGCAGTCCTCCAAAAATAACACTGTGCTTTCTATGCTCAGTCCGTCTGGATCTGTCAGCGTCAATAAACTTGTTATCGGGACTTGATTCACCTGTCCGTTTGCTGCTCTTACTGACATTGTTTTTGAGCTTAGTGTCATTCCTGGCACTTCCTTGTTTATTGTGGTCTTACATGCGCCTGTATCGCATAAGAACGTTATTTTCTGTCCGTTTACCAATAAGTCTATTTGCGGTAAGTTATGTGTGGCTTTTAAAGCTGCATACACATCTGTAACTACTTTTTCTTCATTTTCCCATGGATACCATTTTCTGGGTATTTTTGTGTCAAAATCTTTTGGCTTTACTTGTTCATGGTGTCTATCAAATTCTTCCCATTCCTTTTGATTTTCAATTTCTAATTCTGTTTTTGTTTTGTCTTGGTCTAGTCATGCGTCATTTTCCCATCTTTCACATGCTGCTTGGTATTTCCTGCAGTCTCTCTTGAAGTGACCTGACTTTTTGCAATACCAACATACTTTTTCCTTGTCTGTCTGCTCATTCTCTTCCTGTTTCTGACTATCGTTTCTCTGATGTTCTTAACTTCCTTTTCCTGAGCCTCCTCTACCTCTTCCTTTTCCTCCTCTGCCTCTACCTCGTCCCATCCTTGCCATACCTGTGAAATATATCTCATTCTCACCTCCTTCTGATGTCAGCACGAATGCTGCGTTTCGTTTAGCGTTTTCCTTTTTCTTTTCTCTCGTGGTTTTGTCTGCATGACTAGCCTGTTCTATATAACTGTCGAATGTTCCTGTACCGAAACCTACATAATGCTTCTCTATCCATCTATGGACTTCTGGTCTGGAATTAGCATGTAAAGCGTTTTTTAATTGTTGTCTGTATGGGCAGTTGTTATCTTCTCTATCTTCTAATCCGCTATTGTTTGTAAATATTTCTCTCATTCTGAGTTGATAGTCCTCGAATAACTCATCATCCTTTTGTTTTGTACGGTTTATTATACCATAGTTGGGAGCCCGTCTAAATCTTCCTCTGATTCTATCATGTAATGCTGCCACTCGTCCTTGTAAGACGTCACTATCATACTGTAGTATAGGTCCTACTTGTGCTCCACCTTGTGGCTGTTCTCTGCTATTCCAGTCTCCTGAGACTGTTGCCCAGTGGTGCCCTAACGCTTTTCTATAACATCTTTCCATTTAGTTTCCGTTTAGTCTATATGACTCATGCAATTGCTTCATTTCGTTGCAAAATTTAGTTACATCATCTTTATTGGGGTCAATCTGTTACGTCTGAGTCTGACCATGGTCTATAGACAAAGAGTGTGTCTGGATGATGTGGTCCGTCATTATCTGCTTCGTCTACTAGTTGACCTGCTCTTGGATTAGCCACTGCTATCATTGGTGCTTGGAAAATTGTTGCATCTTCTGAATAGAGTGGATTTGTATTTTTAGATGCAGGGATACTTTGTGTACTTGAACTCAGGGGAGGTGCGCTGGGTATGGGGCTAAGTGGTGCGTCCATGTGTATTACCACTGCTCTTTCACTTCCCATTTCTTTGTTAAATGTCAGCTGTATGTTTTTGTCCCTTGCTCCTGCTCTTGTTAAACGTTTATTTTCATCTATTTGCATTTTTCGTAAGTCTTCTACTGGGTATGGGTTTTTTGGAGTGCTTTGTTCTGCAGAAATATATGGTGGTGGGTGAGGATTGTGAGGGCTTCCGTGTCCTGCGTGTCGCACTATTTCTGAGTCTGTTAGTGATCTTAATTCTACTCCTTCTTCTTCATCTGTCTCTATGTGTGGTTCTGGTTCTGGAGTAGGTTCTCATCTTACTCTTTGTTTTCGTCTTTGTGTCACTCCTGTCTCTAGGTCTGGGTCATCATGTTTCAAAAGCATGATTTTATTTTTCCCTGCCTCTCGTTGTCCTGCTATTTTTAACCAGAACTCTGTGTCGTCATATCCTTTCTTTTTCATTTTCTTTACGTCTCCTCCACAATCTGCATAGATTGTCTTAACTGTATTATATCTACAGTGTTTAACTTCCCTTTAAAGTTATATTTTGTTGTCCATAATTTTAGGTATTTTATTTTGTCTTTATTTTGTTGCGCAACACTTTTATAATCCTTACTCTGAAGTTTTGTCTGTTTGTTTCCCATTTTGATCAATTTGGTTCAGCCTTTTCATCCAGAGGGGAGTCTCTATAGGTTGGGATGTGGTTTGTTCAGACAGTGATAATCAGTATTGCAGTATTTTTCACTTTAGCCTGGCACAGTCTCAATGTCTAGTACACTTTAACATGTGGTCAGGCGGAAAAATCTTGCCTCTGCTTCTGCAACAAGTCACTGTATTGTTCTGAACAGTTTATATGAATTACAGTGTTAACGGCCTGTAATTCCACACATACACACTTTCACACAGAACTTTTATTCTTTTACTGGAGTACGATTTTCACGGTCTTTTATTACCTGCCAGTAACTAACCTGTTACCCGATAATGAGATGCCGCTGTCTCCAAGCGTTTTATTACCTGCCGGTAAAGTGCTTATTTACCCGATAAAGGGACGCTTCGTCCACGTTTACCTAATAGTGCCTAGGATTGTTAGGGTTTTTTCTACGCGCTATGACCCTCAGTCACACACGTTTTTTAAACTTAGACGTACTCACTCAGTTCTTTTGAGTCTGTTTGTCTTCCTCCTTCGGTATGTTGTCAACCCTCAGACTCCAAGCGATGGTTGAGAGTCGGCCGGTAAGGGTTTAAGATGCAGTGGCCACTGTCTTTCCCGAGTCTCCCTCACCTCCTGGAGTCTTCAGGTGTGTTGACATCCGGCTCGAAGGACCAATTGATGGGTGCTGGTGAACCCAACAATATCTGTACTCTATCAAGGAAAGGAAGACAAGACAACATTAATATTTTCACTTGCATGCGGAGAACGATCAGAGAGAAAAGCACAGATAACAAATGCTCTGGCAACAGTCTGCTCTGAGCGCTCTGGTTTCTCTGTTGCCCTCAGTGTGTTTTTATTCAGTTCACACCCTAGTTACAACCCGCTGCCCTGCCCTAAAAGGGGTGGGGGAAACATGACAGGACAGCGATAAAATATCAAGAACATCAAGAAACACTTGTAAGATAATTCCAGATATGGCATTTATCACAGTGACAATGTCGCTGTGACATAGATAGAGTGTAAGCAGGAACCGAGATGTCTGCCCTCAGATATCTGACATTTCTGCAACTCAAAAGCATATGATTACAAGTCACGGACACTTTTTAAAACTTCATTTCTAAATATAAAGAATCACAAAAGTTGATAATATATACAATTATTCCATCAGCTCCTGTCACATCACAACTGATGTGCTTCAAGTAGACAAAGGTTTAAAAAAAAAAGTTCAAAGTTACATTTTGTGGTGGAAATGACAGTGATCCCTAGGGACAGGTGTTCTTTTTATGAAAAATAAATAAAATACTAATATATCTTTCAAGCACATGATATTTTTCATTAAAATAAGGAATTTCTGTGCCATTTGTCAATGAAGTTACTGCAGAGAGAGAGAGGAAGACATTTTTTATTAGATTTTTAATATTTCATTTAATTCACATACAGGGGGTCCTCGGGTTACGACGTTGATCCGTTCTTAAGACGCGTCGTAACCCGAATTTCGTCGTAAACCGGATTTTGCCTTTGATCTTCCAACCAAAGCACCAATAACCTTTCCATCTCAATAATTAGACCACTACGCTGCTTGGTTATCACTGCCGCTTTCATAGGAGCAGATCAGAGCCCACATCAGGTACTTCCGCCCACATTGGGCACGCACACGAGGCTGTCTTCTTCTCCCTACAACCACAACAAAGCGTATTCTTCCGCCGTGCGCCGCGCGCCGTTCGCGTTTGTTTACATCTCCTACCACGCTAAACCGCGTAAGACGGAATGACGCGTAATATATACATATTTTTTTTAATGGGGGCGCGTTCGTAACCACGAAACGTCGTAACCCGAGACCGTCGTAACCCGAGGACCCCCTGTATTTATAATCGTGGATCATTATGTTATAATTTGGACATTTTAAATCACAATATTAATCTTAAATAATTTCATAGATAGATAGATATAATTTAATACTTTAATAATAATTTATTATCCCAAATAAAATTCATTTCAGGCAGCAACAATATATAATAACATCACAAATTTAATGTATATTTCTGCAGGACCATGGAGGAGGAGATGCCCCACCTCAGACACGAGAACCAGAGACTCCAGCGGGTCTTGGACTCGGTTCTGAGGACTCTGAGCCCGAGAGTCGTGCTCGACAGAGCCGGTAAGTCTTATGAATTGTATGGATCCTATTTTTAGCCTATGGGCGTTAATGTTAAGTATGAAAAATGCAGATGATGTAGAAAAGTCGTTAGCCATTAGCACCATGGCGCTACGCTAACGGTTAATGACTTTTCTTAACGGCTTACAACCTGTGACTCCAAATCACTTCAGATATTCACTCAAACATATTTACAAGTTCATGGACAGAAAGGACACCCCCTCAGCCTGACAGTAGAAGACTACAGACAAGTTCACAGAGTTCATGTCACAAGACTCACTTCAAATCACTTTTGTATGATTAGAGCTTTATAAATAAAGTTTTGATTGATTGATTGGTCGATTTTAGGTATATTGTACCATTACTATCAATAGTATGCAGTTCTAGTGTGGTAGTAATTATCATTATTATAGGCGGTAAGGTAGAAATTATACTACTTGTTAGCAGTATTAGCACATAGCAGTATATAGCAGTCGTACTTGAGATGCAGTGATAGTATTAAATTTAGCGATAGCTGTAGTGGTGGAGGTAGTAGCAGTAGCAGCAGTAGTAGTATTAGTAGTAGTAGTAGGTTGGATGGGTGGAAGGAAATGTGGGACTTTTTCTAATCACTGTAAGGCGCTTTGTGTTACATTTTTTTAATATGAAAAGTGCTTTATAAATTATGTTTGATTGATTGATTGATTGATTGATTGAAGACTGCAGGTGTATGTGTAAGTGTGTACTCTCTTATCTCCTGCAGCTGCCCAGCTCCCCTCTCTGAGTCCTGGTCTGACTCCACAGATTAAAGAAGAACACGACATCAAACAGGAGGAAGATGAGCTGCAAGTGTGAGTCTCAGACACTTTCAAACTGCAGTTCTTTATTTTGTCATTCATTCTTATTCATTTCTATTAGAAATATTCAGATTGGGTTTGAAATATACAAATGTCTTATATTTTTCAGGTCTGTCCCAGAGTCCAGGGCTGTGAGGGTGAAGACAGAAGAGTCCTCAGCACATGAACAAAGAGAGACTGAGGGAGAGGACATGCAGGGACAGGACACCAGAACACATGACCACTCAGAGACTGAGGGAGACACAGAGCACTCTTCTGACACTGATGAAGAAGACTGGATAGCTCCACTCAGCAGTTTGAAAACATTTAACCTGGGTGAAAGATCCTACAGCTGTTCAACATATGAAAGGTCATTTTCCTTTAAGAATAGTCTTGTTAGACATGTGAAGACACACAGGTGAGAGACCTTACAGCTGTTCCATCTGTAATAAAGAGTTTACACGTCGATAACATTTGAATATTCTCATGGGAACTCACAAAACACTGTGACTGAGGGATTATTGATTGTGTTCATGAAATTCTCTTGTTCTAAATTGTGTTCTGAATTCTGTTTTGGAGTTTGCTGCTGACGACTCAAAATAATGATGTTTGGCCCAGATCCAGCTCATGTATCTGATTTTGAACCATAACAGAGAAAGAACCCTCTGAGAGCGTCACAGACAGCTGCTTCTACACTTTTACAACACATGGTAAAAGGAGAAATTCAATTTGTCAACTGGACAAAGTGCCTCCACTAAGGGGCGCCATCAGCTCAACAATCCACCCATCCCCTCCCCGTGTGACTGGCAGAGTGGTTATCCCGTTTCCTCCTCTGCAGAGAGAGAGAGAGATTTTTGATTAGATTTTAATATTTAAATTAATTCACATATTTATAATCGTGGATCATTATGTTATAATTTGGACATTTTAAATCACAATATTAATCTTAAATTATATCTATCTATGAAATTATTTAATACTTTAATAATCCTTTATTATCCCAAATAAAATTCATTTCAGGCAGCAACAATATATAATAACATCACAAATTCAATTTATATTTCTGCAGGACCATGGAGGAGGAGCTGCTCCGCCTCAGACACCAGAACCAGAGGCTCCAGGGGGTCTTGGACTCGGTTCTGAGGACTCTGAGCCCGAGAGTCGTGCTCGACAGAACCGGTAAGTCTTATGGATTGTATGGATCCGATTTTTAGCCTATGGGCGTTAATGTTAAGTATGAAAAATGCAGATGATGTAGAAAAGTCGTTAGCCATTAGCACCATGGTGCTAATGGCTAATGACTTTTCTTAACGGCTTACAACCTGTGACTCCAAATCACTTCAGATATTCAGTCAAACATATTTACAAGTTCATGGACAGAAAAGACCCCCCCTCAGCCTGACAGTAGAAGACTACAGACAAGTTCACAGAGTTCATGTCACAAGGCTCACTTCAAATCACTTTTGTATAAGATAATATAAGATATGCCTTTATTAGTCCCACAGTAGGGAAATTCCAGTGTTGCAACGCACAGCTCAAGAACAGCAGGAAAATGTAGCATGCAATAAAACAAGATAATAAATAATGGCTTAAAATAATTTAAAAATAGGCTCTAGAATGTAGTGTGGTGGGATTCTTGAAGAATTCAGGCTTAGTCGAGATAAGCGTTTTAAGGTGCTTTATTGTGCTCCCACAGTGCAAAAAAAAGGTGTCCAATGTGTGTGAAAAAATATTTACAGTGCTGGCGTGATATATACAAAAACAGTTTTTTAACAGACTTCCCCTTTAAGTCTTTTGTTTTCTCGCTTTCACTCTGTCTGCGCACGTTACCTTCAATGTAGCCAAGACAAGACAAGACTGAAGGCAGAGCTGCGAAGCGCACCTTTATACCCCCATTGCCCCGCCCACATTATGTAATATTACTTTAAAAAGCTGATTTACCACTATAAAATGGCCAACATTTCTGGTGCCAACAGGTGAGCACAGATAATAGCTTTTATGCCACATCCAAGAGTCATATAAAACACTCCAAATAGATAAAATATAGGGCTAATTGCCCAGGCCAATTACTCCTGGCTCACATGGCCACCAGAACCCGCGAAACTAGTGGTTTTAAACTCCCGGTGCGGAAGTGTTCGGTTTTGTCAGAACGCAGCACGGGAGGAGGAGAACGCAGCAGCGCGCAGGTACGCAAATGATCGTTTTTAGGGTGGACAAGATGGCAGAACTGGTGCTTCTAAGTGTGCACCCCTAGATGCGACACAGCACGCTGGAGAGGTTATGAGAATTTGTATTTGGTGGATAACAGATGAGGGTTCGCCGCACGGAGCACAACAGAGAAAGAAACGGCGCGCGTGTCTTCACGTGCTCTCCTCCGGGACCAACGCTCTTAGGGACGGGACTGCTCCGTCACATCATCCCTCCCCTCTGGAAGGGTGACACTGTAGGGCAACCTTGAAAGGTAGTCAGCCACAACATTTGTCTTTCCTGCTCTGTGCCGGATGACAAACTTGAATGGTTGGAGAGCCAGATACCACTGGGTAAGGCGGCTGTTGTGGTCCTTCATAGACTCGATCCAGGTGAGAGCCCTGTGATCAGTCTCTAGGTCAAACTCTCGGCCAAGGAGATAATAGCGGAGGCTATCCAGTGCCCATCTAATGGCAAGCCCTTCCTTCTCGATGGCTGAATACCTTGTCTCCCTTGGCTGCAGCTTTCGGCTGAGGTACAGGATGGGGCGTTCCTTTCCGGGTTCTCCTTGAACCAGCACTGCTCCCAGGCCAACTGCGGAAGCATCCACTTGCAACAGAAATCTTTCCTTGAAATCTGGGCTCTTCAAGACTGGGGAAGAACACAGGATGGTCTTAAGAATGCTGAAAGCCTGCTCGCATTCCTCTGTCCAGTTCACAGGATTTCGCTGGTTCTTCATGGTGAGGGCTGTGAGAGGGGCAGCAATCGTAGTGTACTGGGGCACGAACCGCTGATACCATCCAGTGAGGCCAAGAAAGGAGCGAACGTCTTTTTTGGTGCGTGGTCGTGGACAGTTCATGATGGCCTTAACTTTGTCCACCTGGGGTCGAACTTCTCCCCGTCCCATCTGGTACCCAAGGTATCGTGTCTCCTCTCGGGCCCACTCACATTTGGACGGATTCAGAGTAAGTCCGGCTTGTGCAATCTTCCCCAGGACCAAGGATAGGTGTTGTAAATGCTCCTCCCATGTGGAACTGAACACCACAACATCATCCAGGTAAGCTGCACTACACTCCTCACACCCGGCCAGGACCTTATCCATCAAACGCTGGAATGTTGTCGGAGCCCCATGCAGCCCGAACGGCATGACTGTAAACTGGAAAAGTCCTGCTGGGGTCCGGAAGGCGGTGTATGGACAGGACGACTCCTGCAGTGGGACTTGCCAGTACCCCTTGCAAAGATCCAGCGTGGTGATATAACGTGCTTCTCCAATACATTCCAGTAGGTCGTCAATCCTGGGCATTGGATATGCATCAAATTCGGAGACAGAGTTCAGTTTGCGGAAGTAAATGCATATCCGTAAGGAGCCATCCTTCTTGAATACAATCACCACTGGACTGCACCATTCTGAATTGGATGGTTCGATCACACCCAACTTCAGCATCTCCTGCACCTCCTGGTGCAACTTGGCGACCAACTGCTGAGGTACTCTGTAGGGTCTCTGTCGGATTGGTTTAGAGTCCTTCAGGCGAATCACATATTCCACCAAGGTGGTCTTCCCAGGTATGGGCGCAAACAGGGAGGGAACCTTCTGGAAGACACGGAGAACACTTGCAGCTTGCTCAGGTGTCAGGTGATTGAGTGATCGTGGAGCAGTGCAGGTCAGAGTCTCTAGAGTAGTGTCCACCTCCTCGTCTTCCTCCTCCTTTCCCAAGTCCCCTCTCTGGACAACCAGAACTGAAGCTGGAGTTGCCCTTTCTTTCCACCCCTTCAGCAAGTTCACATGATAAGTCTGTTTTTGTCTTTTTTTCTCAGGGTGACTGGACCCATCTTGTGGACGACAGTATAGGGTCCCTGCCACTTGGCTAGAAGCTTGTTAGAGGAGGATGGAAGTAGCAGTAGTACCCTCTCACCAGGTTTGAGCTCACGGTGGCGGGCCTGTTGGTCGTACCATGCCTTCTGCGTTTTCTGGGCCTCCTGCAAGTTCAACTCCGCCTGGTCGAGGTAAGTCGCCAGCCTCTCCCGCATTTCCAGTACAAATTGTATGATACCTTTGCAAGTATCCGGGGTGGACGGAACCCCCCATGTCTTGCGTAATAAATCCAGCGGGCCTTGGACATCCCACCCGTACAGCAGTTCAAAAGGTGAGCAGCCAGTGGACGCTTGTGGCACTTCTCGGTATGCGAACAGGAGGAAAGGCGGCCATCGGTCCCAGTCCTTCCCAGTGTCATCAACAAACCGCTGTAGCATTCGCTTGAGGGTCTGGTTGAAACGCTCCACGAGACCATCAGTTTGCGGGTGGTACGGCGTTGTTTTGAGGCTAGAGATGCCAAGCTGGTGGTAGAACAGCTGCGTCAAACGAGATGTAAAGTTAGTCCCTTGGTCTGCAAGGATCTCATCTGGAATGCCAACTCTCGAAAACAGCTGGACTAGCGCTCTCAAAACAGCAGGTGCAGTGATGTTACAGAGTGGAAACGCTTCTGGGAACCGGGTGGCATAGTCAGAGAGGACCAAGATGTGTTGGTACCCACTGCTGCTCTTCACCAGGGGGCCTACAATGTCCATTGCGAGTCTACGGAAAGGGGTAGAGATCACAGGCAGTGGTTGAAGGAGAGCACGATCAGACTTGCGCGGTACGCACAGTTTTTGACAAATGGGACAACTAGCACAATAACGTTGTACATCCTTGTACATTGAGGGCCAGTAAAATCGTGAGCCAATACGCAGATACGTTTTATGTCGCCCAAGGTGGCCGGCCCATGGAAATGAGTGCGCCAGGTGTAAAACTACCGGTCGACATTGTACAGGTACAACAAGGCGTTTACAATTACCATCGACAGAAAACAAGATCCCATCATCAATCATAAACACTTCCTTCCCCACACAGCCTCCCTTAGTACTGGCTACCACCTTAGCAAACAAACCCTTCAGTGTTTCATCCTCCCTCTGCAACACAGTTTTGTTCTCAGGCACCTTCCACTCATTCCGAGATGACAATGCACCCAGATCAGGATTCTCAGTCCACATTTTTTTCTCAAAGCGCCTCTGACGCCTCGATTTTCTGAGCTCCTTGGTGCCTCCCTCAATCAGACTACTGTCCAAGTCAGATAGAGGTTCAACACCAGCCTTAGCTTGAGCCCGAGTAACCACAGGACAAGAAACAGCAGCGCAAGATACTTCAGTTACATGTTTCCCTCTCCCCCCCAGAGTCGCAGTCTGTTACCAGTTCATCCCCATTTAACAGTTCCATTAGCACTGGTAAATCACACCCCAGGATTGGGGGTAGTGGTAAATTGTCCACTACCCCCACAGTCAAAAGGTACTGCTGTCCATCAATATTCACAGTCACATCAATAGAAGGGTATGGGTGTGAATCCCCATGAACACAGGGAATGTCAACAGTTTTGCTATAATCCAAACCACCGAGTGGCACTAGTTCGCGTTTGACCAGAGAAGTAAAGCTCCCCGTGTCCAACAGTGCGGTCACATTCTGGCAATTAATCAGCACAGTCTTGCATTGCTGCACTACATCTTCAAGATCCCTGAGAACACCTGTCTCGGGACGAAATGGATAACATGCCCCAGAAACCTTAGCTTTTCGCAGTGGGCATGCAGACGCTTTGTGCCCCAGCTGCTGACAATAGAAACAAACAAGTTCCTTACCCGGTCCTCGTTGGGTTGGGGCAGAGGTACTCTGGTTGCTCCTGGATATCTCTCTGTGTTGGCCGTGATGGTGGAGGTGGCTGGATGGGCAGACGAGGTGTAGTGGAAGCCTGTCGAAGGGGTGGTGCTCCTCTGCGGGCGTTGACATATTGCAGGGCCAGCCTGGCAGCAGACAGACCATCCACCGGCTCATGCTCCTTGACCCATGTCCGCACATCTACCGGCAGGAGGCGCAGAAGCTGCTCGAGTTCGATGGTCTCTCCGATTTCCTCCTTTGAATGCTCTTCCGGATGTACCCAGCGACGATAGAGGCCCTTGAGGCGGTGGTATGTCTCCGTGGGGTTCTCACCAGGGGGCACTATGGTGGAACGAAACTGTTGCCGATAGGTTTCAGAGGAGACCTCGAACTTCATCAGCAAAGCCTCCTTGAGGTCCTCATAGCAATGGGCCCTTTCTTCATCCATGGAGGTGTAAGTGTCCAGTGCCTTGCCAGTCAGCAGTGGAACAAGGCGACAGGCTCACTCATTTTCTGGCCATCTCCATGTTTTGGCAATTCGTTCAAAGCATAACAAATAGTTCTCAATGTCTTCTCCTACTTGATATTGGGGTATATTGGGGTCACTGTAGTGTCTCCACTCCGGCCTTGGCCCATCTTCTGACTCATGATGGTAGGGGGGCACGTCATCAGCAACTGGCTCCCTGGGCCGTAACACTGTCCTGGTGCCTCCAGGGGATGGCAGTCCCAGCCTCAGACTACTCCCTGTGTCGGTCGGGGTGGGTGATGCTTGCCGTAGCTGAGGTGCAGTGGACAGAGAGTGCAGTGAAGAGGGCTGCACGCCAGGAAGGGCCTCTCTCAGTTCCCGAAGCTCGGCCATTAAGCCCTCCTCTCTCCTTTGCTGTCCAGCCAGGAAGTCCCTCATTATGGACACCAGCTCCCCCTCTGGAGCTGCCGATCCACTTTTGCCAGCAGTTGACTTCCGTTCTGCTGCTCCATCTGAGTAGTCCATTTCCTCCTCATACTTGCACTGTGAACGGAGCCCTTTACGCTTTCGGCGACCAGCCATCCCACTTCTGACACCAACTGTGGCGGGATTCTTGAAGAATTCAGGCTTAGTCGAGATAAGCATTTTAAGGTGATTTATTGTGCTCCCACAGTGCAAAAAAAAGGTGTCCAATGTGTGTGAAAAAATATTTACAGTGCTGGCGTGATATATACAAAAACAGTTTTTTAACAGACTTCCCCTTTTAAGTCTTTTGTTTTCTCGCTTTCACTCTGTCTGCGCACGTTACCTCAATGTAGCCAAGCCAAGACAAGACTGAAGGCAGCGCTGCGAAGCGCACCTTTATACCCCCATTGCCCTGCCCACATTACGTAATATTACTTTAAAAAGCTGATTTACCACTATAAAATGGCCAACATTTCTGGTGCCAACAGGGGAGCACAGATAGTAGCTTTTATGCCACATCCAAGATTCATATAAAACACTCCAAATAGATAAAATATAGGGCTAATTGCCCAGGCCAATTACTCCTGGCTCACATGACCACCAGAACCCACGAAACTAGTGGTTTTAAACTCCCGGTGCGGAAGTGTTCGGTTTCGTCAGAACGCAGCACGGGAGGAGGAGAACGCAGCAGCGCGCAGGTACGCAAATGATCGTTTTTAGCGCGGACAAGATGGCAGAACTGGCGCTTCTAAGTGTGCACCCCTAGATGCGACAGAGCACGCTAGAGAGGTTATGAGAATTTGTATTTGGTGGATAATAGATGAGGGTTCGCCGTGCGGAGCGCAACAGAGAAAGAAACGGCGCGTGTGTCTTCACGTGGTCTCCTCCGGGACCAACGCTCTTAGGGACGGGACTGCTCCGTCACAGTAGTGTAGATAAAGTTGAGTCACATGTTAATAGTGTTCGTTGTACAGTCTGACAGCAGCAGGAAGGAAAGACCTGCGAAACCTCTCCACACAGCGAGGGTGAATCAGTCTGTCACTGAAGCTGCTCTCCAGAGCAGACAGAGCGTCCTGCAGGGAGTGACACTCATGGCCCAGCATAGAGATGACCTTAGCCAGGATCCTCCTGTCCCCCACCTCCTGCACTGAGTCCAGAGGACAGCCCAGGATGGAGCTGGACTTCTTGATGACCTTGTCCAGCTTCTTCCTCTCCCTCTCTGTGATGCTGCTGCTCCAGCAGACCACACCGTACAGGATGGCTGATGCCACCACAGAGTCATAGAAGGTCTTCAGGAGTGGCCCTCTCACTCCAAAGGACCGCAATCTCCTCAGGAGATAGAGCCGACTCTGGCCCTTCCTGTACAGTGCATCTGTGTTGTGAGTCCAGTCCAGTTTGTTGTTCAGATGAACACCCAGGTACTTGTAAGAGTTCACTCTCTCAATGTCCCTTCCCTGGATGTTCACTGAGGGGGCAGTAGAATGGCGTCTGTGGAAGTCCACCACCATCTCGCTTGGTATTCCCTGCATTGATGATGAGGTGGTTCCGCCGGCGAGCGTTTTTCTTTTATGTAACCCTTATGTAGCAATGATATTGAATTACTGACAGTGAACCAATGAGTATTACTACTATTATTATTGTTATTATAATAATATGGGTTTGGACTAGTTCAGGAGATTTATGGTTCGTCTCTAGGAGGTGCGTGCAGTATATTGATTGACAGACAAAAATGTTTAGTTTACGTGGCTGGTGCCTTATTATTAACAGTGCAACAGTGAATTAAAATTATACCCAATATTTACAGATCTGCAGATAGCAGTAGTATGATGTTGTACAACAAATATATTCAAGCTTGTATTTCGAGTTCACACGTCTGGTTTAAAGTGCAATAGTTTTATAACACTCTTCGTTTGACATAAAATGTAAGTTCAAAGAAGCAACAAACTGCAACACAATGTTCAGCGCAGTCCCGTATTGTCCCGGTTAAACTGTCGTACTGACAGTAAAGTTCATCATTGGAAAAAACAGAAGAAAACTGTAGTTGTTGTGGTTTGATTGTTCTTGAGAAAAATACGGAATCCGTGAGTTTGAATTTTTAGTCCATAGCGCTTGAGTGATTTAGTTGTGACCGGGGAAAAAAAAAAAAGGGGAGAGGACTGGCTGTAACAGCCCCTACCAGACCACAGTAGCTGTAGGTTGAGTTGTTGAGATGTTATTCAGAGGTGCTGTTCAGGCTCCTCTACAGGCTTAGCTCACCAGATGAGCGCGGATTGTACCCCACAAGGGCACACCTGGCCTGTAGTTAACAGACAGGACGATCCATTAGACATCATGTAAAATAAAAAGTAACCACTAGCTAGATTTTGTTTTTGTTGTGTACACTATACATTATCAAAAGGAGATTGTCATTTAGAAGACAATAAATAAAGTGCAATACTGTACAGTTCAAAAATAAAGTGCAGTTAAATTCATAAACTGTTAAACAATCAACAAAGTTTGGCTTGTTGTATAATAAGGCACAGCCCACAAAAAGTTTGGGCTTATTGTTTAATAAATGCACAGCTGTACCTAAGCTAAAGCTATATTAGCAGCATCAGGACAGAAAACAAACAATTGGGAAGCAGACTCACCAATATCCACTTGTTTAAGCCACACAGCGAGTAACCCAGCCTCTATGCGGTGGTATCCGATTTCTATAATTGTAAAACGTGATTAGGAGCGAATATATGTAAGTTTAGAGTGGAAACAAGTCTGTTTACCTGCTACAGCCAGTGTTCCCAGCCTCCTCTCCTCCGCTCGTCTGTCCGCGCGCAAGTGACAGAGGGAGCCGTAATGAGGAGAGAAGGAACACGATTGGCTGAGCAGCCGCGCATGCTCCGTGCGGGTTAAGGTGCATTCACTGACTTAGGAAAGGTTGGAAATAGTAATTATTTTTATTAAACCGCAGTAGAATGTTATATTATTATAGTATATTTAGTTATATATTCACATGCATATTATATAATATTTATACATATATTTTTATGTGGGTTACAAGTCCACAAAGTCCTGTATTAGTCCTCTGTACTCCACATCGTCATCATTGTCTGTGATGAAGCCAATGATGGCAGAGAGCTTCTGCAGGACGCACCTGTCCGTGTTGTGTCTGAAGTCTGCAGTGTAGAGGGTGTAAAGAAAGGGCGCGAGGACAGTGCCCTGGGGCGCGCCCACACTGCAGGTCAGGATGTCAGACACACAGTTCTTGGCTCTCACAAACTGGGGCCGGTTTGTGAGGTAGTCCATGATCCAGTCTGCCAGGTCACAGTCCACACCGGCGGTCTCCAGTTTGTCCGTCAGGAGCAGTGGCTGGATGGTGTTGAAAGCACTGGAGAAGTCAAAGAAGAGAATCCTCACAGTGCTGCCGGGGTTCTCCAGGTGAGACAGTGAGCGGTGCAGCAGGTAGATGACGGCGTCCTCCACTCCGATGCCAGGCCGGTACGCAAACTGCAGCGGGTCCATCGCTGAGCTCACGGTGGAGCGGAGGTGGTCAAGGACCAGTCTCTCCAGTGTCTTCATCAGGTGTAATGTTATAGCTACCGGCCTGAAGCTGCTGAGGTCTTTAGCGTGCGGTGTCTTAGGAACTGGTACCATGCAGGAGGTCTTCCAGAGTTGTGGTACCACCCTCAGCTTAAGGCTCATGTTGAAGACATGCTCCATAACTTTGCACAGTTCGTCTGCACACGGCAATGCAACGCAGGATTTTTTCTTACCAGGTAAAAAAAAATATCACGTCCACAGTGAGAACGGATGAGTAAAATATCACGTACACATGGCAATGGAACGCTTGCTGAAAACGACGCAATACACATGCCACGCCTCTATGTGCGCCTTAAGCCCGTCCCGACAACGGAGACAGCCTGCCGCAACACACCGAAATAGTTAGCCGTCTTCCTTAGCCTTCCCTCGTCGCTCAGGTAGTACAGCGTAAGAGCAACCTTCGTTAACGGCCCAGTTGCTTCTCTCATGTTGGTTGTCATGCCTTCAATATGAGGACAAAGTTCTTCACTCAGGGCCACAAGGGAAGCGCTGGACATCTGAAAGTTCTCTCTCCATTCTGCGTCCACGACAACGCCATTCACAAAGTTGTCCCACCAGCTACTTGTTCTTCCAACAGGGATGAAAGAGTTCCGTTTTTTAGCGGATCTCCGCTTTTTTTTCAGCTGTGGGGTAATTTTTTTTTTTTTTTTAATATCTGTGCAAATTCGTTGAGAAAGATTTTGGGTGTACAGGGAGTCCTCGAGTTACGACGTTGATCCGTTCTTGAGACGCGTCGTAACCCGAATTTCGTCGTAAGTCGGAACATAATCAAATAAACGGTAATAACATAAAAAATATACTAAAATAACATAAATAATGTATAATAATAACGTATAAAATATACTAATACATAAAAAAGTATTAAAAAAGAGAAAACAATCCCTTACCTTTATGGAGAGGAAGCTGCAGAGGAAGCTGCAGAGGGTGCTGGAGAAGCTGGGGCAGGTGAGTCTGGAGGTGAGGCAGACCATTCAGAAGGAGCTGGAGATTCTGGGGCAGGTGAGTCTGGAGTAGTAGAGGCACCTGAGGTAGAGGGTACAGGATCTGTTGCAGGCCTCTCTACCTTCTTAAAATACTGCTCCAGGTTAGTCTGAACAGAGAGCAACCTCTTCTCATCCAAGATGTCCTTGTAACATTGCAACAAATCCATGATGCCTCTGGAAACCTTAGTGAACCTTTCCAAGTTGGGATCCTGGGCCTCAAAAGTTGCCAACGCTTGGTGCATCTCTGCAAAACCTCTTGCCAAGCCCTGCCTTGTGAAAGCCTTAGGCTCTGGGGTGGGTGCTTCTTCTTCCTCTATGATCTGCTTCTCCATTTGTATCAGGTCCTCAGCAGATAACTCCTCTCCATGAGATTCCAGCAGCTCTGCAACATCATCAACCTCCATCTCCAAATTGATGTCCCTACCCAGGGCAACAACGTTCTCAATAACATGCTGAACTGTGTCCTCAAACCCATGGACATTATTCACAAATTGAGGACACATTTTTTTTCCAAACACCATTCATGTTTGTTTGCTTAACGTCCTCCCAGGAATCAGCAATGTTCTTTACGGCATCAAGGATGTTGTAGGATTTCCAAAAGTCCTTCAGAGTCAAGTTCTTCTTGGTTTCAGTTGCCCGTAAAGCCATAGCAATAGTCCTTCTGAGGTAGTAGGCCTTGAACGAAGCAATCACTCCTTGGTCCATAGGCTGTAAAAGGGCCGTGGTATTAGGTGGAAGGTAAACCACCTTGACATTAGGGTTAAAGTCTCCCAGCTGGGCAGGGTGTCCAGGGGCATTGTCCAGCACTAGCAACACCTTAAAGGGGATACCCTTGGAGGCGCAATACCGCTCCACACTTGGCACAAAATGGTTTATGAACCAGTCCTCAAACACCACAAGTGTCACCCATGCCTTCTTATTTGACCTCCAAATTACTGGTAGTTGACTCTTCCAAATGCCCTTGAGTGCTCTTGGATTTTCAGCCTGATACACCAGCAAGGGCTTCAGTTTGAAGTCGCCAGCAGCATTTCCCCCAAGAAGTAAAGTTAGCCTCTCCTTGCTGGTTTTATGACCGGGTGCGGACCTCTCCTCCCTGGCGATGTACGTGCGGTTAGGCATACGCTTCCAAAATAAACCTGTCTCATCCACGTTGAACACTTGCTGAGCAGAATAACCCCCTCCTTAATTATCTCAGCCAACGCTTTAGGAAATCCACTTGCTGCTTTCTCATCCCCACTAGCAGCTTCACCTTGCAGTTTAAGGTTATGGTAATTGGCCCGAGCCTTAAATCGCATAAACCAACCCCTACTAGCCACAAACTCTTCACTTTCACTTCCTTCCCCCTTTTCGTTTTTCAACGCTTCAAACAGTCTTTTCGCCTTCTCCTGAATCACCATAAGGCTCACTGGAATACGCCGTTGATTTTGATCTTCCAACCAAAGCACCAATAACCTTTCCATCTCAACAATAAGACCACTACGCTGCTTGGTTATCACCGTCGCTTTCATAGGAGCGGATCCTCTCACATGTTCAACGATGCGCTCTTTGTCCTTGATAATGGTAGCAACAGTCGAACGACTAAGTCCAAGCGTCCGGCCAATGCTCGTTGGTGTTTCTCCCTTTTCAGATCGCTTTACGATGTCCAATTTAACTTGCATGGTGATGGACTTTCTTTTCCTTGATGTACTAACATCAGAAGAGTCTGCCTTACGCTTCGGAGCCATAACCAAGGGCAAAAAGTTAAAGAAAAAAACGCTAAAACACGAGAGAGAGAGACAGCGTGAACAACCAAAATGGCACGGTACTGTACTGCGATTGAGCGTAGGGATCGACACCGTCCTCTTCGCCCTACAACCCACAACAGGCGTACAGTATTCTTCCGCCGTGCGCCCGAAACTAGTTCGCGTTTGTTTACGCCGCGTATGACGCTAAACTGCGTAATACGGAATGATTTTTTTTTTTTTTTTTTTAATGGGGGCGGGTTCGTAACCACGAAACGTCGTAACTCGAGACCGTCGTAACCCGAGGACCCCCTGTATATATATATATATATGTATAGTATATGTAATCGTCCCGTATTCAGAACAAAAGTACGTGTGTCTCGTATTAAACTTTGTATTAAACTGCGGGCCGCGCGAGCCCGTGTCTGGAGCCGCGGACCGAGCGAGTGAGCGCAGCTCTTTCGTAACAGCGTGTACCATTGTGTGTACACAGGTTAAACTTTATAAAACATCCTATACCTCATCCTACCTGCCCGTGCCTCACTTAACGCGTCGCTCCTCGCTTTTTCACCTGCGCCTTTTAGCGCACATAAGCTCCTCCTCAATGCCTCTGATTAGACAAAGTGCAAAGCAAAAACAAATCCAATATATACTACTAGTAGGCCTACCTGTTAATAAAATGTGTTTTTTTTTTTACTTTTATGTACAGTTTTACTGTATTGCTAACATATAGCATATAGAAATCCAAATTTCAGAAATTTAAAATTTTCCAGCGGGGGGGGGGACTTTCCGCTTTTTTCATGTTTGGCCACTTTCATCCCTGTTCCAAGTCTCACCCAAAATCTCCTTCTTTTGGCACGTCTAGTAACACGCCGTGGTGGGTTTAAAAGAATCTGGTGCATGTTGTGCTGTAAGCGTCTCTGCTGCTCGCCTAGTTGGTATAACTGCAGTACATTTTCTTTCAATAACGCAAGTAAACTTAGCAGTGACTGCAACACTGCTACTACTGCTCCTCTGGTGTCCGCCATGGTCGCTGTCTTGTTACGAGTGAATGTTGCGCGCGAGGCTGCTATTTGTTCTGGCCCTGTGGTTGTGATGTAGGCGTAAACAAATCCGTTCTATTCGTCCAGACGACTCCGCAACTCTAACATTGCCAGAATTTTCCACTCTGGAACCTGTTCCCAAAAAATATCGTTTTGGGGGTACCCAGAACGCTGGTGCCATGTGGGCACGAGACCGAAATGATAAAAAGCTTTTATTGGATTCACTCCACAACGTTGCCGTGTAGACAGGGCCTTAAGGAGCCTGGAGTTGATGCCGTCTGGTCCTGCTGCCTTCCTGGGTCTAATCTTCTTGAGCTCCAGTCTCACCT
Organism: Paratrypauchen microcephalus; assembly: GCA_036785185.1. Taxonomy (NCBI): domain Eukaryota; kingdom Metazoa; phylum Chordata; class Actinopteri; order Gobiiformes; family Gobiidae; genus Paratrypauchen; species Paratrypauchen microcephalus. Next base: position 8,080,257 of record JAVJIX010000019.1, on the reverse strand, counting down.
GGGCTGTAGAGAATGACAGTGGCAGGCTGGGGGGATGGGTGAGTCCATGTGTGGTGGTGGGCTGAAGAGCAGAGGCAGAGGTGTGAAGAGGTGCAGGAGTTCCGGAAGTGAGAATTGAGGTCGTTCACCCACTGCAGGTCCCCCTCCGTCTGGGCAGGAGGTGCTTTGAAGCCTGAGATAGTGCTTTATAAATAAAGTTTTGATTGATTGATTGGTCGATTTTAAGTATATTGTACCATTACTATCAACAGTATGCAGTTCTAGTGTGGTAGTAATTATCATTATTATAGGCGGTAAGGTAGAAATTATACTACTTGTTAGCAGTATTAGCACATAGCAGTCGTACTTGAGATGCAGTGATAGTATTAAATTTAGGGATAGCTGTAGTGGTGGTGGTATCAGCAGCAGCAGCAGCAGCAGCAGCAGCAATAGTTGTTTGGTTGGGTAGAAGGAAATGTGGGATTGTTTCTAATCACTGTAAGGCACTTTGTGTTACTTTTTTGTATGAAAAGTGTTTTATAAATAATGTTTGATTGATTGAAGACTGCAGGTGTATGTGTAAGTGTGTACTCTCTTATCTCCTGCAGCTGCCCAGCTCCCCTCTCTGAGTCCTGGTCTGACTCCACAGATTAAAGAAGAACACGACATCAAACAGGAGGAAGATGAGCTGCAAGTGTGAGTCTCAGAGACTTTCAAACTGCAATTCTTTGTTTTGTCATTCATTCTTATTCATTTCTATTAGAAATATTCAGATTGGGTTTGAAATATACAAATGTCTTATATTTTTCAGGTCTGTCCCAGAGTCCAGGGCTGTGAGGGTGAAGACAGAAGAGTCCTCAGCACATGAACAAAGAGAGACTGAGGGAGAAGACACGCAGGGACAGGACACCAGAACACATGTCCACTCAGAGACTGAGGGAGACACAGAGCACTCTTCTGACACTGATGAAGACTGGACAGCTCCACTCAGCAGTTCACCCTGTGAGAAAACATTTAACCGAAAGGCCAATCTAGATAAACATGAAAAGATACATGCAAATAAACCATTCAGCTGTTCAACGTGTGAAAGGTCATTTTCCTTTAAGAGTCTTCTTGTTGCACATGAGAGAACACACACAGGGGAAAGACCTTACAGCTGTGCAGTGTGTGAGAAGACATTTTCTGAAAAGAGTAGTCTTGTTACACATGAGAGAACGCACACAGGGGAAAGACCTTACAGTTGTTCAGTGTGTAAGAAGACATTTTCTGTTAACAGTCATCTTGTTATACATGAGAGAACACACACAGGGGAAAGACCTTACAGCTGTTCAGTGTGTGAGAAGACATTTTCTGTTAAGAGTAGTCTTGTTGCACATGAGAGAACACACACAGGGGAAAGACCTTACAGCTGTTCAGTGTGTGAGAAGATATTTTCTGTTCAGAGTAATCTTGTTAGACATGAGAGAACACACACAGGGGACAGACCTTACAGCTGTTCAGTGTGTGAGAAGACATTTTCTGTTAAGAGTAGTCTTGTTACACATGAGAGAACGCACACAGGGGAAAGACCTTACAGCTGTTCAGTGTGTGAGAAGACTTTTTCTCTAAAGGCTTATCTAAATGAACATGAGAGAATGCACACAGGGGAAAGACCTTACAGCTGTACAGTGTGTGAGAAGACATTTTCTGTTCAGCGTAATCTTGTTAGACATGTGAAGACACACAGGTGAGAGACCTTACAGCTGTTCCATCTGTAATAAAGAGTTTACACGTCGATAACATTTGAATATTCTCATGGGAACTCACAAAACACTGACTGAGGGATTATTGATTGTGTTCATGAAATTCTCTTGTTCTAAATTGTGTTCTGAATTCTGTTTTGGAGTTTGCTGCTGATGACTCAAAATAAAGACGTTTGGCCCAGATCCAGCTCTTGTATCTGATTTTGAACCATAACAGAGAAAGAACCCTCTGAGAGAGTCACAGGCAGCTGCTTCTACACTTTTACAACACACTGCATGGTGTAAAGGCCCTTCTCCTGAACTACAAGAAAAACTGATTCTGATTCAGACTGATTCTCTGCTCCTGGCCCCTGTCAGTTTCAAAAATGGGTCAGAAGGAGGTCTGAAGGAAGGCATTAGTCGAAATTGAGGTTATTCAGCATTTTAATGTAGAAATAGCAGAATACAAACGAAATGGTGACATCAGACATCTTCAGCATTCATGTTGTCAGCTTAGCAGAGACACGTGAAGAGGGACCTCCCCAGTGGGGGCAGATCACACACACACACACACACCACAAGGGACTCTGTTTAAATACAGTACACTGTTGAATATATGACATCAGCAACAGCTAACCTATGGGAGAATAGTTTAACTATGCAGAGTGTCCAATAGTGAGGTCAGCCAATCAAAACAGAGAAATTCCCATGACACCCCCTATGGAGGGACCTTGTAAGTTTCTCATACCTTGAAATAACAGAAGTAAACAACTGTCACAACACAACCCCACAGTAAATGTACTATTGGCTGTTTACAGCACCCTGTGTATACAACCCACAGGAAGGGTCACACACCCCAAGTTAGTTTACAGCCTTTTATAACCAATAGCCACAAGTGAGGTATACAACATATGGTTACATACATACAACAAACAAATGGTGAGGTGAGACAGTTCCCACAGTAAAACTAGACTAGATATGAAGAACACTTCAAGCATAAAAGAATAGATCTCACAAATCCTCCCTTTGAGCACATAATCACATGTGCTCACCCAATAATAACCAAAATATTGAAGTTACATATTAATGTAATTTAGTAAATTTTAGACTTAGCTTTCAGAATGTAACCATCAACACAGAAATCAATACAGAACTCTCCTGGAAAAGTGTACTCCTCCCTTCGAAGTTAGATGGAAGAATGTCTCTCAGTTCACCAATCGTTCTCTTCCTGGATTCAACAGAGTGTTAGATGATGTCACACTCAGACGTCGCCGACGTTGAAATAACTCAGCAGACAGGAAAGAGCACAGTTGTCTCCTAATGCACAGCTGCTCCATGCTGTTGTACTCAAAGATTTCAAAGCCAGCAATGTCCAATTGCATCATCATTGAACTTATAAGTGATGCTGAATCTTCAGTGAACAAACTACATGACTTAGTCTATCCACATTTATCAAAAAATGTCCATCAAGATAAAAAAAGAAGCAGACTGGATTTTAACACAGCCTTCTCCTGCACCACGAAGGTGTCGTCCTTCCGAACACTCTTTTACGATGCGCTCCAGCTGTGTGGTTGCAGCTTTTACAGCTTATTTTACAGTTTGAAGAGTCTGTTTCCTTGATATGAGCTTTTTGTCATTTGAGAATTATAATGCAAAAATCTCTCTGATTTGTTGAACACTCTCATCAAACTCCTGTTTGATACTGGGTTGAGGCTGATTTGAGAGCATAGTTGCCTACATCAGCAAAAAATGAACAGACATGAAAAACAGACACCTCTGAGTCCAAAAATGGTGAAGCTCCTTCATTCTCCTCACAAAAACAGCCAGAACTGACTGGTCTTCAGATGTCACAAGGACTTTGTGGTGTAAGATTTCACAACTTCTGAGGGGCATGCCAGGGGTTTGAGCAAAAACTGATTTGCTCAGTCAACTTCTCCAGTACCTAAACTCAGAATTCAAATCAATTGACAGAATGACACAACCTGGGACATAGTGAGATAAATTACCCCTAAAAAAATGTTTATCAAAAAATAGACATACTCTGATCTATCTAATGAACTATATTTATCTGCAACAGTAACATTTTACATCAGCTAAAACAACCTCATTTTTAATAGTTTAATAGAACTCCTATTCACCTTTCACTAGAATATTGATCTCATCTTGATCGATTTAGATGACCAGAGGTGATACATATAATGAATCACAAATAATCAAAAACCCCAAATAACCAAAAAACATCTATCTGCATCCTTTGCAGAACTAAGATGAAATAACATTTAACTAACTTGCACATTTTTCCAGAGCTCAATTTCAAAACAAAACCTCTTCTTTTGTTGAACCACTTGGATTTACCTTAACTATTAACTTCTCTGCTTTTGCAGGGTTTAGCATATTAATTATCTGCAGATTAACTCTTCGAGTAATTTACAGCAACTTGTCTCATGTTCATTCTGAACAGGCAATCTTAAGATCTCTTATATTTTAGTTACACATTTAGATCTGTTGTCCATCCACACAAAACCAACCAAAAAAATCCAAATTTCTTAACATAAAAAAGCATCAAAACAACAGATTCCCAGATTCTTCTTATATATTCTTAATAACAGCGACCATAAATACAAAATTTAAGCATGCAATTTTAGTTCATTTTGTATGGCTAGACAACATCACCGAATAATTTATTTCAGAAGTCCCAGTTTGTTTCATCATCACAATTAATTTTAAAATTCTTATAGATCGGTACCTGAAACCTCTGGGTGCATGGAGCATCTCCTCCCCTTCTTCTCCTCTGTCGACCATCAGCCTCATCTTCGATGCCTTTCAACCTTTCCTTCGAGCCCCACATTGACCTCTCCTTCTGGCCTTTAAATCGAGCTTTTTCTCGAGCCCCACGTTGGGCGCCAAACTGTCAGTTTCAAAAATGGGTCAGAAGGAGGTCTGAAGGAAGGCATTAGTCGAAATTGAGGTTATTCAGCATTTTAATGTAGAAATAGCAGAATACAAACGAAATGGTGACATCAGACATCTTCAGCATCCATGTTGCCAGCTTAGCAGAGAGACGTGAAGAGGGACCTCCCCAGTGGGGGCAGATCACACACACACACACACACACACACACCACAAGGGACTCTCTTTAAATACAGTACACTGTTGAATATATGACATCAGCAACAGCTAACCTATGGGAGAATAGTTTAACTATGCAGAGTGTCCAATAGTGAGGTCAGCCAATCAAAACAGAGAAATTCCCATGACACCCCCTATGGAGGGACCTTGTAAGTTTCTCATACCTTGAAATAACAGAAGTAAACAACTGTCACAACACCCCGCCTCTTCATAGCCGCATTACACCAAAGCAAGTGGCAGATTTTCATATTTATGAGTTTGTTTTTTTTGTGTGTGTGACAACCTTTTAACACTGGTCTGGAGTAGACAAATGCAGGGAAATCATTAGAAGGTCCTTTAAAGCTCTTCAAGTACAATACTCTAAGAGCTTTTAAGTACCAGTACGTCTCAGTACAATGCATTTCTGTTAATTCTTGATCAATCATCACTGTTTTTTCACTTATTTTTTTAAATAAACACTTTTTTTACTTGCGCTGTAAAAAACAGTCAGTTCCAGAAGTTTGAGTTTAATATACAAAAAAGACAGGCTTTGCAATTAATTACATTTCTATTGTGGTTACAGATCTCGAGTTTTTTTTTCTATTTTTTTCCCCCGTCAAGCTTTATTTATAGAGCCCTTTACAACACTCAAGTTGACCAAGACTTTTTACAATAAAATCAAAACTTAAAACATTGAAATAAATGAAGCAGAAGGTGACTGTGTCTGACCCACACAGTCGCTCAGCCTGGTCAGAGGCTGGATTTGAACTACAACCTCAGGGCTTCAGTACAGACCCTGAGCCCCTGAACCACACAACAGCACATCAGGCCTCGGAATATTTTCAGCTTTAAGTATTTTTAAGGTAACTTGAATCTCATATTTTCACATCGTACTTTTAATTATCGTACAGTTTACTGGAGTGAAGACTGAGTAATACGTTGATGTTGAAAATATTTCAATATTTTTGGTACCTTGTTTGGAAATACCAGAACACATTTTTACACATAACATCTGTGGCTCAGTGGCAGAACGCTTGTCCATCAACCCAGAGGTTGACAAATTACTTTTAACCACCGCCTCCCTGTGGAATTCGGTGGAATTGTCCTAAAGACCAGGGACAAGTTTTGAATCGGACGTTTCTCTCAACCCATCAGTGGATCGTTATTGAAGTTTGTTTTTTTTATGTGAAGAATCCCTCAGTCGTCCAGGTAGAATCCATGGTAAAAGGAGAATTTCAATTCGTCAACTGGACAAAGTTTATTTGGTCGAAAACGTTTCACAGCTCATCCGAGGTGCTTCGTCAGTTGTGGTTAGAGTGCTGATGGACACTGCTTATATCTCGCTGCAGGGAGGAGCTCACTACACTAAAATTATTCTGAAACTATCCCACCTCTGGTTTTCAACTTTCTGTCTTTTGTTTTTTTAGTTTCTGTCTGGCGTCTAGTTTAGCATACCCATTCAAACCCTAATGGTGTTTTCACACCTCTAGACCTGACCTAGCTAGCCCCTTTGTTTCCTTTGTTTGTTTTGATTTCGGTTTGAGAATGGAATTATATATGGGAGACAAATTATGTCTGACTCCCCCATTCCTGTTTAAAGGGATAGTGCGTTTAAAAAAAAAAAAAAGTTAATCTGTTTGCTTCTAAAAGTTCCGTGTGTTGACACCGGTTTACCTCTGACTCTCAGCTGATCCCGGTCCGGCTCGCTTTCTAGAGCCCACGTATGTAGGTCCGGTAACTTCCCTGGAACATGAAATAAAGCTTGTTTTTCTTCTCAAAACATTTGTTAGAAAGGTGATATATTTGCGTCCCAAACAGTTGTCCACAAAACATCCAGCAGCGTATTTCACATTTGCGTATTGTCTCTCTCCACTTGTATCACTACGCCCATGTTAACTCTATCAGCCTGTTCACCTTCAGCGGATGTCTACGCCAAAGTTTACAAGTGAACAGGCTGATAGAATTAACATGGGCGTAGTGATACGAGTGGAGAGAGACAATGCAGTCACCTGGAGGTCCTGGCTATTTGTTCAGAGCTGCACACATTTTTTCGTTGGAGGAGGCGCTGTGTTATTTAAGATTTTAAAGACTAATCGCACATTTGAATAGGTGATTAAATTGTCAAAGTTTAGCATGTTATGTTGTGCAAATATTAGACAATGATGATATCACAGTGGCTTTTTGTCCAGTATCTTAACAGCTTGAACCTGGTAGTGATGGGACAAATGAACCGAGGCTCCGAAGCGTGTGTCGAGCAAAAGTGGGCGTGCCAAATGAAGCCTCAATTCGAAGCGTGTCAAGAATGAGGAAATCACGTGACCGAGGCCTCTGTTTGTGCGGATGATGTCATTGTTTCATTGAGCGTGTCACTTCCTTATAAGCGCTTTGAATCGCGCGGCACACTGTGGTGTTGTCGGCGTTTGTAGTGAGTTAATTATTGAGCTAGTCAGTCAGTTATTTAGTTGAACATTTTACTTGTAGCCTTCTGATGTAAGCTCTAGGCTATATTTTCTTTTACACTTGGGAGTTGGTTAAAAGTATGGATGTTTGGTTGTTTGTGTTTACTGTAAATGATTCACTCCTGTTTGGTTGGTGTGGGCACTTTCTTCTGCAGTCACATAATATAGGTTTATACACCAACAATCCAACTCCTTTTTACAGATGGAGCCTGCAAAGAAAAGGAAGTCTTCCCCAGTAAGGGAATAGTTTGAGTTGACCACTCATAATAAGGTGTGAAAGTGTTAAGAATGAATAAAAGGAAACACTATAGCCAATAGCGCCACATCAAAGCAAAAAGTACCAAAGCAACAATTTCCTAACATTTATGTGCTTGTTTGGAGTAAGATTTTTAGCAGATGTTTAGTTATTACAGAGATATGGTTTTCTGCTTGACATTTGAAGAGTTCCTTCAAAATAAGAGCGCCCCATTGACTTTGCAGCAATCATATTTTACAATACGAAATGGAATGCTTTCAGTGATGGTAACTTGAAGCTCCATTGTACAACGCTTCTGAAAAATCTTCTTATTAGGGATGTCCACAAAGGCAGTAAAATAATTGGAGAAACAGCAGTGGTTACCCTGCTAGGATTTTCTTATGTTCTCCGGCGTCATCCGTGCCATGTGAAAGAGTGTTTTCAAAGGCTGGAGAAATACTGTGCAAAAAAAGAAACCGTCTCAACCCAAAAACATCGCAAAAACTTTTGTTTTTAAATAAAAATGAGTAAAAAAGCATTTGTTTGACATTTGTTTTATTGGAATTTCAATTAAAAACAAAATTATGTGCTTATAATCTAAACAGTGGTCCCTCGCTCTATCACGGTTCACTGTTCGCTGCCTCGCTGTTTCGCGGATTTAAAAACATATTTTTTTATAGTGTACCATTGTGTTCTGCGTCCTGATTGGCTAAGAGACTGTAGACCTTTGTCGATTGATAGATGGGGATACAGGGGGACCAGGACTAGACCAGGACTAAATGTGGACTAAACCAGGTCTAGACCAGAACTAAACCAGGACTAGACCAGGTCTAAACCAGGTCTAAACCAGGACTAAACCAGGTCTAACCCAGGACTAAACCAGGACTAAACCAGGACTAAACCAGGACTAAACCAGGTCTAAACCAGGACTAAACCAGGACTAAACCAGGTCTAAACGAGGACTAAACCAGGTCTAACCCAGGTCTAACCCAGGTCTAACCCAGGTCTAACCCAGGTCTAACCCAGGACTAAACCAGGACTAAACCAGGTCTAAACAGGCATTGTGTGTGCGCACAACGCACACACAATGCACACACAACGCACACACAACGCACGCACAACGAACACACAACGCACAACGCACACACAATGCACACACAATGCACGCACAACGCACGCACAACGCACACACAATGCACACACAACACACACACAACACACAACGTACACACAACGCACGCACAACGAACACACAACGCACACACAACGTACACACAACGCACGCACAACGCACACACAACGCACACACAATGCACACACAACGCACAACGTACACACAACGCACGCACAACGCACACACAATGCACACACAACACACACACAACGCACACACAACGCACGCACAACGCACGCACATGGCTGTGTGCACTACAGTCATGGACTCTGTAGCGCCACAAAAAGCGCCCCAGAGTCAAACCTGTGCAGTGGATAAATGACAGCACTCGTGAAGCCAGGCGCAGGTGTAGGCAGGCGGAAAGGAAATGGAAAAATGATCATTTGCAAGTGTCTTATGAAATTTTAAGAGACAGCTTAAAAACATCAGAAATCTGTTAAAGAGGAACAGAGGAAATATTTTTCAAATTTGGTTTTGACAAATGTCTATAATCCGCATGTTTTATTTCAAACAATTGGGTCTGTTTTGAGCCCATCCAAATCCACAATTTTAGATTCTTGTTCTGAAAAATGTGAACAGTTTTTTATCTTACTTCACAGAGAAAGTTGCTTTGATTAGAGCCAACTTAACCTGTCCTTCTGTTGTTCCACAAATAAGCATGTCTTGCTCAGCTGTTTTTTGTAAATTTGAGCCAGTGTCTTTAGAGTTTCTCTCTAAAACAGCAACTGAGCTTAAAGCTTCGTCCAGTCCTATTGACCCCGTCCCTCCAAGGTTATTTAAGGAGGACAACAATTGGCTCAAGTGTATGTGCTATCATGAACAGCAGTCTTGTCTCTGGTGTTGTACCTTCATGTTTTAAAAAGGCTGTAATCAAACCTCTCCTTAAGAAACCAAGTTTGGACGCATCAAATGTTTCAAATTTTCGTCCAATCTCTAAGCTTCCTTTCTTGCCTAAAGCATTGGAAAAATGTGTTCTTTATCAATTGCAGCCTTTTTTAAAAGCACGTGGCATTTTAGAGCGTTTTCAGTCAGGATACAAGGACCTGCATAGCACGGAGTCGACACTTTTAAAGGTTTTTAATGACCTTTTTTTAATGACTGATGATGGTAGCTCTGCCATTTTAGTGCTTTTAGACCTGACTGTTGCTTTTGACACAGTCGACCATGCAACTCTTTTAAACCGCCTTGAAGACTGTGTGGGTGTCAGGGGGACTGCCTTAAACTGGTTCAGGTCTTACCTGTCTGGGAGATCCTGCACTGTCAGGCTGGGGGACTCCACCTCGTCTGCTGCTCCTTTGAATTGTGGAGTCCCCCAGGGGTCAATTCTTGGCCCTATTCTTTTTACCCTCTACCTTCTCCCACTCGGTGCAATTTTTAAAAAGCATGGCATTTTATATATTTTTTACGCTGATGACTGCCAGATTTATCTGCCCATTTCTAAGCACGCGAAAGGCCCCCTGACACCCTTGTTGAACTGCCTTGGTGACGTCAAGGCTTGGTTGGCCCAAAATTTTCTCTGCTTGAACGAAGGGAAAACTGAAATTGTGCTCTTTGGGCCCACTGATCCCTCATTGGACTTGGGCCCCTTTAAAGATAATGTTCATCCCTTCGCCACCAACTTTGGCGTCACCATGGACAGTGATTTTAAACTCAGCAAGCAGATCAACACAGTCGTTAAATCAGGCTTTTATCATCTTCGTCTTTTATCCAAAGTTAAACCGTTTTTAAGTTTGAAGCATTTTGAACAAGTCGTTAACGCTTTTATTTCTTTGCGTCTGGACTACTGTAATGCTCTTTATACTGGCATATCACAAAATGCTCTTTCACGCCTACAGTTAGTCCAGAACTCCGCGGCACGACTTTTAACAGGAACCAAAAAACGTGAGCACATCACCCCAATTCTTGCGTCTTTGCACTGGCTTCCTGTTCATTTTAGAATTGATTTTAAAATGTTATTGTTTGTTTTTAAAGGTCCCATGGCATGAAATTTTCACTTTCTGAGGTTTTTGAACGTTAATGTGAGCTCCCCTACCCTGTTTAGGGCCCCCCCCCATGGCTAAAAGTTGCGAAATGTCTAAACTGAGCATTTGCAATTCTTTTCTGCGTTAGAAAAAAACACAGCTGAAACGGGCGATTCTGAACAAGGCACCTTATTGACGTCAGATCGAAAAATGCAGTTCCACCCCCGTCTGTCTGTACTCAGCGTCTCTGTAAATCACGCCCAGAGAGTTTGGACCGCGAATGTGCTAGGCAATGCGAAATGCGTTTTTGTATTTGCCTGGAGGCACGTCCGAGTGTTTCTAGGCTCGGAAGTCCTTTATCTGAGCCTCTGGACCTTTGAACAGCAGTGGTTTAATTTTATTTTCTGTGGAAATGTGTTTTTTTCATTACAACGGCTCTCCTTTCCTCCTCCGCTCTTAAAACACAGAAATGGGTCAGAGCAAACAGCTGAGAGCTGAGAGCGGAGAGTTTGGCCACGCCCCCACCCTCTACTATAGGCCATCTCTGTCCTCCCCATTTGCATTCAACCAACAACTCCCATAATGGACTGTTCAGAGAGAGAAAAATGACTCTTTCTCATCTTATCTCTGTTTCTCATGCACTGAGTGTTGATTTTGAAGAAGGATTCATTTACAGTATTAGGGAACCATTAAGGAGCCATATAAAAGCATCAAGAAGTACCATGTCATGGGATCTTTAAAGCAAATCCAGAGACTGTTTTTTATCAGTGCTTGTGGTTCAGATGTGCTCTTCATGACAACACTTTTTTGAGATCAGAACATTACATTAAACAGCAAGTAAGCATTTAAGCCTTTTGGACTAAGATGGTCTTATTGCGATTTTGTGCTCACTTATGCGGGTTCTGAGTTTTTGTGTTCGTCTTTCCAGCATATGCAAGACCGCACGGGCAGCACAGCAGATAAACTACATGACTAGATGCACATGTAATGACCTCTTTATTGTTGGGAACTTCTTTCCAGTAGAAAGGTGAGAGAAATAAGAAGTCTTTGTGGTGTTATGGCAATTGCCGCATAATTGCCATTAGGAATAGGGAAAAGGAGAGTTTGCACTTTTAGTGTATTTCTGCTGTGGGAGAAATCTGAATGTACCAAGGTGTCTCACAGGTTTCTGCCTCATCAATTAGGTAAAGAAAGGTGAATCTTTGAATATTTGGGACAATTCTGGATCAGTATTTAATAATATTATGTGCCAGTCTCAAAATCAAAATTATTGATTTGATGTTGTAGCTCTGGAGTGGAAGAGCGTTTTCTGGGTGAGAAGAGCACAGCCTAAATATGCTGGGTGTGTTAATCTTATGTTAATTAAACAAAACACAACTCCAGGTATGTATTTGATGAGAAAATAACATAATTATAACATATAGCTGAAAATAGTGTAATATGGTCCCTTAAGAATTGTTTTGGTAAAAAGCATTAGTGCATATAATATTTTTTGTGTGCTGTGAGATCACTCACTAATTTTCCTCTTCCTTTGAAGCAAAAAGCGGGATGGTCCTCTTGGCAGACTCTTGGCAGTAATCCCTTCATCAACTCTACAGGTATGGCCCAATAAACAATGTCTTAAGTACATCTTGAGACCACTAACACTGGCCTCCACAAGCAGAATACATTCCCAACATGTCCATGTGTTTTATCAGTTGTGTCCAATAACAATTTTGAGCTTATACTGTCTTGATATCTTTTTTAAATATGAGCACTTACTTTAACAGTGGTGGAATTTCTTTTGACAACTCTTGTTTTTTTGTTTTTTTTTATCATCTTGTTGTTGTAGTGTTTTTCACTTGGAAAAGAAATACAGCCAAGTCCAACACAGATGCATGATAAAGCATCAGCACTGCAACAATACTGATACACCTTGGAAAACTACTGATCAGTATGTGAATGAGGAGTTTGAGAGACTACTGTGTTCTTTCTATAGGTCATGGGAATACAAGAAATAAGTGTGTCAGAAAACAGAACAGGAACCATAGTGGTGCCATAGCTTGCATGTCCAGCAGAGGGCAACAAAGCCCATCCTAAGAAGGCAATGACAGAGGGCAGGTGACTATCGATGACTAACGATCTGTAAATCAAACCTAATAAAGGAAACTAAATGATAACTTAGTTTTGGGAAGCATTATTAATTGATATGGGGGAGGTCATCTAACTGTGAATTATGTTTTTGTATATATTGGTTGTTGATAAGGCTTTTTTGCACTACTGTATTGTTAATCACTTTGATTGCACTTTTCTAAAGCAAAGAAATAATTTGAATTTTTTTCCCTCTGTGCTCCAACCATTTTGTTAAAGACCTAATAAAGGATCTTTTGCCCATGTCTATATATTTATGGTCAATTTTTATGTGTAGTCATTTAAGATTTTTTTTTTTTTTCTTCTTCATTTAAAGTTGGTCTTAATAATAAGCCCTTCATCATTTCCTCCGTTAGTGTCATTTCTCTTAACATTTTATTCCTTTTTATTTCAGCCAGGGCTGCCCTTTGTCACTGGTTCTGTTCATTGTATTTATGGATAGAATTTATAGACACAGTCAGGGGCTGGAGGGGATCCGGTTTGGGGACCACAGGATCTCATCTCTGCTGTTTGCAGATGACGTTGTCCTGATGGTTTCATCAATCCAGGGCCTGCAAAATGCACTGGGGCAGTTTGCAGCCGAGTGTGAAGCGGCTGGGATGAAAGTCAGCTCCTCTAAATCCAAGGCCATGGTTCTTGACCGGAAAAAGGTGTCTTGCCCTTTGCAGGTGGGTGGAGAGTCCCTGCCTGTCCCTGTCCCTGTTCAAGTATCTCAGGGTCTTCTTCACGAATGACGAGAAGATGGAGCGTGAGATTGACAGGCAGATCAGTGCAGCGTCGGCAGTGATGCGTTGCTGTATCGGACAGTTGTGGTAAATAAGGAGCTGAGGTGAAAGGCAAAGCTCTCGATTTACCGGTCAATCTACATTCCTACCCTCACCTATGGTCATGAGCTTTGGCTCCGCAGGGTGGCTGGGCACTCCCTTAGAGATAGGGTGAGATGCACAGTCACACGGGAGGAACTCGGAGGAGAGCCACTGCTCCTCCACGTTGAGAGGCTCCTTGGGCACATCCCACCGGGAGGAGGCCCCGGGGTAAACCCAGGACACGCTGGAGGGACTTTGTCTCTCGGCTGTCCTGGGAACACCCCGGGATCCCCCCAGAAGAGCTGGAGGAAATGTGTGTGCGACCCGGCCCTGGATAAAGCGGAAGAAAATGGATGGATGTAACTGTTATTTAACAACGGCACAGATGCACTTACCGGTGTTCTGGTTCTCCATGTGATCATGTCAAGATGTGATTTGTGTACACTAGGGTTTACATTTTCACACCACCCTTATGCACCCCAAGATGTTTTATCATTTGTGCCCGGCCACGGAAAAAACAGTCACAAGTCGCCCCGGAGGCGTTTTGAGTTATTCACAGATTCTGAAAGTGTAGATTCTAGGCTTTCCAACGATGCCTTACACATGGAAATCTGAGAACATTTGAAACATTTGTGGCTATTTGAAGGGTAGGTCAGAATTAAAAGGTGCTTTGATATTCTCACAGCTGACTGGCGGAAAAAGAAAACAAAAGAGCGCTAATCGTCACGTGAATTGCCAGGAGCACCAATATGGTAATTTACACACGCCCTGTTTCTTTCCGAAAAACTAGCAAATTTCAAAGACAAAATGTATGCTTTTAAAGCAACCAATGCTGTTATCTGAAACATTCTGCAAAAAAAAACAAAAACCCGAAAATCACAAATTAAAAAAAAAAAAAAAGCTTCTAACACGTATTCACCTGGCCCGAGTTCTGACCGGTTTTCCGGAGGCCAGTCACATTTGTATCTGACATATCATTTAATTTGCAGTTGACAAAAACAATGTCAACTCCAATCATACTTGGGTCTGGCATGACTGCGATAAATATGCTGGCTTCAGAATAAAGTAAATGAAGGCTTACAATTGCACATAAGCTTATAAATTGTTTGGTGTCCTTTACTGACTATCATAAACAGGTCCTAAAAACAGGTTCTCGAACTTGAACTGCGTTACGCCCAAAGCAGCCTGGGCCCATTGTAATGGAAACGCTTCCTGGGTGGGGGCGACCCCTCCTAACTGTTCTGCACCAAGGCAGCCCCAAGTGAACTGTGCCAGTGGACATGAGAGTTGTGATACTAAACCATGACCTCAAAATACAAACTAGTAGTAACTAGAAAAGCCAACATAGAATGTAATACACCTATATGAGAAATTCAGCCTTTTATTCCTGGGTATCCAGAATGTTTCCAGATGAAGCAGATTAAATGTCCAAGGCATAAAAATACACCACAACACCTTTACATAATACTAATAAAACTGAGACATAGAAATATACACAACTGTTTTCGCCACAGTGAAGTCTGAAGCCTTCTCTGTATGGAGATACAGAACTTGGTGAAGCTCATGTAAGTTGATGTTGACTGGATGTAATAGTCCCACCTGTGGCTACAGAAGTCCACTTATGTCCAAGGTTGAGCCTTGAGCTGGCAAGGAGCTCCTTTATTTGCTGGTTTTCTCTTTTGGCCGCCTGCCACACCACCTCCAATTCTTCTTCAAGTTCCCTGAAGACAAAGCAGTATATGGAATAAAGTCAGTAATAGATATAATGTCTGTATAAACAAAAAACAAATCACTATCCTTGCATGATTATCGTTGCATTTTATTTATGATGTCTGAAAACTACTCTGAGAGGTACAATTTTGCCAAAAATAGTTAAAAGTAAAAAGTTACTCATGTAAATGTCTAATCTACCCTAATCTATTTATTAATCCATTCATTTGAGATGTGAAGTGAATGGCTCCCATTTGTTTCTTGTTTACCAATATACTGCATTCAATCACAACAGTCAGCACAGGCAGAAACTGTTCTTACCTGGTGGATATGCAAGAATGTCCTGCACTCCTTTATCTGCTCTCAGCATCACTCTTTACAATGAGCACTGTGTTTGGAGCAAAGGAAAGGACAAATAGGGACATCCAATAGGGTGACCCATATTTTTCAGTAAAAGCACATAATGGTGAGTATAGCTGGCTGCTCTGAAAGCCGCAGTATGTAACTTTTTAACAAAAAAACAAAACAAAACTTTTTTTTCCCCATCTGGTTGTGTTCATTGCTTTGAAAAAAAAAAAAAGAAAGACATGCATCCTTACAGTGAGTAGGATTGCATCTT
This sequence comes from Paratrypauchen microcephalus, assembly GCA_036785185.1. Classification (NCBI taxonomy): domain Eukaryota; kingdom Metazoa; phylum Chordata; class Actinopteri; order Gobiiformes; family Gobiidae; genus Paratrypauchen; species Paratrypauchen microcephalus. The sequence continues at coordinate 8,064,355 of JAVJIX010000019.1, read as the reverse complement.
TGCATCTGGAGGAGGGCCTCTACCTGCTTCTTTCTATGAAAATGTTGTTCCTTTGGCTATAAACTTCCACAATATGGCATAAAACATACAGTATCTATCCCCATTGAGAATGTTCCAAAGTATGATTTTAACTTTGTATTTGCACAGAATATCATGCATTTGGCACGTCACCTCTAAAAAGGTATACTCGACCTCTAAAGATGCACTTTATAACTTCTCTGATGAAGTGTGCTTTGTCTAATATTTATTTATTAGTATATTTAACAGTGACGATGTACATTAATAAACATTTGTGTAAATGTCTATTTTTTCATCTACTGTCCCTGGACAGTTGTTAAAAAGTCACCCTAGACAATATTAAAATATATACAATATATACAGAAATACAAAGAAGAAGTTAGGTACAGCATACCTTGAAAACACACATTTTTATGGTGAATGGGCTTGCCTTTCCACAGTTCTGACATGTGACTTCACCTGATGCCATCTCCACAGAGACAGATAAGTTTAATGCTACACTGAGGAATATGTAGGGAGGTGATGGCCCTTCCACCAGAAAAGTTACATGGTGCACCTTTAATGGACCATGGCAGGAAATACCAAATAGCAGTAAAACAGAAAGTTACATGATGTGATTTGACAAAAGAAAAGTGCTTGTACTTTTCACTGTACTCACACTCACTAGTCTATGATGGCTCCAGCATACATAATATGCAATCAGCCACAGTGCAATTAGCCACCGTGCCGCCACACGGCACTGTGGCTGAGTGGCTAGCGCTCATGCTTCACAGCAAGAAGGTTCCGGACCCAGAACCCATGCATGGTCTGGGTTCGATCCCTGGGTCGCCTGGGCCTTTCTTGGGGGCGGCAGTAGCTCAGTTGGTCGAGCGTTTGTCCACTGATCCAAAGGTTGGCGGTTCAAATCCCGCTCTTGACATAAGAAACATCAGTGGTTGAGCGGTCAGATCCACTGACCCACAGGTTGGTTGGTACGATTCCAGCTCCCACAGATGAATGCTGCTGTTGTGTCCTTGGGCAAGACACTTAACCCTCCTCGCCTCCAGTGTCTGCGTACACTGGTGTGTGAATGTGTGTGTGAATGGGTGATTGGTTCCTTGTTGTAAAGCGCTTTTGGGTGCCAAGAAGATGTGACCATTTACCATTCTGTGTGGAGTTTGCATGTTCTCCCCGTGTCTGGGTGGGTTTCCTCCGGGCACTCCGGTTTCCCCCATCAACCCAAAAACATGCACGATAGGTAAAATCCTCCAGCTGAGGTCCTGACCAAGCCGAAGCAAGAAGAGATGGTCCCCGGGCGCAGTAATGTGCTGCCCAACCCATCCTAATAACAGGATGGGTTAAATGCAGAGAAGAATTTCTCCAGTGTGAGATCAATAAAGTCGCTTCTTCTTCTTAATTAAGTTATATATCGTCCTACAGCTCCGCTCAAACAGCGAGAGATACAGGTCTACATTCATACCATACTCCCTACAACTGTACAACAACTCACCCTTGTGCAATAGATAATATAATACTCCCTACAGCTGTATATAGCTGATATTGAACATCTTATTTGATATTGTATTTTATATTTGACTATTACTTTTCTATTTAAATCTGATTTGTACATATACATTTATCATCATTATTTTTATGTATATAATTATGTTTCATCTGACACTGTTCTATTGCTCTTTGGGTGCTATTCCATCTATTTTTTTTCATTTCCATCTACTTTTTTCCCCCTTTTTTTCCTTCGAACATTCTGTTATATATATTATATTTGATGAGTGAGCTACCGTACCCAAAACAATTTCCCTTGTGGACCAATAAAGTTAGTCTAAGTCTAAGTTTAAGTCTAATATCTTACAAACACTGAAAAGGACGCAGTGACAACAATAAAATTATCAATAAAATAAAATGATTGATCATTTTTGTGACAACAATAAAATTATCAAATAAAACACTGGTAATATCCAGTTCCTCCTAAGGTGAGAAAACACACACACACACACACACACACACACACAGACACACACACACACACACACACACACACACAGACACAGACACAGACACAGACACACACACACACACACACACACACACACAGACACACACACACACAGACACACACAGACACAGACAGACACAGACACAGACACAGACACAGACACACACACACACACACACACACACACACAGACAGACAGACAGACAGACAGACAGACAGACAGACAGACACACACACACACACACACACACACAGACACAGACACACACACACACACACACAGCATGTCCATTCTCACCCATTATTGTTATTATGAGCTGTGGGACTTAATTGGTAGACCTGTTTTGGCTTAGGAACAACTGCAAACCTAGCATTAGACCATCAGACAGTAATTACACCCTGAAAAAAGGGTTAGGCCACACATGAACTGCAGTATATTGTCAATCTATTCAATCTATAGGGGTATTGGGGTAAGTAGAGGCGGGGGACTGAGGAAAGAACAGTGTGATTGGTCTAAAAGGCATTCTCACTTCAAACTTCAACCCTACAGCCAGAGCCAGAGTTTGTAATCAGAACGCAAACAGGGATTTAGGAAAAGCTACAGGCGTTAAGGCAGGATGCACCCGCGAGTAGCATGATGAAGCAAAATGAACAGGTATGGGGTAGATACTGTATATTCTGAGAAGAGCTTTAAAGGTCCCATGGCATGAAATTTTCACTTTGAGGTTTTTGAACGTTAATGTGAGCTCCCCTACCCTGTTTAGCCCCCCCCCCCATGGTTAAAAGTTGCGAAATGTCTAAACTGAGCATTTGCGATCCTTTTCTGCGTTACCAAAAATCGGAGCTCAAACGGGCGAGTTTGAACAAGGCACCTTATTGACGTCAGATCGAAAAAAGATCTGACGTCAGATCGAAAAAAGAAATGCAAATGCACCCCCGTCTGTCTGTACTCAGCGTCTCTGTAAATCACGCCCAGAGAGTTTGGACCGCGAATGCGCTAGGCAATGCGAAATGCGTTTTTTTATTTGCCTGGAGGCACGTCCGAGTGTTTCTAGGCTCGGAAGTCCTTTATCTGAGCCTCTGGACCTTTGAACAGCAGTGGTTTAATTTTATTTTCTGTGGAAATGTGTTTATTTTTCAATGGAACGCTTCAAATCTCTCCCCCGTGCAAAAACAAGAAAATGGATCAGCTGTGAGCTCTGAGCGGAGAGTTTGGCCACGCCCCCACCCTCTACTATTGGCCATCTCTTTTCTCCTCATTTGCATTCAAGCAACAACGCCCAGAATAAAGAGTTTGAGAGAGATATTTGTGACTCTTTCTCATCTTATCTCTGTTTCTCATGCACTGAGTGTTGATTTTGAAGAAGGATTCATTTACAGTATTAGGGAACCATTAAGGAGCCATATAAAAGCATCAAGAAGTACCATGTCATGGGATCTTTAAGGACTTGGATGCAGAACGTGAACTAATTAATGATGCGGACAATAGTGAAATGGCCGTGGTAGAGGGCCCTCGCCACCAAGCAGGCCAAAGAGGATATCCCTCAGAGACAAGGTCCATTAGGGTTTGGACCTCAGTTTGGAAGTGGGTATGAATGTGGGGATGAGGATCAGCTCCTCCAAATCCGAGGCCATGGTTCGAGTGATGGGAGGATGGAGCGTGAGTTTGACAAGCGGATTGGTGCAGCATCTGCAGTGATGTGGTCGCTATATCAGACCATTGTGGTGAAAAGGGAGCTGAGCCGAAAGACAAAGCTCTTGATTTACTGGTCAATCTACATTCCTACACTCACCTATGGTCATGAGCTTTGGGTAATGACCGAAAGAACAAGAAATGAGAATACAAGCGGCCGAAATGAGTTTCATCCGCAGAGTGGCTGGGCGCATCCTTAGAGATAGGGTGAAGAGCTCAGTCACACAGAAGGAGCTTGGAGTAGAGCCGCTGCTCCTCCACGTCAAGAGGAGCCAGTTGAGGTGGCTCAGGCATCTGTTCCAGATGGCTCCTGGACGGTGCTCCAGGCATGTCCCACTGGGAGGAGGCCCCGGGGAAGACCCAGGACACGCTGGAGGGACTATGTCTCCTGGCTGGCCTGGGAACGCCTTGAGGTCCTCCCGGACGAGCTGGAGGAAGTGTCCGGTGTGAAGGAAGTCTGGGAGTCCCTGCTTAGGCTGTTACCCCCACGACCTGGCCCCAGATAAGCGGAAGAAAATGGATGGACTACTGGGTCAGATCAACAGTATTTCACTTTGCTGAACGAATAGCTAACACCCAAACTGTCTTCTCTTGTAGATAAAGCTCAAAAGATGTCACTGATGATTGTGTGTGCAAAGTAAGACAGTTGGGGAATGGGATGTGAGAGTGTATGATGACATTAACCAGCGCTAATGAGGACAGGTGTCAGGGTGCTAATTACCCCGGAGGATTGAGAATCTGTAAAAGACTTGGATCCAAAGAGTCAGTGTGAAAATGGTGTCTTATTAGATAGGTACATTCTATTCATCATCTTAAAGTTGTTTAATTCAGCATAACCTTGAGATATTTGATCACTGTGGGTAGTTTCCTGACACTTTTTTACATTCTGAAATTCACTGATGAAGAGAAAATATTGAGCAAATGTATACAATAGTGGGTCCAAGTTTTTGCACAGGGCACAAATAAAAAATATTGATTTACCTACATAGAAGGAGAACAGAGAAAACATGTCATGAGGCCCAGTCTGTTTTGTTTACACTTTCCCCTGAGAATGCCAAGACATTTAGAGGGCTCTAATTTGCTGGTCCTCATTTAAACTGAGCATTTCAGTTCATGATCAGTAAAAAATAGTATCCTAGTTTTACTTAATGAAGATAATGAAGACACATTCAAAATTTATTATATTAATAAAAGGGAACTTATTTTATTTAGCCAGGTATGTTGAAAAACAAATATTTCTCTCGCTTCGTTTTCCAAAATAAGGCCCCGTTTACACTGGTAAATGGTGAATTCGCCTCTGAACACTCTACAAACCAATCAGAATCACACTTTTGGTGCATCAGCTGCCTAAAACTCGTCTACCTGACTTTACACGCAAATGCGAAACCATAGTTTTCCAGAATCTCCAGTTTTCCAGAAAAATTCGTTTTCAGAGGTGAATTCCCCGTTTGCGCGTAAAAGATGGGTCCAAACGAAGGGAAATGTCATTTTTAAAAATACCAGTGTACGTGTAAACAGGGCCTAAGTGTGCACTATGTTAAAGATCCCATCACATGGCACTTCTTGATGCTTTTATATGGCTCCTTAATAGTTCCCTAATACTGTAAATGAATCCTTCTTCAAAATCAACACTCAGTGCATGAGAAACAGAGATAAGGTGAGAAAGAGTAATTTTTCTCTCTCTAGAACAGTCCATTATGGGCGTTGTTGCTTGAATGCAAATGAGGAGGACAGAGATGGCCTATAGTAGAGGGTGGGGGCGTGGCCAAACTCTACGCTCTCAGCTGTGCGCTCTGATCCATTTCCGTGTTTTTGCGCGGAGAAGAGATGAGAAGCGTTCCATTGAAAAATAAACACATTTCTACAGAAAATAAAATTAAACCACTGCTGTTCAAAGGTCCAGAGGCTCAGATAAAGGACTTCCGAGCCTAGAAACACTCGGACGTGCCTCCAGGCAAATAAAAAACGCATTTCGCATTGCCTAGCGCATTTGCAGTCCAAACTCTCTGGGCGTGATTTACAGAGACGCTGAGTAGACACAGACGGGGGGGTGGAACTGCATTTTTCGAGCTGACGTCAATAAGGTGCCTTGTTGAGAATCGCCCGTTTGAGCTGTGTTTTTTTCTAACGCAGAAAAGGATCGCAAATGCTCAGTTTAGACATTTCGCAACTTTTAACCATGGGGGGGGGGGGGGGGCTAAACAGGGTAGGGGAGCTCACATTAACGTTCAAAAACCTCAGAAAGTGAAAATTTCATGCCATTCTGGTAGACAGTCTGCCACCTGCTTGTCTGTGAATGTAAGACTGAAGTGTAGGTGTATATACGTTGGAACATTCCAAGCAATGTCAATGACATTTCGATGCAAAGTTACATACTGCACCTTTAAGTTATAACCATACCTAATTTTTAATATTTTTTTATCAGTGTTTCCTTGTTGCTGAAGAATAGTGAACAGAGTTTTGGGGTGACACGAAAGCAGCTATGAGCACAGTGACAGAGCTGTTGTTCTCCATTTCTCCTCAGTAATTGTCTTGTGAAGTGTATGTATTTTCCCCACCTCGCCTGAATTTGACAACCCACACAAAGCCAGTCTGTCTGCAGCACTCTCATTCACACTTCTTGTGCTCTCCTCTTTGGTCTTATGTCCGCCTCTTGCCTGCCTGCCACCCCCTCCCAGCTTTCTCCTCCTACCGCTTGGACTGCAGCAGCCTCTCCTCTGCCTCTTGTCTTTCTCCCAGCAGCCTCTGCAGGTGAAGAATTTCCCTCCGGTGAGAAGCCACACTCCCCTCGGCAGTCCTCTCCAGCACGGCCAGCCTGCTCGACGCTTGCTTGCGGTACACCTGTGTGCACACACACATGCACAGAGGGATGTCATGCCGAATGTGGCTATGAGCGAGGTGGATTTTCATGAAGGACAGCGCGGTGCACAGATCTGGAGAGGAGGAGGAGGAGGGAGAGGGGGGCTCGCAGCTGCCGGGACAAGGTAAGCAATAGCGCAAAAAAGATGGGTTACAATGCAATCATGGAAACCACCAGTTACACCACCAGGGCACATTCAAGTACCTACTTAACTACTCATACAAGTGTGTTCATGCATGTGTATCAGTCAATAACAGGGGGATGAGTGTTAAGGAGAGATATAATAATGGAAGGAGAAGAAACTTGAAGCTCTTGTGAAGCCAGATGTGCGCAGTGGTTATTTCTTTGCAATAGAGCTAAAACCAGTGATTGAATAATTGGCAGGTTACGTTGTTTTGATCCCTTTGCACTCCAAAAATGATTTTCACTGTACCTGAATTGATTTAGTTGTATTTTCTTTCAGTAAGTGTACACACTTGTTCAAGAGTAACATCAAAGTCGAAGAATAAATGTCAGAAAGGAATGGGAATCATATGTAGCCAATGAAGGATGTTTAGCCATATATAAAGTAAGTAGTGCTTCTTAAATAAGCAAATCTATGTTCAATTTGTGTTATGCTAAGTGGTGCCACTTTGACATACAGCAATGTGCATTATAGTATAGCAAAATCAAACATTTGTCCCACTGTCATTTGGACTGTGAGGAACCATGGTGCAACACTCCAATAACAAATGGAATATAGAACCCTGGAGTCTGAAGGGGTGTGCCGGCTGCTGCTTTATGACATTTCCAAGACACATGATTAGGTCTTGTTAAGCAGTACAGTGGCTAACAGATGTGGCTAGTTCTTTCACAGTCAGTCAAAGAGCTCAAAATAGCAAGCCAAGAAGGATACAAGGACGCAGATGATAAAGAACTGTGTCAAGTTGTTACTATGCAAAATAAGGTTAAAGAAATCAATGTTAAAACAAATACGCTTGACTAAGTGAGCGATGGGTTTGCACACCCTGACATGTAAGCACTATGCTAGAGTGCAGCATAATTAGACCATATAAACAAGTAATGGCTCAGGTCTTCTGAGTACACCTGCTAAATTAATGTTCCACAACAATGCTACTGCACACGGAATATGACAAATGGCAATTAATGTTTAATAGCAACAAAAGAATCAAAAGATTATTTGTGTGATCTTGTGCACGCTTCCGTCTCAGTGCGTTTTATGTTGCTGCATAGGTCATTTTTAGCCACAAAGGTTGGCTATTTTCTATTGCGTTACAGTCTACAAAATGGCTCTTTGAATCTCTATTATGGGACGATTATGGACCATTATCCCACTGAGGAAATGGCACAGATGACAATGCTCTGAAAAAGCCCCGACCACATCAAGTTATCTGTGTGATTATTCTCATTAGCTAAAACCTGCCCCCAGCCCCAGTGTATACAGCTACGACCTCAACCAATGCACTAATTAGTAGTTGTCCTGTTAATGAATGGGCTAGTAAGGGCCTGTCATAAGTCACAATCCATGCAGTAACATGTCTTCAGAGGTTGGCCTGAATTTCCATCAACCCCCCAGGGACGTAGCGGGATGCCAGAATCGGGCACCTGAAGCATTGACACCCCCACTTCATTACCACCATAGAGCTAAGGGAAGCCAAACCAATAGAGCAGCTTGGAACTACATGTCACATGACCTCCCAGAGCAAAACAATATACTATTCAGAGGGAAACCTCAGAATAGCTTTTATTGAACCCATTTGATTTTTTAAAAAAGTAATAGAATTATGGGTAACATTATACACACTTGTGAAGAATCCCTCAGTCGTCCAGGTAGAATCCATGGCAAAAGGAGCAATTCAATTTGTCAACTGGACAAAGTTTATTTGGTTGAATATGTTTCGCAGCACTGAAGACGTAGCTTGGATGAGCTGCGAAATGTATTCGACCAAATAAACTTTGTCCAGTTGACAAATTAAATTTCTCCTTTTGCCATAACTGCACTTGCTTTAACTACATATTCCTTAATAAAAATGAACAACTAGTTTATTAAGAACAATTCATGCTTAGTAAATACCCTTAATTAATACCCTAACATCTCAATTAAGTAGTTACTAAGCCTGAATCATTCTTAATAATTTGAACTAATTGCAGTCTACTTCAGATGTAAATTTTCTACCATCTATTCACATTCTTGCCAAAAGAATGACTTTTCTTTCAGTTTTACCGACCAAAAATGTAACCTTTCAGCTGTAGCAAACCAGCACTGACCTAACCATAACCCTTTTCATTTGAATTAGTTTTACGTATCATTTGATTACAATTTTCTTGTGATATTTTAGGTCAGTTTCCAGATAAGCTGGTAACATCATATAGTTCAGTCTACCATGCTCTCTCTGTAGTCTAAACCTGTCATTCACCAGGCTGATGTATATTTTCTATACATCATCCTTTGCCCTTTACACTGTACTGTAAGCTCCACGTAACAGCTGCTGGACACTCCTGCAATAGCAATGCTGCATGTTGTTTCCAATGCTGAAATCTCCTGTGCCACACATTTCATCTGCGGCTTAGTGGGAATACAAGTGTTATTTGTAATACTATAATGAAAAGTAAAGCAATTGTGTATTACATCATTTCATCTCCTTAATTTGAAAATTGTATTCTCAGGCATTTTCTCTCTTTTCTTTAACTCAAATTTACTCAAATTAGAATGAAAAAATTCAAAAAAAATCTCCCCCTGAGCCTGGCAACGACACTGCCGAGTACCCCCTGCAATGTGCTCGTGTACCCCTAGGGGTACTTGTACCCCTGGTTAGGAAACACTGGTGTATTGCACATACTCAGCAGGGAGGAAGTTCCTGCTGAGTATGTGCAATATTTCATTTGCACTTCTCAATCATTTTGTCTTTATAAATGCTGTAGTTATTCTTCCTAAACCCGATATAGACACAGATTTGTTTTAAATGTGTTAACGCATACACAACAGAGTAAATTACCCCCAGCAATAACTCCATTCTAACGACTCTACTAAGTTTCTATAAACAGATTAACCTTTTCAGCTGAATTTGGCTGTCTTGCGCCATTAGCAAAACAAAAGCCAGGCAAGGTAATGAGGCAGAGTCACAGGGCAGGCAGACTGTGACCTGGCTCTTTCCACCCAGCTAATAGAATTCACAGGTGTCAGGGAATGTTTTCAAGAATTTGATAATTAGACGCATGCAGTGCTTTGGACATTTTTTCTGTATAATTTGCTTGCATTGGAACACATAATAAGGCCAGCATTTTGAAAATAACCAATTTTCGATAAAACTAAAAAAGAAAAAAGAAAAACATATTAATTTATGGCAAATATGAAGGTTCTCTCAAAATGCTCATTAAATACTGACATTTTCCCCCAAACCTTTCATTGTTTTACCTTAGCATTTTACCCTAGCATTTTACTAAAGAGACCTATTATGCAAAATTTACTTTTTGCAAAATTGACTTGTCACAATTATTTCACTCAAAGTTGTATATAGAGTGAACTGTAGGAGGCAGACAGCATGTGGCACTTTGCTGTTATCATGATTACAGTGGCATTCCACAATAAGGGCACGTCGGAATTGTCTCCCAATGGGCTTTGCAGTTTTACAATCAGGAAGTCAGTGGACTTGCCGTCTTTTATTATGTTGTTTTAGATCAATATTACAAATCAAAACATATCATCTTCATGTCTGTTTATGTTTATATGTCCTCTTCAACAAATAGAAACATCTGCCTTGGATAGGCTTGAACTCAACTTGGAGAGCCTAGAATCCACACTTTGAACCACAAAGTCCCCATATCTCACATTAAGATAGACAATCAATTTGAAAGTAAAAAACACATTGGAAATCCTTTAATTGCATTCAGATCCCCATGTTTTTGAGGATGTTTTGCATGGCATCCAAGCATTCAAATGTCAAATACACCATTACTGTGTTATCTTCCTTTTAACTGTCCATGAATCCGCTTGTGAATGAATCCGAGTGCTTGTGGTGGAATCAAATATGCATTTATTAGTGTCATAACACTCAAACTCTACATGCATACATTTCCATATCAATGTATAATTATGCTGGGCTTTATCACTTTTGACATTGGTTAAAAGCAATTCCAGATAGAGGCACTCACATATTAAAATGGATTTTCTATTTGGGCTTTCAGATGAGTGACACGTTAAAGTAGGTCAGCATATCTCCCACAGTATAATTTATATGCACTAAAGTGAAAGGTGAGCTTGACTACTATAAAAGGCTGATTATGGCATTCAAAGAAAATAATAAAGAGTCATTAGATATAAGAATTAATAGAGTTTAGAAATGGCAACAACAGAAGCAGTTCAAGTATCTCGGGGTCTTGTTCACGAGTGAGGGGAGGATGGAGCGTGAGATTGACAGGCGGATCGGTGCAGCGTCGGCAGTGATGCGGTCGTTGTACCGAACCGTTGTGGTGAAGAGGGAGCTGAGCCGAAAGGCGAAGCTCTCAATTTACCGGTCAATCTACGTTCCTACTCTCACCTATGGTCATGAGCTCTGGGTAATGACCGAAAGGACGAGATCGCGGATACAAGCGGCCGAAATGAGTTTCATCCGCAGAGTGGCTGGGCGCACCCTTAGAGATAGGGTGAGGAGCTCAGTCACGTGGGAGGAGCTCGGAGTAGAGCCGCTGCTTCTCCATGTCGAGAGGAGCCAGCTGAGGTGTTTCGGATGCCTCCTGGACGCCTCCCTCGGGAGGTGTTCCGGGCATGTCCCACCGAGAGGAGGCCCCGGGGAAGACCCAGGACGCGCTGGCTGGGACACATAGTCTGGGAACGCCTTGGGGTCCCCCCCGGAGGAGCTGGAGGAAGTGTCCGGGGTGAAGGAGGTCTGGGCGTCCCTGCTTAGACTGTTGCCCCCGCGACCCGGCCCCGGATAAGCGGAAGAAAATGGATGGATGGATGGATGGATGTATTTATTCTACAAAACATACATTTCCCTGGCTGAATATTTCTTTGACAATGATAGATTTGGCATGTGCTTATTCATTTAAGCTTCCATTCAAAACACACGTAGACATATAATTAGACAAGGTGTTGGATGCCTATGCTATGGTCCATTTAGCAGCTCAGCTCGTCTGGGTAGAATTTAGAATGCTGGAGCATGTACCCTGTATTTTTCCAAATAGCTGTTACAATTATTATGAATAACTCAGAAGGTCCGCTGACATCAACCCATCAATACAGAGCCCCGTTTGATCTCAGATATTAATTAAAGCTGAGGAGGCCAGATAAATGACATAAATATCACAAAATAAACAACTGGCTTCACCATTCATTTGTATGTAAACATTTGACTTAAAGTAACATCAGATAGGATGGGCTAGACAAGTGAATGAATGTCTGTGATTTAAAGATGCAAATTTTTAATCACTCTGAATCCCATGGATAGCTAATTAGACTTCACACTGGAGGATAGATTTTGTTCTCTTATGAAAATCATACCGAGCTGCAGTTTGCTTCAGTTCTAAATTCTGTACTTCTGTATCTGCAATCATTATGTCAATTTGTCAACTGCTCAAAATGCCATGTTCCAGCTTCTGATGTCATGGTAGTTCATTCATCTTCACCCGCTCATTTCTCTACAAAGCATTTCTACTGTATTTAGCATTGTTCCTTAAATTATGTTAATTACAATTTGCAACACAGACAATTTTGAGTAATTAGTTCAAATGAAAGAATGAAAGAAAAGAAAAACGTACAAAAATATAAAGCTTTTGGCAAAGTTGAAGTAATTGGCTCCTTTGTATCTGAAGAGTAGCAATTACCCTGTTTTTTCTCTTCTAGAAACAGTGTGCTAGCCTTCAACCCAGTGTGCCATATTTGTCTGAATAGAGATGGGCTGTAGTGTGTTTGAAACTGGCATTATGACACAGGCATATATTTAATTTCACTGTTTATTCGGTGTAATGTCTGTTGATAAATATTTAATTTGAGGCTATTTTGGGAGAGAAACACAAGGTCACCACATGTTTATCACTTTGTAAAGTCTCATATTTAAAAGTATAATAGCAACAATGACCTTGAATTTAATGACATTATTATTTTTTGAAGTGGGTTCTTAAAGGCAAAACCATGATTAGAAAGACTTGGTTACTTTGTATTAACTACACTTTCACAGCCTTAAAGATCCCATGACATGGTACTTCTTGATGCTTTTATATGGCTCCTTAATGGTTCCCTAATACTGTAAATGAATCCTTCTTCAAAATCAACACTCAGTGCAAGAGAAACAGAGATAAGATGAGAAAGAGTATTTTTTTCTCCCTCTGAACACTCCATAATGGGCGTTGTTGCTTGAATGCAAATGAGGAGAAAAGAGCTGGCCAATAGTAGAGGGTGGGGGCGTGGCCAAACTCTCCGCTCTCGCTCTCAGCTGATCCATTTCCGTGTTTTTGCACGAGAGATTTGAAGCGTTCCATTGAAAAATAAACACATTTCCACAGAAAATAAAATTAAACCACTGCTGTTCAAAGGTCCAGAGGCTCAGATAAAGGACTTCTGAGCCTAGAAACACTCGGACGTGCCTCCAGGCAAATAAAAAAATGCATTTCGCATTGCCTAGCGCATTCGCAGTCCAAACTCTCTGGGCGTGATTTACAGAGACGCTGAGTACAGACAGACGGGGGTGGAACTGCATTTGCATTTCTTTTTTCGATCTGACGTCAATAAGGTGCCTTGTTCAAAATCGCCCGTTTGAGCTCCGATTTTTTGTAACGCAGAAAAGGATCGCAAATGCTCAGTTTAGACATTTCACAACTTTTAACCATGGGGGGGGGGGGGGCCTAAACAGGGTAGGGGAGCTCACATTAACGTTCAAAAACCTCAGAAAGTGAAAATTTCATGCCATGGGACCTTTAAAGGGACAGTGTGTAAGATTTTTACCTGTTAATTACTGAAATTGAAGATACCCATTCAAAAATACATTGTTTTCCAAGCCTTTTCACTTCCATCATGAAATCAAAGTATTCTTTTGGACTTAGATATAGTCACATAAAAGGGGGATCTTCCCCATATAGAGGCAGCCATTTTGAATACGAGAGCCGCAGAAGGACATTTGGGCTCATCCTTCGCCGAGGCTCCTGCTAACAGCTGCTCATGTGGGAGCGGAGGAGCGAAGGAGAGAAGGGGAAGGGGAGGGGGGAAGGGGGGAGCCTCGTGTAAACAAGCATGCTGCTGTATCACACGTCGTAATGGATCTAACACGTATTTTGGACTAAATTGTTTTACTGGATTTTATTCGCTGGATCCTTATGGACAGATTGAGACCAAGTTTATGGTGAAATACAGAGTTTGACCTGTGCAGAGCCTTCAAAGGTAAGCTAAGTAACAAACCTTGTTTTGTGCTTTTCTGTATAAAAGCCCCATGTGCTCGGGGAGTGATTGTTTTGCAGGGAAATGAATTGCATAGTCAAAAAGAGGAGACTGTAAGGTTTCATTTGATGTGTAGATTGTCATGAATCATGATCGGGATTGTGTGTTTTCATGCGAAAAGAAAAAAAAAAAGTGAACGGGGGACCGCGTTTTATGTATACAGCGGCGCGCGGTTCGTGCGCGGGCACGCTACGGCGCGCCCGGGTGACCCTCGAGGTCTGCCATAGCCAAAAGAGGAAGTGGAATAGCTACTAACCACCTATGCGCCACGAATCCTACACACTGTACCTTTAAGGATAAAACCATGATTAGAAAGACTTGGTTACTTTATATTAACTACACTTTCACAGCCTTAATAACTTAACCCTTTTAAAGAAGATGTATTGCACTTGAAGCTGTTATATAGTTATAACCTATGACACCCGTTAATCTTTATGTTATAAATTGCACATTTGAAATTGCAATATTCATCTAAAATGGCTTAATAAAAGGACACAAGTCTGCTGACTTCCACGTTAGAAAACTGTAGTGCCCAAGGGGAGCTGACATTGCCGTAAACGTCATCAAAACAAAAAATCTGCAAGTCAATGGATTGCTGCAGATCACTCTAGCAAATAGTGATTTTTTTTTTTTCCCCATTTGTACCAAAATGACTACACAACACTGCTGAGTCCTACGCATCACATCACATCACTGTTTAAGAACATAAAATTGAAGAACAAAGTAAGTACAGACCAGTGGGCATATACTGGTGGCGGTGGTGAAAACAGGGGTTGATCCGTCTCCATGGATACAAGCAGGTGACATGACCAGGCCAAGTTACAGGTCACATTTGACACGCGCTCACAATAAAAGGGGATGTTTTTACAATATTCCCATTCAGTCCTGTTTTAGTTCAGTATTAGTCTAGATCAATTAAAAATTTGGTCTAGATCTGAGATGTACTTTACTGCTCTTTGTCTTGTTGTATTTCAAGTTTCACTTCAGAATTTCAGTTCAATTGCATTGCTCAAGGTCATGTTTTGTCTTGAGTTAATACTTGAGAACCGTTTTGATAAGAGAGTGTCCAAACTTTTGATTATGATGTGGATGAGTTGTGCATCTGACTCCTAGTACTGCAATGTAATGTCAGTGTGAAAAGTTTTCACTGACCCTAGTTTGTTACCACTCCTGCTACACTTTTCAGCTATAATGTTGTTTAGGAATTTCTAAATTGTGTTCTAGTGAAGGTGTATGAACTTTAAAAAGACAGTTGAGCACATGACATCAAAAGGTGGAACAGTGTGTGTGTGTGTTTTTTTTTAAGAGAAAAACTAAATATGCAGGATTTGAGTGTTAAAGATGTGTGAATGAAACAAAGCACAATATGGTATGTTTTTGATGAGGAAACAATATTATAACAGATTAGAAAATAGAGTAATATTGACCCTTAATAAAACCACATGAAAGATGCCAAAATACAACTCCGGGTGTGTATTTGATGAAAAAACAATAATATAACATGGTTAAAGCATAAAAAATATATTTTTGCAAAAAATATCTTAAGTTTTAAGTTTTTGCAATAGATAATTTTGTGTCCAGTCCAGAGTTGTGTTATCTTTCCTGCTGATTGATTATTAATTATTGATTATTTGAAATTTGTAACAGTTGTTCAAAGTTCGAAGTGCACAGTCAATTTCAGTCCTGAATGCTTTTTGTCCTGAATGTCTGAAATCCTTGCAGTGATGCACATGACAAACAACTTCTTATCTCTCAAGATCAAATACGATATCACAAACACAATTGAAAGTAAATGCCGGCTATACTCTGGTTTAAGAACACACAGAGGGGTGTATGAAATACCAAGTGTTTAAGTTCATCAAGTGAAATTTTTGCATCTCCTTGTCAGCGAGGCCAACAGTCTAGCACACAGCGTAGTGTTTACATAGTGTTAGTGAGTGGATCAATGGCATTATTCAGAGGCGCATCTGTAAGTGGACAACAGAGGTCAGATCTATAGCTAAGGGATCAAAGAGCAGAAAACTTTAGGCCAAGAATATAATAAATGATTATATTCTTGTCCTGAGGTTTTCTGATGTGATGTGAAAAGGCCATAGAATCACATGTTGTTAACTATTAACTATCATTATTAATAACAGATGTATCTATTGTCTTTTCACATGTCTGTCTTATTAGTCAATATGCACAGAATTCATGCAGACAACTGGACTGTATGAACTATTTGTTTGTGAATATGATATACAATTGTGGACAATTACAATTGCAATCAAAATTATTCAACCCCCACTGCAAATTAGGTTTATTGGTAAAATGTACAAAAAATAAATCAGTCAAGAACAATTTAAATAGCTCAACATAACTAATATTACAAGTGGTTTCTCAAAATTCAACTCAAAAGGCTACTTTTGATGCCCACTGCAGTCTCAAAATTATTCAATAATGAATTTAATAGAAGTTCTCATAGAAGCACACTTTTGCAAATCAGGTGTGATCTCAAGCATACCAGATGCAACCAATCAAGGGCTTCATTTGTTGCATCAGGTGTGCTTGACATAGAAACCCTCAAATATCTGGACTGTTGAAGGTGACATTTAATTGCATGTTAGAAATATGGCTAAGTCAAGAGAATTGTCGAAAAACTTCAGAGAAGGGATCATTGCCTTACAGAAACAAGGAAAAGGATACAAAAATATAAAGTCACTGAATGTTCCTAGAGATACAGTTGGAAGCATAGTCCGAAAGTTTAAAGTTAAAGGAACAGTGGATACACTACCTGGACATGCAGAAAGGAAACTATCAACAGCTGCCACCAGAGTCCTGAGGAGACAGGTAGTAAGAAACCATCGACTGACTGCAAAGACCTACAGCAAAACTTGGTGGCAGCAGGCACTGTGGTTTCAGTTTCTACTGTAACGTGCATACTAAATGCTGAAGGGTTCCATGCCCGAACTCCAAGACGTACACCACTACTGACCCAAAGGCACAAGAAAAGTCAACTTAAATTTGCTCCAAACTATATAAATAAGCCAACAAGATTTCGGGATTCTGGTCAGTGGAGCAATGAAACAAAACTGGGCCTATATGGGACTTTTTGGGCCTATATGGATCAAATGTACATTTGGAGGACGAAGAATGAATGATACATTGAAAAGAACACCCTGCCTACAGTGAAGCTCAGTGATGCTCTGGGGCTGTTTGCTTCCTCTGGCAGTGGAAACCTGCAACTTGAGGAGGGCAAATGGATTCAATCAAGTATCAGTAAATCCTGGGAAAAAATGACTCCAAACCTTTCGTTTCCATCTATGAGGAAACGGAAGGTTTGGCGTCATTGGACCTTCCAACAGGACAATGATCCCAAGCATACATCAAAGTCCACTAATGCTTGGTTTCAGAAGAAGTCCTGGAAGATACTAGAGTGGCCATCACACGCCTGACTTGAACGTCATTGAAAATCTCTGGTGGGATTTGAAAAAGGCAGTTGCAGCACACAAAGAATATTAGGGAACTGGAGGCCTTTGCCCATAAGGAATGGGCTAAGATTCCTCAGGAACGCTGCCAGAAACTGGTGTCTGGCTATGCATCACATTTGCAGCAGGTCATAACAGCAAAAGGGTGTTCTACTAAGTGCTAAAGATGCTTGTCATGAAGGGATTGAATCATTTTGAGACTGCAGTGGTCATTAAAAGTAGCATTTTGTGTTAAATTTGGAAAAAACACTTGTAATATTAGTTAATATATATAGTGTTGAGCTAATTTAAATTCTTGTTTGATTTCTTTTTGTAAACAGCTGCTAGTACATTTTACCAATAAACCTAATTTGCAGTGGGAGTTGAATAATGTTGATTGCAACTGTACAGTATATGATAATACCGAACCCTACATACTGTAGCCCTGCTAGTGCTTTAAAGATCCCATGACATGGTACTTCTTGATGCTTTTATATGGTGCCTTAATGGTTCCCTAATACTGTAAATGAATCCTTCTTCAAAATCAACACTCAGTGCATGAGAAAGACACAGGGGGGTTGTGGACAGACCTGTACTGCCAGAATGAGTGAGATCACAAGATTACTTGCATGGATGACATATAAAACCCCTTCAGGCATGTTTTTCATGAGGGAACCATGTTATATCTTGCACCCAGTTTCATTTCAGAACTTTTAACCCCATACGAGCCCTCCCGCAGCCTTAGCTGTTAGCTGTTCCGAAGTCCAGGCTCCAGACGAAAGGTGATGGAGCCTTTTCAGTCCGGGCACCTTGGCTTTGGAATGACCTGCCTGAGGAAATAAGGCTTGAACCATCAGTATCATCTTTTAAATCACTTATTACAACTCATTTTTATTGGTTGGCCTTCCTTTAAATGGTTTTCGCTAGATCTTATTCCTTATTTATTTTTATTCTATTTTATTAAATTATTTATTATAATTAACTGAATTGTTAGCTTCATTGTCTGATTTTGTATGGTTTCTGTATGCTATTTTTATTGTTCTTTGCTGCTTGTACAGCACTTTGTAAACCTTGTTTTTAAAAGTGCTTTATGAATAAAAATGTATATTATTATTATTATTATTATTATTATTATTATTATTATTATTATTATTATTATATAGTAGAAAGCTCCAAAAAGTCAATTTTGCATAATACCCCCACTAATATTGTCTCCTGAAGTCTTCATGGACATTGCTTTTAATGGAATGTCCCACAGTACAGATTTAAACCAATCTATTTTATATTACGGGTGTTGTTAACTGCTCAAAAATACGTTGAAAATATTCACTCTTACTGTTACTTGGCCTGAGATTGCTTGTTTACATGGAGTTAAAAGCTATCTTGAGGAACATCTGAGGCAAAGCAATAACATCTGCAAGGAGACAATTTGGTGGTGGATAGTCTACCAGAAAGGTTTATATCGCAAAACAGACAAATACCAAATGAGGTTCTCCACAATTTCCTCAATTTTGCTTAAAGCGCTTTTATTTACTCCATACTAGTGTTAACTAAGCTACTATTGAACTACTGTATCAGACTTTCCAGTGCACACAGCACTTTGATACTAGGCAAGGTGGATTAAGTGTTTTGCCTAAGGACACAACGGCAGAACAGAGCAGAAACAGATCTACAGTGCAGAACTGTTGTCTCCTCTTTGTTATTCCACACACATTTTGCATGAACAGTAGTGCATAAAGTGATGGATTATTGAGATGTCCACTGAAAAACTTTAAAGAACACGCTTGATTTATGAACCTGTTCTAATACACTGCCATGAGCCTATATATTTTGGGTTGATATTTTTATTATAACATAAAAGACGTTCAACCCTAACCCAAGGCGTATATTACGCTATTCTGTTCTATGTTATAAAGTTGTTTCCTCATCACAAACATACTTGGAGTTCTGTTTTATCCTGCATATTTAGGCCTAGTTCTTAGACTTAGACAAACTTTATTGATCCACAAGGGAAATTGTTTTGGGTACAGTAGCTCACTCATCAAATAAAATATATGATATATAACAGAGGGTAAAAGAAAAAAAAAGATAAATAGATGGAGTATCAACCAAAGAGCAATAGACCTGTGAGATGAGACATAATTATCTTCTCTCAAACTGAAGACACTGTTCCACTTTGAGATGTCATGTGGTAGTATAGGAAGTGCTCCACTCTCCATATACCTTCACTAGAATCATTTGGATCATTTCAGCTCTCGAACTGCTAATCTCTGCTGAACTTAAGGTAAAAGGTAGCTGTTAACTTGAAAACTACCACTACATGACATAAGAAGGTGGGACAGAGCATTTTGAGCTTTGGAGATGTAAACAGACTAATAACAAAGGATTATTCAAAAGTGTGAATGAAACAAAACACAACTCTGTGTATGTTTTTGATGAGGTGACAACATTCTAACATGGCTTTAAGCTCAGAATAGTCCATTTTGTCTAACACAGGACCTTTAAGGGATTAGGACATAAATAAAGTAGTTACTAAGCCTTACTCATTCTTAATAAACTATTTGTTCATTATTAATTTAGTCTTTTTTGGTCTTATTGCCACTCTCTTTCCATATTGTAGCACTATCTTCAGGTTTTTTTCCATCTGGTTTGTCTTGTTCATACCAGGACCTATCGAATAGGATATCGACAGTTATCGTGTCTGTCGAGGCAGAGAGGCTGAATGCACTGTGCAGACTTGTTTGTGTTTCTACCTTGGTGATCAAAGTGTTACAAGCCTATTAAGGGGCATTGCTTTTTGATCAAATTCTTTTCTCCTTTAAAATACCAGGCATTATACTGCAGGGATGCTGTGGAGTAATTCAATGTGACGCCATATTGATTTTGCTCATGTGGAAATAAGCAGGTGTCACCTTTAAAGATACTCTGCTATGACTTGAGCCAATAACTTTCATTTTAGTATTTTTTCTTACGAAAGACATGTTCTTTCAACTCAAATTCAAATCAAAAATGGGTCTGTCTGACTGTTATTTAATGGCACTTAATGGTTAATGGCTATCAGTATACAAGAATACAATAAACAACATGTGTCTAAATGCTTTGTTAAATTGTTTTTTGTTAAATACTGTAGTTCTACAGTGCGGAAAAACACAGCCGAAGCACACAGGGGAATCCCTGTTACGCACCACGTTGGGAGTTCCCCTGTTACGCAGCGTGGTGTGTGCTTCGGCTTTCTTTTTCCGCACTGAAAAATAGTTCCCACCCAAAATGACCAAGTCAAGCTCTCCGTGTTGATTTGCACATTTATTTGCACTTGATATGAATGCGCACTACACAGAAAGTAATTGGGAAACGCATCGAGCAAATTAATTCCTTTTGGCCGAAATCTTTCTCTGGCGACGTTAGACTCCAGTCTAACGCGGAGTAGCTGCAGATACCGCGGCGGTCAGTGCTGACAGACCTGGACAATGGCTGGGTGACCAGGAAAACGCTTTCCACCACTTATTTTAGTCTCTGGACTGTGGGGAGATGCCTAAGTTTGACCTGGGGGTGGCATATCCCTTTAAGAATTAAAAAGGAAGCTACTTTGTTACTACCTTTCCTCAGTGGAGTTGAATTCCATTTAATTTTCAACATTATTATCATTATTATTTTTTACAGAAACTACTGAAATGTTTATTTATTGATTTGTTAATTTTTGCTATACAGTGAACCCTCGCTGTATCGCGGTTCACTGTTCGCGGCCTCGCTGTTTCGCGGATTTTATTCCCCAACTTTTTTTTTCCAATTTTTTTTATAGTGTAACTTTTTTTTACAGTGTAACATTCTGTCCTGCGCCCTGATTAGCTAAGAGACTAGACCAGGACTAAACCAGGTCTAAAGCAGGTCTAAACCAGGACTAAACCAGGTCTAAACCAGGACTAAACCAGGTCTAAACCAGGACTAAACCAGGTCTAGACCAGGGATGGTCACGCAGGGTGGTAGGGACAGAGTCTCAGATGTCCTTCACGAGAGCGCCTGGGTGACAGGAGGTGTGGCCTTTGTTTACTTGCACGAGCCATGGAAGAGACTGAGTGCGAGCCGGACCATGGAAGAGCCAAGAATCAACATGGACGGGCCTGGCGCCTGGCCGCGCGGCGTCCGGGGGAGCCGCAGCGGGGAGAGCCGCATTCGAGGGAGCCGCAGCGGGGGGAGGACACTCGCGCGCACAGAGGAGACAGTGGCTCTTCCCCGTCACGCCGAGAGGACGAACCCGACCCCGTCCTAGAGAGCTGTGGAGTATTGGCGACGCATTGATAGCGGTCTGATTTTGGAGCCGGGGTGAAATGCAACCAACTCTTGTGAGCGCAGGTTGGTCTTACCTGGTCTTGTGGTGCTCAGAGGCGTCTGTTAGCGGTTTGGCACTGTTAGCATTGGCTTGAGTCTTGCCCAAAATGATATCCAGGTCGCTTTCCACTCGACTTTCGCACATGGCATGGATATGTGCGGGCTATTTCTGGAACCTAACCCACGCGATAAACGAGGGTTCACTGTACTTCACATTGTTCAATTGTACTTCAATTGTTAAATAAATGTTTAAACAAAATGCCCTTTCAATTTAAAAAAATCGTGGGGTGTATCGAACCGTGTGTCAAAAATCGTGATACAAACCGAATCGTGAGTTAGTGTATCGTTACAGCCCTAATATATATATATAATATATATATATATATATATATATATATATATATATATATGTTATACATTGTTCCCCCATGTCATCCATGAATGTTTCACAAATTTAGCGATCTCTTCTCTTCTGAAACTCTCCTTATTGTTAGCTGTAAGATTCTATTCAGTGCTCCTACAAGCCTACATCATCCGTGCTCCCCCATGACACTTCTCCATAAATATACAAAAACATGATACTGTAACAAACTGTAATAAAACTGTAACAAACTGCAATATCTTCAAACCTGATGCAATGTGCAATAGTTTCATTAGCGGGATACGCGCTGATGTGTTGTAATAGTGCTCTGAAATCAAAAGTCAAAGTCAAAGTGTACTTTGTCAATTCACTATGTAACAGGCATTACACAGAGGACTGAAATTGCGTTTCACCAGACACCAAATGTGCAATTTAAACTAAAATCACACACACGCACACACACACACACACGCACACACACACGCACGCACGCACAGCTACACTCATGGACATGAAGTGTATACAGACATCAACAATAAATAGACATAAGACATACTGGTAAACATATACGCTTCCAACAAGAAGGAAAGTTCGAGGTAGCTCTTCTTGGTAGCTGGTGTAGGTGAAAAATTAAATGTGAACAGGGAGTGATGAAAATAAAACTCAATAAAGCATGTTGAAAAATGTCAAATATAGTGTTTTCAAAACAATAACAGATAACATGATGATTTAAGCATGTTATGGGTGAGCAGTTAATTCCCCATAGAAGTAAAATACATCCTCTTTGAATAAATCCATTTTCAAACACAACACTTGTCAAAGAAAGAAAATAGCTCAGAATCCACCCTCCTGGTTGTTTACTAAAGTGTCGGAGTCAGGTTTTCATCCTTTGATCACTAATATAGGCTGCAACTGCAGAGAATACCTAAAGCAAGGCCAGAATGTATAGACAATATTTGAAAAGAAGTCACAATGAATAATACATCTGAATATTCAAAGAAAGAGATGTCTGCACTTAATAAATCTGTATCTCCTCATTTCGCTGAAGGACCCTTGAAAACCAGAACTCATTCCCATCATTAAAGCAACCAGCTTGCCTTTGCGGTCTCAAGTATCTCAGATAGACTGCTGCAATCTGCCAAGAGAGGTCCTTGATGGTTTTTAAAAGACACCCACATGCACTTGTACAAAAGCAAAAGGGGAAAAGCAACAATTTTCTACGTATAAATATAATGCCACTGTGTACTCTCTTTGATTTGGTTACAAGCTCAGATGAATGGGGAGAGATGAATCACAAGCAAGATTATGAAGCACCAGCTATTGAAGTTGGTAACCTGGGATACAGATAATGTAGTGGAACTGATGGGTTCTGGCTTGTTTAGGTGGAAGTTGTCTCATCCATCTGTTTTGGTGATATTGTTAAATAGTGATCAGGCGAGTATTTCCTCCTACTGGTCAGCCTACTTCAGGCTCTAAGTGAGTGACAGGTGGAAATAACCAATCATAGTGAAGTATGATCTCTCAGAAGAACTAGATGGCCTAAATTATGACAGGGCTGGAAGCTATAGCAAAAATAGGAATCACATTTTTTTTCCACATACAGTGGTCCCTCGCTCTATCGCATTTCACTGTTCGCGGCCTTGCTGTTTCGCAGATTTTTTTTTTTCTTCAATTTTTTTTATAGTGTAACATTTTTTTATAGTGTAACATTGTGTTCTGCATCCTGATTGGCTAAGAGACTAGACCAGGACTAAACAAGATCTAAACCTGGACTGGTCCTGGACTAAACCAGGACTGGACCAGGTCTAGACCTGGACTAAACAGGGACTAGACCAGGTCTAAACCAGGATTAAACCACCACGTGCCGCTCTTTGCTGGTTTCGTGCGGCTGGTTTGTGGCTCGGGCTGAGAGGACGCGGTCCGGGCGCCGCGGTTCGATTTCGTGCTCGCAGCCGCGGTGTACGCGCGGCCTCGTGCCGGTCGTGCTGCTCTGTCACGGATTTGACCCCGATGAGGGGTGCACCTGTCGCGCACTTCTCCAAGGGGTTGGTGCGCGTCGCGTCCCGGGACGTGGCAGTGCTCCTCGTGCATCTGGCGGGGCTTCCGGGGCCACGCATCACTATTAATACATTTTGTTGAAAATCTATGAAAGTTTGAGTATTTAAACGAGAGAGAAATGTGAGAAAAGGTTAATTCCAGTCTGAGAAAAGCGTATAATGTGTGTGGTGAGGCATTTACAGCCTTAAAACATGTAGAATAATTGTAAAATATAAAGTTGTCCTACTTCGCGGATTTCTCTCGACAAATCGGGGGATGTGGGCATGGGAATAAACACCACTGGGCACAAGGGCTAAGAGAAACAGGGGGAGTGTAGAGGACCAAAGGGATTGTCCCAGGTGAAGAAAGGAGGTCTGGTGGAGAGCAAGGGCGTTGCAGCGTCCAGGGAAGGTCCAGGCGACAGGGTCCAGGGGGGACAGCGGAGGGGGGTAGGGGTCAGAAATCCAACCGAGGGGAACCGGTTCGGGAGATGGAGAAAAGCGTATTGTCTAGGGTGAAGATGTTGCAAAACTCCGTTTCTCTTGCGGAGTGGAGATGGTGAACGTGGGCGCGAAGGAGCGATGTGAAGAGGGGCCAGTGCTCTGCTGCGCGGCCGTCGTGGAGGTGGTGGTTTCGTGCCACGAAGATCGAATATCTGGCCATGGACAGGACAAGGCGGGCGGCATCCCAGTTGACCATGGCAGCGTCCGGCCTCCGAGGTCGCTGCTGGACAGGTCCAAAGAAGCAGAACCAGAGCTCGGGGTCATCGAGTCCATGGGCCGCCGGCGGTGGGAGTCTCAACGCCAGCCTCCGAGCGAGAAGGTCCAGTAGCCGGGTCCAGAACCACTGCACGACAGGACACCGGGCGGCCAGGTGGCGGAGGTCTTCAGGCGCCTCACCGCACAGTCACAGCCATACCTGTCAGGGTGTATTGCGTGCAACCTGGTGCAGGTGTAAATGATCCTGTGCCTCAACTTAAAGTCAAAATTACTGACTTGGGGTGGGGTGTACCAATTATATACGTGAGCCCAGATGGAGGTGGTGTCATGTGTGGGAAATGTCTGTGACCATCTGTGTTCTGCAGAAGGGCGCCGAGCGACCCCGGCTACCAACAGCCGGTAGAAGGTGTGCGTCTTCGTCTCAGTCAGCCTCGACATCCTCTCTCCCCAAAGAACACTCGCCTTCTTCTTCCCCATTTACCTCCCCTGGGTCAGGGGGGCCTGTCTCAAACAGGTCACCCCACTTCGCCAGGACAGAGGACTGTATTACTCTTGCCTTCCTGAGAATTTCGGCTCTCCTAAACCCAACCCTAGCCCTCATAAACCTGCCCCTGATTTCCTCCATGTCAAACCTGCCTGAGACATCTATAAGCTGTCCTACCTGTTTAATCCCCACGCTCTCCAGAACCCCACTGAACATGCTCTCCCTCCTCCCTGGAGGGTCGGAGAGCCTGTCAGGGTTGAAACGCAGAGGCATCTGCCCCAGTTGCCACAGGGAACGCGGTGTATGGCCTCAGCGCAGCCCAGGCCTCAAACACCTCCCCCTCGAAAGGGGGGAAGCGCTCAAGGGTGACTCGGCGGGGGAGCATGCACAGGTTAAATAAACCGTGCTCACCCAGCCGATCTACCTGAACTGCAAAGAAGTCCTTCCACGCGGCCGTGAAGCCGGTGTCAAGGAACTTCTTAATTACCTTGAGACGCAACGCACGCTTCTTAACAACCAAATCAATGAGTTTAAGTCCCCCTTGGTTGTGCTCGCCTATCATAACATTGTGTGCAATCAGCCCACATTCTCTTCTCCAAATAAACCTATTAATCGCAATGCTAATCCTGTTTGCCACTGCGTCTGGCAAGTCGTACACGGTGAGGGCATGTACGAGCTTGGACAGGCACAAGGCATTGACAACTAAAACCTTGCCCTTGATTTTTAAATCACAAAGCCGCCATAAATTCATGCAAGCGTTAACACTATTGTACAAACCTGTCCACAAATTGTCTCTACAGGCCGCCTCATCTTTCCCCAGTGGGACGCCGAGGACCCTGTAAAGGTCCGCTGCGTTCCTGAGGCCCCAGGCATTCTGGGCGGTTGCGAGGCTTCTGCAGAAAGCCACGGAGGACTTCTCGAGATTGACTTTGGCGCCTGAAGCCAGGCAGTAGACATTGAGCACGTGGAGAGCCGCGTCGAGGCTCTGCACGTCTCGAAGGATAAGATTTGTGTCGTCTGCGAATTGAAAAATTTTGTATTCCCTACCCGAGGGGCTCGTGAGTCCGCGCACGGCCCTGTCTTTCTTCAGCACAGCGGCAAGGGGTTCAGCCACTATGCTGTAGAAAAGCGCGCTTAGCGGGCACCCGTCTGACCGACCTCCGCAAACGGAAGGGGTCAGAGAGGAGACCGTTGCATTTCACGCGGATTTCTCTTATTGCGGGTTATTTCTGGAACCTAACCCCCGCGATAAACGAGGGATTACTGTATTGTTTAATTGCAATTTGATTTCTTTCAGCTTTGATCTCATGGACAATAACAAAACAAGCTTTTAATCAGTGCTAATATGCAGATTCTTCCTGTAAAGTCTGAACCATATGCTTTTATTCACTAGGTTTACTCGCTACAGTCCCTCCACCATGAACTAGCACACGAAGTTTCATTGTTATGGAATACTATTTTAAAGCCCCAGTGTGTAGGATTCGTGGCGCATAGGTGGATAGTCGCTATTGCACTTCCTCTTTTGGCTACGGCAGACCTCGAGGGTCACCCGGGCGCCCCGTAGCGCCGACAGCTCGCGTACCCGCGCACGAACCGCGCGCCACTGTATACATAAAACGCGGTCCCCCTCACTTTTTTTTTTTTCTTTTCTCATGAAAACACACATTCCCGATCATGTATCATGACAATCTACACATCAAATGAAACCTTACAGTCTCCTCTTTTTGACTATGCAATTCATTTCCCGGCACAACAATCTCTCCCTGAGCACATGGGGCTTTTATACGGAAAAGCACAAAACGGAAAAGCACAAAGCTTACCTTTGAAGGCTCTGCCCAGGTCAAACTCAGCATTTCACCATAAGCTTGGTCTGAAATCTGTCCGTAAGGATCCAGCGAATAAAATCCAGTAAAACCATTTAGTCCAAAACACGTGTTAGATCCATTACGACGTGTGATACAGCAGCATGCTTGTTGTTTACCCAAAACCACGAGCCTCCCCCCACCCCACCCGCACCTCTCTCCCTCTGTCCTTCTCTCCGGCGCGCTCCCCTGCTTTGCCTCCGGTGCTACCACGAGCCTTGCCGAAGGTGGAGCCCAAATGTCCTTCTGCGGCTCTCGTATTCAAAATGGCTGCCTCTATATGGGGAAGATCCCCCTTTTATGTGACTATATCTAAGTCCAAAAGAATACTTTGATTTTATGATGGTGAAGTGAAAAGGCTTGGAAAACAATGTATTTTTGAATGGGTATCTTCAATTTCGGTAATTAACGGGTAAAAATCTTACACACTGTCCCTTTAAATAACTTGTTTATTAAATGATTAATGCAAGTGCGATGATGATGGTTATCTATTTTTGACAAAAATTTAGTTACGTATGATATTCATTTTTATAAGCAGTTCTCTATTCATGTAAACATACTGACTGGCAAAGGATTTAATTAAATTAGATTACATAGACCACACTGATCACTTACGAATTTCTTATGTAATTTAAAATTGTATTAATAGAACAGCACTACCTTATAGCAATATAGCAACAATTTAAAGATCTAAAAAAAATGAAATTGTAATTTGGTTTCAAGAAAATTGCTAAACATTTTTTGTGGTGTACTGTCTACCCTTAGTTTTAAGCGTGTTTGATCGAAAATCAAAATCAACTGAAAATAGAAAAAGCAGTAATGTACATAATGTCACAGTGTATATTTTGGTATAGATCCTAGAGGTAGCAATAAAATTTTACAGCAAATGAAAGTCAAAAGAATTTGGTGAGTACAAATATTATAATAATAATAGTCTTCTGCTCAGATTTCTCACAACATTCATTAATCAACAACATCAACACTAAACTAATTCAATTTGGAGACCAAGCAGCGGTCAACTTTCCAATAACCTACTGTTTAACTGCGATGCGCATTTACGGCGACCAATGAGCCAGTCAGGCAGTCCAACACATGAGATCACACTCTGGGTAAAGAGCTGCCGTGTGCATGCACTCTATGATGTGCCTATAGATCTCCATATACGTCACTCTAACATACTAAGCTCTCATACCCGGTGTGCACAGTGGGGTGTAACCTAGATGCTTCTGGTGAATAATGAATCTTATGAATTTGTAATTGATTTGAAAGGTTAATAACAGTTTTCCTTGCATTCTAAGCAAAATCTATTAGGATTTTGCAGCTAATTTGCTGTGTAGCACAGCAAATTAGCCTTTACTGTGTCTTGTTGTGGCTGCATTAGTTTAAGCTTAGACGGTCGAATGAGCAGGTCCAAAGGGAGATGTAAAGAGTTTACAATTGCAAGGAGGTAAAAACAAAGCATTGCAAGATAAGCTTTTTGAGTCAACAGAATCATACAAGCTAACAGTGGGGGGTTGGGAATTGTCAGAATGAAATAGAAATTGAATACATGTACTTGTGAACATTCATGTATCTACAAAACTGATGATGGAGCAATATGTCAGGGTCAAAGGTCACACACATCTAATATTACTTATAGCACGGTACAGGTAATTAAAGAGCTACGGAGATGTCCGCCGTCACAGATCACTGTACAAAGGCCAAACACAGGTCAATAAGACATTATGGAAAATGCGTGATTGATGAATGGTTTTGGCATTCAAAGGAAACAGAATAAGGCACAGATAGTTCATCATAACATATTATTGACAAAATGTTATTGTAAGAAAATGGATCTGCTGGGTCTGCAAGAACTATATGTACAAATAATTCATTAAACTAGAGGGGTTCAACTCAGGCTATATCTGTCATTTTTGTAAGAAGAATTTTTCATTTGCATCTACATAATCGTTTAAATTGCTTTTTACAACTGGCACATGCCTGAACTATGATGCAAAAGTTGAAGAGCATGACGTGATCATCTACTGCCATTTTTATGTACATTTTAAGGGTCATATCAATAATGCAAAATTGAAAATGACAGTACTATAATGTTATCTCCTCAGAAACATACCTGGAGTTGTGTTTTGTTTAATTTAGTGCTGTCAGGCGATTAAAAAAAATAATCTAATTAATTACAGGATTTGTAATTAATTAATCTAATTAATCGCATTTTTAAAATATATATTTTTAGGTGGTTTATTGTGCTCTCCCACAGTGCAAAAAAGGTGTCAAACGTGTGATTTATAGTGGTACAGTGAAAAGACTGCAGACTTCCCCTTTAAGTCTAAGTTTTTCACTCTTTGTCTCCACTGTAAACAAGACAAGACCCCCATTCCCCCTCCCACATTATGTAACATTCATTAGAAAGCTCATTTACACCATTCCACTAATACATGGCAAATATTTCTGGTGCCAAAAGGTGAGCACGTACAGAAGCTTTCATGCAACGTCAATAAATAATATTGTAATGACCTGGGTTAATGGTGTCTGTGTCTTTAAGGGGTTGGCTGTTGGGCGCATGCGTGGGACAGGTGTGGGTGTGAGAGAGGAAGAGGAGAGTTACGCTGCTGCATGTGTTGGACTGTTAATGTTGAGTGAGTCCGAACTTCTGTTTAATAAAGTTCATTGGAGACTAAGAGAAGCCTGGAGTCATTACAATATACAAGGCTTCAAATATACAGAGAATACAAATAATTGCCCGTGAAAATTACTCATGGCTCACATGACCCCCGGAACCCGTGAGGAGGATTTAAACTCCCGGTGTGGATGTGTCCGGACCATCGCACCACAGGAGGAGGGAGGAGGCAGCGCGGGGTGAGTAAATGATCGGGTTTAGCGTGATTTAGCCTGATGGGCAAAACTAAGTCAAAACTTCTAAGTGTGCACCCTTAGTCGCGGCAGAACACGCTGGAGAGGTTATGGGAATTGAAAATGGTTCAGAAGCAGATAGGGAAACGGGCTCGCGCGTCTTCACGTGCTCTCCCCTATTAGAACTGCATTGCCGACCAATGGTAGCACGGCATTTCTCATCGCGTCATCGCTGTCCAGGGACAAGAGGGACCTGCTCCGTCACGTTTGTATCAATAAACTCGCCGTTCAAAGGCCCCGCACGTCAAATTTAAAATGCGCGCGCATTGAATTGCTGCTCATAATTAATTGCGTTAATTTTTATAACGCGTTAATTAGCAGTGTAATTAATTAATCTAATTAACGCGTTAAACTGACAGCCCTAGTTTCATTCATATTATGTTTGAGTAATCTGTTTTGTTTATTAGTCTGTTTACATCTCCAAAGGTCAAAATACTCTATTCCACCTTGTGATGTCATATAGTGGTAGTTTTCAAGTTAGCAGCTACATTTTACTGTTTGTTCAGTAGATTCCAGGACTTCCAAATGATTCTTCTGAAGTTGTATGGAGTTTAAACACATAGTGGAGCACTTCCTGTATTACCCCATAATATCACAAACCCAAGATGAAAGTGTTTTGGGTTTTTTTCTGTTTGAGAGAAGAACTCAAATATGCTGGATTTATGTGTTAAACATGTGCGAATGAAACTCCAGGTTTTTGATGAGGAAACAACATTATAGCATAGATAAAAAAAATAATGCAATATGGGTAATATGTAAACCAAAAGAGCGTATTGGACTGGAGAGTGTGTACATGTGCATGCATTTACTGTATGTACAATGCACATGTTTATTATGCTTGTTACCCAATTTACTTTTGTGTGGTATAAATGCAAAGAAATTATGAATAAAAATAGATTTTTTTAAAAAAATCTCATGACAACTAATACATGAAATATCATGGTTCATAGTTAAGCAGATCAGAAATCTCAATGCAAAATTGAGACCATTAAAAAACTGGCTCAACCTCACTGTACATTTTTAAAATATTAACTGTGCTGTAATGAGATTGAAATGCTGTACGGCCCATTAAAATTCACCCTACTCTAATTAATCTTTCATATAGGCATAGAGGTTTCCAAAGAAATTGTCCAGTTGTTTTGGGGAAAAGCCAGGTTTTGGGATTGATGTAGTGGGTGCTATTTCTTCCCAACAGTGATTGCTTCGTGGATCAATGATTATTTTATACCATCACTAATCTCCATTTCTCCGCCGCTGTCAGCCGAATTTGTTGGACTTTCTGGACCACTGACTTCTATCCCGTCCCGTCCCTATCCACACCTGGATCCCGCCTCTTTTCTGTATCCCTTGGAACTATGTGGATTTACAATATAATGTGCTGGTTTGCACTCACCATACTCCTTGGATCCCTTCTTCATCTGCAATCAAAAGCACTTATCCAGTATTCCGCTGCTGAACTGTTAAAACTTTGGCTAGCCAGCTTCACTCCACAGCTCCCCTCCGGCCTCCGGGTGCCTCCTGACATCGCCTACCAACCCCGTCGGACGTATATACATCATGGATCTCGCCGTAGTTTGCAATACAATGGCTCACACTCAATAAAATCCTTCTGGTCCACAACCCGTCACCACCGCTCCCGTAACGCGGCGCGTCACGCTGATCTCAGCGTGCTCTCCACTCCTCCCCGCTCGGCTCCGGCTCCTGTCTCCACGAACTCCACCACCTCGGTCAGCTTTGGTCTACTCAACATCCGCTCACTCAGCAGCAAGGGGCATCTAGTCCAGGATCTCCTCACGGACCGAAAGCTCGACTTTCTGTGTCTCACAGAAACATGGCAGCAGCCCGGTGATTTCGCTGCACTCAACGAGGCTACTCCAGCAGGTTTTGTTTACAGCTGTCAGCCCCGCGCATGTGGCCGGGGCGGTGGTGTCGCGATGATTCACAGGCGATACCTGGAAAGTCCTGCCTGTGTCTGCCCCTGTCTTCTCCTCCTTCGAGTACACTGCTTCACTTCTCCCTGGACCCGCCCTCACCGTTATCGCTACTGTTTATCGCCCACCCAAATACAATAAGGATTTTCTGAACGACTTCTCTGCTCTCCTCACTTCTCCCTTTCTTCATCATCCCACAATACTATTATTCTTGGGGATTTTAATTTTCACGTGGACAATTGTAATAATTCTCTTTCGAATGACTTCTCATCCTGTTTGGACAGCCTTGGTTTACAACAATATATTCATTTTCCCACTCACTGCAAAGGACACACCCTGGACTTAGTATGCTGTTCTGGTATCATTCCCTCTGATTGCAACCCCCACACACTCCCATTCACCGACCACATGCTCATGACATTCAGTCTCAAACTCACACTAGCCAAACTCCTCCTCCCTCGCACTATATCATTTCACAAAATAAAGGACATTAACACCAATACATTTTCTTCTGATATCAATAACTTCCTCAGTACAGATCCTACTACTCCACCTGATGACCTAGTCTCTCACTACAATAACAGCCTACACACACTCCTGGACACTCATGCTCCTCTCAAAACAAGATCAGTTTCCTTCTCCCGCTCCGCACCCTGGTTCACTCCCGCACTAAGACAACTCAAAGCCAAAGGCCGACAACTGGAACGACTCAAAAATAAAACTGGTCACACAATTCACAAGGACATGTACAATAACCACATTATTCACTACAAAGACTCAATATCCACTGCTAAATCCACCTACTACTCCGGCCTGATTCACTCCAACAAACACAACTCCAAGACCCTTTTCTCACTTCTCTCTAACAAAACCCCCTGACTCTCTGCCCAACCACCTGTATTCCACTGATTTTTGCAACTCTCTCATGTTTTTCTTTGTCTCCAAGATCACAACCATCCACCAACACCTGACAAATGGAGCTGCAGTCTCTGGACACCTTCTTCCCGCACTCACCTCTGTCACCATTTTCAAGTTTTTCCCTTCCTTCTGTCCAAGTCGTCTCTGAGCTCATTCTTAACTCCAAACCCTCTACCTCCCAATTTGACCCTATCCCTACAACCCTTGTTAAATCCTGTCCTCCTCTCTTGCCCCCATCATCACTAACATCATTCACTCTTCCCTGGTCTCTGGTACGGTTCCTTCATCTCTCAAAACTGCCTCTGTTACTCCCATTCTGAAAAAACCCGGTCTAGATCCCAACAACTTCAATAACCTCCGTCCTATTTCCAACCTGCCCTTCATTGCCAAAATTCTCAAAAAAACTGTTGCCTCTCAACTCCACACTCATCTCACCACTAACAATATCTACGAACAATTTCAATCCGGTTTCCGTCCACTCCATAGCACAGAAACAGCACTTCTCAAAATCACCAATGACCTCCTGTTAGCTTCTGATTCCGGTTTACTTTCTATCCTCATCCTCCTCGATCTGACAGCAGCTTTTGACACAATCTCCCACAACATCCTCATTCACAGACTTCAGTCCACTGGTATTTCCCACATTCCTCTCTCCTGGTTCATTTCATATCTTTCTGATCGCACTCAATTCATCCAATTCAAATCTTGCAAATCCAACACTTTCCCTGTCTCTGCTGGTGTTCCCCAAGGCTCTGTCCTAGGTCCCCTTCTTTTTATCATTTACATCCTTCCACTTGGCTTTCTGTTCCGTAAACACAACATTCTTTTTCACTGTTACGCGGATGACACCCAGCTCTACATTTCTACCAAACCTTCCTCATCTCTCCCTCCAACCTCTCTTACCCTCTGTCTACAAGAAATCCATTCCTGGTTCTCCTCCAACTTTCTCAAACTTAACAGCTCTAAAACTGAAGTTCTCCTGTAGGCACCCCCTCCACTATCTCCAAATCCAGCAGTTTCTCTATATCTATCCATGATTCCACTGTCCTTCCTTCCCCTCAGATCAAGAGTCTGGGTGTCATCCTTGACAGCACACTTTCTTTTCAATCCCATATTAATAACATCACCCGCTCCGCCTACTTTCACCTCCGCAGTATCTCTCGTCTCCGCCCCTCTCTCACTCCTCACACCACTGCCATACTCGTTCACAGCCTTGTTACTTCCCGGATTGACTATTGCAACTCCCTCCTCTTTGGTCTCCCCAATAAATCCCTCCAGAAACTGCAGCTTCTCCAAAATTCTGCTGCCCGCATCATCACCAGGACCCCCTCCTCCCACCACATCACCCCCATCCTCCAACAACTACACTGGCTTCCCATAAAACAAAGAATTAACTTTAAAATTCTCCTAAACACCTTCAAAGCAATCCATAACCTGGCCCCACCTTACATCACTGACCTCCTCCACATCTCCATTCCTTCTCGCTCCCTCCGCTCCTCCTCCTCTCTCCAGCTCTCTGTCCCCTCTGCCCGTCTCGTCACCATGGGGGGCAGAGCCTTCAGCCGCTCTGCTCCCCTGCTCTGGAACTCACTCCCTCCTGACCTCCGCAATATTGACTCTCTTCCTATTTTCAAATCCAGACTCAAAACACACCTGTTCAGACAATCCTACACCACATAACAGTCACTTTCACCATCTTCCAGTTTTGTATCTGTTTTTATCTTTGTATTTTAAGTATTTTTATGTTTTAACTTTGTTTTGTACAGTGTCCTTGGGTGTCTTGAAAGGCGCTTTTAAATAAAATGTATTATTATTATTATTATTAACAGTTTTTCAAAAAGTTCTCTCTAGCAGCAGCTCGGTGGATGAAATATTTATATTAGTGTAGTTATAAAGGCCCTGTGGGATTTCAGCAAGCAGCATTCACCTTTTCAATCTATATTTCATGATCATAAATGAATGAAAGAATGAAAGGCTTTCTTTAAATACATGAACAAAGTTTCGTTCCAGGGGCTAGGATATAGAACATAGTACATTAAGTGGTGGGCATTTTTGAACAAGACATGTACTGTCTGTAAATTTTTACTACTCTGGGAATGATGACAATGCAAATCATTTCAGGTAGCATAGAGAGATGCAATAATATTTAGTGATGATATGATATGTATCAAAGTTTTAGACGGTAACTTTTCACATTTACACATGTCCCCCAAGAACCCTTTGAACAATCTCATAGTATCATAATTTTTCTTTATCTATCAATGAGATACTGGCTGAATTCAAATTGTTAACTGTGTTGGTACAAAAAAAGAAATAGTCCTAATAGTCAGTAAGAAGGGATCAGTATGAAAGTATTGAGCTATTTATATTTATATTTAGCCCTTGTCATCATTATGGTGGCTACTAGGTAACTGTTTTAGTGAAAAGAGTAGTAGTCTAAACTGTAGGCACTTATAGGTTAGATATAAGATAATCATTAACTCCACAGCCTCTAATGTCATGGTCTGCTTGCTCTCAGTCATTTGAGTTGCGTTTTCTTCCACTGTTTGTAAATGTTGCTCTAAGTAAACATGACAACAATGGTGAGATGAGAGGAGACAGCCTTTTCATCATCAGGCTTTGGATAAGAGAAGTTTATGGATAAATGGAAACAGCTGTTTGATGTGGATGTGACTAACGGCTTAAAGGGGTCTACCAAAGGATCAAAACAGTCAGAGCAAATTAGACTAAGAACTAATTAGGTGCTGCATATACATCACTCCAAAGGATTTGGTTCATGCATTCAAAGAAGTCTTGTATTCCCTCTATTCCTCTACTATGCAAAGACCTCATTCATAACAGTAAGCCATACAGTAAGTCACATTGTTGACCCACTGTGCCACACAGGTCTACTTGTAACTTTCCAAAAATACTCCACAAAAAGGAAGAAGCAGTTGCCCTTTCTCTACCCCAAAGATCAATACTATTTCAGGCACTCTCTGTGCCATAGAGATCCCTGGGAGGACATCCTAATCCCCCCCCACACACACACATCCATTATTAATTACCACCAGGAACAGCGCAGAGAGCAAGCCAGAGCCCTGACCTTTTAAAGTGGGCAAACACTCTACAAATACAAATCACTTTATCTTGCACTTTGAGAACACCTTCTAAATACCAATTCCTTGGCTCCTCTTATGACCTGTATTCCTTTTTTCCACAGAAAATGACTTGAAGATGAGCTGTCCTCAGGGGGAATTTGAAGAGAAAGAGTCTCTGCCGTCTGAAGAATTGGAGTGTAAGATCTGTTACCAGCGCTACAATGTCCACAATCGCAAGCCTAAGATCTTGGACTGTCTGCACCGTGTGTGTGGCCGCTGTCTCATTAAAATCCTGGACAATGCTGACACGGCAGGCTCTGTCTCCTGCCCGTTTTGCCGTCACCAGACTGAGATCACAGAGTACGAGGTGTCAGCGCTTCCAGACGACACTAACATCATGTCCTACTTGGCCTGTAGAGGTAGATCCACCAGCTCTGATCTCAACAGGGAAGTAGTCCTGACTCCAAAGAGCTTCTCCTCCTCCAGTCCATCTCAAGAGTCATCCAACTGTCTGGTCATCACAATTATGGAGGTGCCCAGAAACTCCACATCTCCAAGTCGCAATGAAAGCTCTGATGTTTACGCCGAACAAAGTCTGGACTCGCTTTCAATTGGGTCGAATGGGGCAGCTGAACAGGACGCATTGTCAAAGTTGTGTAATCACGTACCACGTATTCTCGTCTGGCTACTGGGGTTCTTGTATTTTGGATCGTTGCCATTAGGGATTTATTTATTGGTGATTCAGAGAGTAACACTGGGCATTGTGTGCGTGAGCCTGGTGCCCTCAAGCCTTACTGTATGTCTAGTCTATGGTTTTTGTCAGTGTCTATGTCAAGGCATGTGTGATTGCTCCACTAGAAGTCAATAATAATCACTGAAGTAATGGGGGAAAAAATCCCTGGTGTTGTTGATGGGACCCTCTGTACATGTTAAGTTTGGCCAGCCAGACTGAACCAACAAATCCAATATAAAATGTGATAGCCCTTATGACACTGTGGTCACATTTGAAGAGTTACTTTTTTTCTACCAATAGGACTGTAACTGCAGTTAAGCTAACACATAAACTAGAGCCGAGAAATAAGTTGATTTTTGTGTATTTACGTTTGTTGTGTTTTTGTGTGTTGACAGAATACAATATCATGAAATAGTGATAATCTGTGTGCCATTTACATCTGTACTCTTCTTTTAGATGGGTTTCATTTTTATCCAAAGGGCATTATTTATTCAAATGTGCAGCCTAACTTGTGTAATACATCTGTCTTTTTTAAGTGCACACATGCTCTTATTTGTAGTGTGGAACAAATAACTGGCTGGTTATGTGAGCCATAAATTGCAGCCCACAACAGCAATCAAGCGCTCTGTTCGCCTCAAATACACAGTTTGG
Organism: Paratrypauchen microcephalus; assembly: GCA_036785185.1. Lineage (NCBI taxonomy): Eukaryota > Metazoa > Chordata > Actinopteri > Gobiiformes > Gobiidae > Paratrypauchen > Paratrypauchen microcephalus. The sequence continues at coordinate 8,026,904 of JAVJIX010000019.1, read as the reverse complement.
CTTGTTAAGAGTCAAGCTGGTGACATTTAGTTGTCAAAAATACATATTCACACCAGCTAACATAAGTACTGTAGCGGCACAACTGTGATCACCCATTCATAAAATATAGTACTGGTAATTAATTTATACAAAGTGTAGCAAAGTGTGGCCATATTCTGACTCTGCAAGAAACACTCCATCATAGGCCATACTGAACCTTATTTTTATGTTTAACAAAAGCAAAACCAAATGTTGTTAACTGTGCTGCTGTGTACTTTTGGAAACTGTTCAAGGAATGAGAAATGGTAACCTGTCTGCTTTGTGTTCTCAATGTTAAATAGAGAAGTTGTTTTGTGAAGTCCACCTGACCGCAGACATTTTATGTTGATGTAATTTACTATACTTTAACCACTGTTCAATTTTTTTATATGGTCTCATGGTTGTAGCTCTGAGCTTTGTGCCCCTATACTTGCCCATGAATGCTACTGGACAATGAAATAAATAAGTAATTTTCTATACAATTTCAATACATTTATTTATTTCAAGCATGTTATTTTACTGAGTATATTTTTATAAAGTACGGAAGCCACTGCGACAGTGAGAACAAATATTTTAAACTTTTTTTTTCTTGCCTGCTGCTCAGGGCTTCTATACATAGACTTGTTACTAAGATAATGTATTTGTTTCCATGGTCCTGGGAGAACCACTTAGGTAAACAATTTCACATGAACATAAGGAGGAAATGAAAAATGAATTGCCGTACCATTAATACTGCAATGAACATTGCTGTAATAAAGTTGGAAGACTGTTTTGTATGAGAACAATGGGGAAGGGGGGAAGAGGATGACAGACAGTGGCTGTGAGTCAGACTGAAGGCCCCACTTTATTTTATGCTTGAGTAAACAGAGCTTTTCAGGCAAGCATCTGTCCTGTTGGCTTCAGTGTCCACTAGTGTTTATATTTCTGAGCAGGCCTTAGCACCACCTCCCAATGCCTGGTCACTAGAAATATGTGAACTTAGTAAATAACAGAGTCTTGTCATATTGTGCCATGTATGAAGTAAAAAAGGCAAAGTGACACTTGAAGATGATGCTAATGGCTACCATCATAACTTATTAAAATAATGATTATATGTTGCAATCCAGTTGTCCTCAGACCTCAAAGTGACATTTTATTGTGTTCCAGTTGTCACGTGTATGTGAAATAAGCTAATTTAACAAAAACTGGGGAAATAACCCAAAAATTGCTGTTACATTTAAAGTTTACATAAATCTATGTATACTTTGGATTGTATATTTTGCTTGACTTAGCTGTGTGATTTGATCAAAATAGCATAACAGTGCATTTATAACTGCAGAGGCTAAAGCAGGTTCAATGGCAGTTGGTGCTTTTGGATAATCCCACCTCCAGGGATAACTGGAACGCATGCTTCCATTTGATGAAACAGGCTAATGATAGGGTTGCAGTCACTTTGAGCAATAGATAGGGTTACATGTGACATGACAAAGCACACATCCATTCATCGACTAAAACGACATAAAATTAAAATAAAAACAATAATTATTGTAAGGATTTTCCAAAAGTGTGCCTATGTATGGAGAAGTGTGAAAATAATATGTATAAGATATAATATAAAGTCTTGAGTTATAGATTTCTTTTCATAAGTTGAAAATACACTAGTCATTGTATTGAATCCACCAGTTCCTTGACTATTATCTTCACAGTAAAAGATTTTTAACTGTACTTAGCTAAGGTAGTTATAAATAGGTTCAGAGAATGAAGGGGAAAAAAAACTGCTACTCTGCAGAAAGTCAATTCAAACAATATTAAGAAAACATTTCCTTGCCATCTTTTTTTAAGCAATTGTGTTATTATAAAAGCCTTAGAAAAAAGGACAATAAGTCAAATGACATCATAGCATTCTAAAATTCTTTGGTGGAATTGGTTGTTTATCCGTTTTTGCTTTTTTTTTTTTTTTTTTCAGTAGCTTCATGGTGCCATTATCCAATGATGTGATTGTTGTCAGTTGAAAGGACTTTAAGCCATGAGATTAACTCTTTTCTAGCCACCATGGCCACCATGCAATGGACCTGCAAAGCACACACAGGAGGATTTCTGCCTTTTATTGTAGAATTAATTGGATCCATGTTTTCTCTTCATGGTAAGTTACTTGTTTTATATTTATGTTCATGTGGGAAATGCCCAAACTGACTTCAAAATGGCGCAGCAATTAAACCACTTGACGTGCAAACTTGTGCTTACACATGATAAGATCAGTTTAGTTTAGGTCCTTGTTAAAAAGCACAAAGTTACAAAAGTACAAAACATACATCAATACATTTCAATAAATATCACACATCAATACATTTCAATAAATGGCACACGTATGACAGACAACAGGTGCATCACACACATCAACATCTCTATAAAAAGACAGCAAAAATCAAAGTCTGCAATTTGTTGATATTCCACAACAATTCATATTACAAGTAGCCAATACCGATGTAATTTTTCAGTTTTCTTTTAAAGGTCCCATGGCATGAAATGTTCACTTTCTGAGGTTTTTGAACGTTAATGTGAGCTCCCCTACCCTGTTTAGGGCCCCACTCCCATGACTAAAATTTGCGAAATGTCTAAACTGAGCATTTGCGGTCCTTTTCTGCGTAAAAAAAAAAAACACACAGCTCAAACGGGCGATTCTGAACAAGGCAACTATGTGACGTCAGATCGAAAAAAGAAATGCAAATGCAGTTCCACCCCCGTCTGTCTACCCCTTGTGTCTGGAAATCACGCCCAGAGAGTTTAAACCGCGAAGGAGCTACGCAATGCGAAATGCGTTTTTTTATTTGCCTCGAGGCACGTGCAAGTGTTTCTAGGCTAGGAAGTCCTTTACCTGACCCTCTGGACCTCTGAAACAGAGAATGATTTACTAAAACAGCAATGCAATGATCATTCAGGCAGCTTATTATCTGTTAGTCAAATCTTTTTGAGAGCTTTTTTAAAGTGAAGACTAATTTTGCTTTATTAAGTATTTAAGGAGTTGGCGTCCGGCGCCTCAGGAGGGGGAAGCAGTGCTTCACCAAAGTATCTTAAGTCTCTGGATGTTGTGGGGCTGCCTTGGCTGACACGTCTCTGCAACATCGCATGGCGGTCGGGGACAGTACCTCTGGACTGGCAGACCGGGGTGGTAGTTCCTCTGTTTAAGAAGGGGGACCGGAGGGTGTGTTCCAACTATCAGGGAATCACACTCCTCAGCCTTCCCGGTAAGGTCTATTCCAGGGTGCTGGAGAGGAGAATTCGACCAATAGTCGAACCTCGGATTCAGGAGGAGCAGTGTGGTTTTCGTCCCGGCCGGGGAACACTCGACCAGCTCTATACTCTCCATCGGATGTTCGAGGGTGCATGGGAGTTTGCCCAACCAGTCCACATGTGCTTTGTGGATCTGGAGAAGGCATTCGACCGTGTCCCTCGTGGGGTTCTGTGGAGAGTGCTCTGGGAGTACGGGGTTCGGGGCCCTTTGCTAAGGGCTGTTCGGTCCCTGTATGACCGGAGCAGGAGCTGTGTTCGCATTGCCGGTAGTAAGTCGGACCTGTTCCCGGTGCATGTTGGACTCCGCCAGGGCTGCCCTTTGTCACCGGTTCTGTTCATTATATTTATGGACAGAATTTCTAGGCGCAGTCAGGGGCCGGAGGGGATCCGGTTTGGGAACCACAGGATCTCATCTCTGCTGTTTGCAGATGATGTTGTCCTGATAGCTTCATCGAACCGGGACCTCCAATGTGCACTGGGGCGGTTTGCAGCCGAGTGTGAAGTGGCTGGGATGAGGATCAGCTCTTCCAAATCCGAGGCCATGGTTCTCAACCGGAAAAAGGTGGCTTGCCCTCTCCAGGTGGGTGGAGAGTCCTTGCCTCAGGTGGAGGAGTTCAAGTATCTTGGGGTCTTGTTCACGAGTGAGGGGAGGATGGAGCGTGAGATTGACAGGCGGATCGGTACAGCGTTGGCAGTGATGTGGTTGTTGTACCGGACCGTTGTGGTGAAGAGGGAGCTGAGCCAAAAGGCAAAGCTCTCAATTTACCGGTCAATCTACGTTCCTACCCTCACCTATGGTCATGAGCTCTGGGTAATGACCAAAAGGACGAGATCGCGGATAAAAGCAGCCGAAATGAGTTTCATCCGCAGAGTGGCTGGGCGCACCCTTAGAGATAGGGTGAGGAGCACAGTCACACGGGAGGAGCTCGGAGTAGAGCCGCTGCTTCTCCACGTTGAGAGGAGCCAGCTGAGGTGGCTCGGGCATCTGTTCCGGATGCCTCCTGGTCGCCTCCCTCGGGAGGTGTTCCGGGCATGTCCCACCGGGAGGAGGCCCCGGGGAAGACCCAGGACACGCTGGAGGGACTATGTGTCCCGGCTGGCCTGGGAACGCCTTGGGGTCCCCCCGGAGGAGCTGGAGGAAGTGTCCGGGGTAAAGGAAGTCTGGGAGTCCCTGCTTAGACTGTTGCCCCCGCGACCCGGCCCCGGATAAGCGGAAGAAAATGGATGGATGGATGGATGGATGGAAGTATTTAAGGGTGGCCAAATTCCAGAGTAATCATAATAGAATTTTCACATTATTTAGGCATGTGATAATGATTAAGAAATGTCTGAATAACATCATTAGTTAATGATTAATTCAACCAGTAGCTAATACTTTTTTTTGCAAACACTTCTAAAGTGAAGACTATTTGTACTCAATTATTTCTTCAGGTACTAAAGAAGCCATTATAAAAGCCTGGAGTGTCATAACTGACTTGTCACTTCAACAGAGGTGTCCGTTTTAACAGAAACATACTCTAACATCACGGATGTTTTTCAGTCTGGTTACAAGTCATTTCATAGCACAGAGATTGGACTTTTAAAAGGTTTTTAATTATTTGTTTTTATTTACTGATCCTGGAAATCAAAGTCAAAGTCAGCTTTATTGTCAATTCTGCCATGTTCAACATACAGTGAATCGAAATTTTGTTTCTCTCTGGCCAAGTAGTGCAAAAAGACAGTGTACAAATACAATATGAAGACAAAACACAACAAAAACTATCTAAGACAGAGATCTAAAGTTAAAACTAAAGTCTACGGTCTAAAATGCAGCCGTTCTTTTGCTTTTCAATCTCACAACTACTTTTGACACAGTGGACCACACAATTCTCTTATCTCGCTTGGAGCACTGTGTGGGGGGTCAGAGAAACGGCACTGGAGTCGTCCAGGTCCTATCTGGCAGACAGGTCCTTTACTGTCATATTTGGGAATTCCTTCTCCTCCCAGGCTCCCCTTTGTTCTGGAGTTCCCCAAGGCTCTATTCTTGGGCCAGTCTTCTTTTCATCGTACCTCCTGCCGTTGAGTCAATTTTTTTAAAAACATGGGATATCATACCACTTCTAGGCTGATGATTCCCATATCCATTTGCCGCTTAAGAAAATCAATAATAACCCCCTCGCACTCCTGCTGAAATGTTTAGATGATGTCAAGGCTTGGTTGGCTATGATTTTTTAAAATTTGAATATGTCCAAAACAGAAATTGTTTTTAAACCAAGCATGTCTACTAATTTTCAATTTGACATGGGCTCTTTTCAACAATGCACTAAACCTACAGCCACCAACCTTGGCATCATCATTGATGAAGATTTTAAGTTTGACAAACAGATAAATGCAGTGATTAAATTTTTATAATCTGCAGTTTTTACCTGGACTCAAATCAGTTTTATCTTTTAGAGATTTGGAGCAGGTGATCCATGCTTTTATCTCTACATGTCTTGAAAATTCTGCAGCACGTCTTTTAACAGGCACACCTAGGGAACACATCACATCTATTTTATCCTCATTACACTGGCTCCCCATTCATTTTACAGTTGATTTTAAAAATGCATTGTTTGTTTTTAAAGCACTTCATGGACTGGCCCCCACGTGAATTTGGCCAGCTCCAAATTATTGTTCCAAAAACAGTCCTCTGACTGTCTTTTATTGATTTTATTTGCTATTTTTCTATTTGCTAATTTTGGTATTTTTTATGTTTTTTATTGACTTCCATCCATCCATTTTCTTCCGCTTATCCGGGGCCAGGTCATGGGGGCAACAGTCTAAGCAGGGACTCTCAGACTTCCTTCACCCCGGACACTTCCTCCAGCTCCTCCAGGAAGACCCCAAGGCGTTCCCAGGCCACCCGAGAGACATAGTCCCTCCAGCGTATCCTGGTTCTTCCCTGAGGCCTCCTCCCGGTGGGTCATGCCCAGAACACCTCCCGAGGGAGGCGTTCAGGAGGCATCCGGAACAGACTCCCGAGCCACCTCAGCTGGCTCCTCTCAACGTGGAGGAGCAGCGGCTCTACTCCGAGTCCCTCCCGTGTGACTGAGCTCCTCACCCTATAAGGGAGCGGGCAGGACAAAGCTCAAATCTCGGGCCGAGAGAGACGGGTCCCCTCAGAAGAAGTGTGCTCATTGATTTGGTTGTTAAAAAGGGCGCGTTGCTGTCACGGGGAAACAGGAGAGATGACAGTGAAGTTAGGTGGGATGTCTGGAGCTCAACTTGGATGAGGGGCAGGGCTGAGATCTGGCAGCAAGCTCCCTGGACGGAGAGCGATGTCCAGCGAAGCTACCGCAGGGGCTTGGGAGAACGACCACCCCAGACGGAGATGTGTCCAGCGGTGGCTCAGGAACAGAAGCAGGTAAGCTCCCTGGACGGAGAACTTTGTCCAGCGAAGCTGCTGCAGGGGCTCAGGAGAACGACCACCCCAGACGGAGAGATGTGTCCAGCGGTGGCTCAGGAACAGAAGCAGGTAAGCTCCCTGGACGGAGAACTTTGTCCAGCGAAGCTGCTGCAGGGGCTCAGGAGAACGACCACCCCAGACGGAGAGATGTGTCCAGCGGTGGCTCAGGAACAGAAGCAGGTAAACTCCCTGGACGGAGAACTTTGTCCAGCGAAGCTGCTGCAGGGGCTCAGGAGAACGACCACCCCGGACGGAGAGATGTGTCTAGCAGTGGCTCAGGAACAGAAGCAGGCAAGTCGAGGTCAGGAATCTCCAAAAAAAAGCTCCAGCAAAATAGAATTCAGGGATGGTGGGCAGTCTGTAATGGCATTGGGCACCAGTGACTCTTGAGAAGGAGGTGGGAGCTGAAGTGGAGGAAGGAGGGCTTAACAAGCAGGGCTGGGCTACCATCTGCAAGCCCCATGTCTCCTCCTTGTGACTCTTCTGGAGGTAGCAGACTCATTGCAGGCATTCTCCCGAGCCCTTGCAGCAGCTTCGCTGGACAAAGTTCTCCGTCCAGGGAGCTTACCTGCTTCTGTTCCTGAGCCACCGCTGGACACATCTCTCCGTCTGGGGTGGTCGTTCTCCTGAGCCCCTGCAGCAGCTTCGCTGGACAAAGTTCTCCGTCCAGGGAGCTTACCTGCTTCTGTTCCTGAGCCACCGCTGGACACATCTCTCCGTCTGGGGTGGTCGTTCTCCTGAGCCCCTGCAGCAGCTTCGCTGGACAAAGTTCTCCGTCCAGGGAGCTTACCTGCTTCTGTTCCTGAGCCACCGCTGGACACATCTCCGTCTGGGGTGGTCGTTCTCCCAAGCCCCTGCGGTAGCTTCGCTGGACATCGCTCTCCGTCCAGGGAGCTTGCTGCCAGATCTCAGCCCTGCCCCTCATCCAAGTTGAGCTCCAGACATCCCACCTAACTTCACTGCCATCTCCATTGTGAACTGCCCTTGCCTTCATGACCCCAGACCTTTCTGACTGTTTTTTCAGATCTCTTGTCCCTCCTCCAGGCCCCCACCCTCCCGAGTTCATTGTGGCTCTTGGGGACGTCTGGGAGCCGTCCCTTGAGAGGGGGGTACTGTCATGGTTCATGTTTTTTTTGGCTGTTATTTCATATTTTGTGTATTTTATTCCTTTTCTGTCACGGGGAAACAGGAGAGATGACAGTGAAGTTAGGTGGGATGTCTGGAGCTCAACTTGGATGAGGGGCAGGGCTGAGATCTGGCAGCAAGCTCCCTGGACGGAGAGCGATGTCCAGCGAAGCTACCGCAGGGGCTTGGGAGAACGACCACCCCAGACGGAGATGTGTCCAGTGGTGGCTCAGGAACAGAAGCAGGTAAGCTCCCTGGACGGAGAACTTTGTCCAGCGAAGCTGCTGCAGGGGCTCAGGAGAACGACCACCCCAGACGGAGAGATGTGTCCAGCGGTGGCTCAGGAACAGAAGCAGGTAAGCTCCCTAGACGGAGAACTTTGTCCAGCGAAGCTGCTGCAGGGGCTCAGGAGAACGACCACCCCAGACGGAGAGATGTGTCCAGCGGTGGCTCAGGAACAGAAGCAGGTAAACTCCCTGGACGGAGAACTTTGTCCAGCGAAGCTGCTGCAGGGGCTCAGGAGAACGACCACCCCGGACGGAGAGATGTGTCTAGCAGTGGCTCAGGAACAGAAGCAGGCAAGTCGAGGTCAGGAATCTCCAAAAAAAAGCTCCAGCAAAATAGAATTCAGGGATGGTGGGCAGTCTGTAATGGCATTGGGCACCAGTGACTCTTGAGAAGGAGGTGGGAGCTGAAGTGGAGGAAGGAGGGCTTAACAAGCAGGGCTGGGCTACCATCTGCAAGCCCCATGTCTCCTCCTTGTGACTCTTCTGGAGGTAGCAGACTCATTGCAGGCATAGTCCCGGGCCTGCTGCAGAGCAGCTGCAGGAGACAATCCACTTCCCACACATTAACAAAAAAAAATAAAATAAAAAAGGAGAGTAGTCTGCTTGGGTCTGATCTGGTTGGTCCATTGTCAATGTCTCGTCACGTTTTGTCATTAGTAGTCATGTCTTGCCTCTTTGGATTTTTGTCAGTTCTTTGTTTATTATTAAAGTACTTAAACAGTAGTCCTGCATTTTGGATCATCCCTCCTGTTTCCGCGTGACAGTTGCATCTTAAAGTAATCAAGAAGTTCCTTGACACCGGCTTCACGGCCGCGTGGAAGGACTTCTTTGCAGTTCAGGTAGATCACCTGGGTGAGCACGGTTTATTTAACCTGTGCATGCTCCCCCACCAAGTCACCCTTGAGCGCTTCCCCCCTTTCGAGAGGGAGGGGTTTGAGGCCGTGCACGGTGGCGGCACCGCATTCCCTGTGGCAACTGGGGCAGATGCCTCTGCGTTTCAACCCTGACATGCTCTCCGACCCTCCAGGGAGGAGGGAGAGCATGTTCAGTGGGGTTCTGGAGAGTGTGGGGATTAAACGGGTAGGACAGCTTATAGATGTCTCAGGCAGGTTTGACATGGAGGAAATCAGGCGCAGGTTTATGAGGGCTAGGGTTGGGTTTAGGAGAGCCGAAATTCTCAGGAAGGCAAGTGTGATCCAGTCCGCTGTCCTGGCGAAGTGGGATGACCTGTTTGAGACAGGCCCCCCTGACCCGGGGGAGGTGAATAGGGAAGAAGAGGGCGAGGGTTTTCTGGATTTTGATATTGTATGGGGGGAGAGGATGTCGAGGCTGATGGAGACGAAGATGCACACCTTCTACCGGCTGTTGGTGGCCGGGGTTGCTCGGCGCCCTTCTGCAGAACACAGATGGTCACAGACATTTCCCATACATGACACCACCTCCATCTGGGCTCACATATATAATTGGTACACCCCACCCCAAGTCAGTAATTGACTTTAAGTTGAGACACAGGATCATCTACACCTGCACCAGGTTGCACGCAATACACCCTGACAGGTACGTCTGTGACTGTCCGGTGTGCGGTGAGGCGCCTGAAGACCTCCTCCATTTGGCCGCCCGGTGTCCTGTCGTGCGGCGGTTCTGGACCAGACTACTGGACCTTCTCGCTCGGAGGCTGGCGTTGAGGCTCCCACCGCCGGTGGCCCATGGAATCAATGACCCCGAGCTATGGTTCTGCCTCTTCGGACCTGTCCGACAGGTCCGACCTCAGGGGCCGGACGCTGCCATGGTCAACTGGGACGCCGCCCGCCTCATCCTGTCCATGGCCAGATATTCTATCTTCGTAGCACGAAACCACCAACTCCACAGCGGACGCGCACTGGCCCCTCTTCACAGCGCTCCTTCGCGCCCACGTCCGCCACCTTCACTCCGCGAGAGAAACTGAGTTTTGCAACACCTTCACCCCAGACAATACGCTTTTCTCCATCTCCCGAACTGGCTCCCCTCGGTTGGACTTCTGATCCCGTGCCCACATCCCCCGATGTGTCTTCTGAGTGCTTTGCGAATGTTATTGTGGTGTTAAAATATGTATTATTATGTACCTAAAGTATGTGTTATTATGTACCTTGAAATAATAAAAGATTAAAAAAAGGGAGCGCTCAGCCACTCTGTGGAGGAAACTCGTCCACTTGTATCCCCAATCTTGTCCTTTCGGTAATTACCCAAAGCTCATGACCATAGGTGAGAGTAGGAACGTAGATTGACCGGTAAATTGAGAGCTTTGCCTTTCAGCTCAGCTCTCTCTTCACCACAATGGTCTGATACAGTGACCACATCACTGCCAACGCTGTACCGATCCACCTGTCAATCTCATGCTCCATCCTCCTCACTCGTGAACAAGACCCCGAGATACTTGAACTCCTCCCCTTGAGGCAAAGATTTTCCAGCCACCCAGAGAGGGCAAGCCGCCTTTTATTTGACTTTTTTATTTATGTATTTATTTATCTATTTAATGCTTTATTTTATATGTGTTAATTTATATTGTCCCTACTCTATGCAGCACTTTGGAGACTTTGTTTTGGCAAAATAAGCTATTCAAATAAAGTTGGAATGGATAGGATACAAATTATCTAGGTGTGTATTCATTTTTTCAGAACATTTACAATCAAACTGTCAGTAATTCACTTCAAATTCACACAAAAACATTACAAACATTTCATTACCAACACTCACTCACAGGCATATTCATGTATCAGCCTGATGAGCCCTTCTGTTGGAACCTGTGGTTGCCCTTTTAAGCCTGTACAGGCTGAATAAGTGTTACCTGAGTTTCTAAACCCTATGCCATTTCACTTATCACATTTGTATTTACAAAAGCAACCATGGCCCTTTAATTAGATTAACTTTGGCTCTATTTATGTGCGCTTGAAAAATGAAGTATTCATCCTATCCAGGTGTTTGACAAAAATACACACCCATTACTCATACATAATGCATTTACCCCTGTGTCTTAGCTCACACATATTTGCTTACATTTCATAGGAACACACAAGAGGTGTGGGAACACTTTTGTATACATCTGGTCTTAAACTGACAAGCTTCTGATTTATAAGCAGAGTTACAGTAATGCTTTTGTTTAACTCAATGTACGTAGTGGTTAATTTGATCTGTTCATATTCATGAAGTGCTTATTAATGCCTAATTTTGTGTTTACACTTGTTCTCCAAATAATTTAACATATAGAACATATTCCTATTCATTATGGAATATGATTATTATCCATCTATCTATCTTATCTAAAAAGCATTTTATGGATGTCATTAGGTGTCAGTCATACAGAGACAGAAAATGATAGTCGAGTAAGAATTAAAACAACAAGAAACAATCAGCTGTAACTATCAGGGCAGGTCATGTTATGGGGATATTTTCTATGTTTTTGACAATATGCATTCCCAAGATAAAATTCTGCCGATAAGGGCTGGGTGCTCGGTTCACACCAGCACCATACAAAAACCATACTAGTACTAGCCTGGGAATTCCCAGGCCGCTTCCGTTCGTTTCGAACTGGAAGGCGGCCTGGAAACTCGTCCAAGCGAGAGTCCCAGATTTAGGGCCCCAATCAGAGAGCGGGGGAGGCGTGGCAAGACGGTGACGCGTACTACATGACAAACGGAAGCTTGTAGTTTGAACTGACAACTGACATGATTGGCTATGGACTTACGTATACGCTCAATGATAGACATTCATAACGCCCAATAAACGGCCGTTGGCAATCGCTAACCACACCTCCGCTACGGGATTTTTCGAAGCGAGTTTCCAGACCCATATCTCACTTGTGATATGGTCAGGTGTTAACCAGACTATACTAGTACCAAAACAAAAAACAAAAAAACCTGGTACTACTGACACTATAGAAAGTTATTGGGTAGAGAGACCGCAAATAAATGTAATCGAAACAGCAACAGAAATTACATTGGTGTGATATGTTCTCATTTTTAACAGGAACCAAAAAAGGAGAACATATCACATCAATCCTTACATCTTTGCACTGGCTTCCTGTTCAATTTAGAATTGATTTGAAGATTTTAAGCTTTGAATGGACTGGCCCCACAATACATCTCGGACCTTATCCAGATTTATACCCCTGCGCATGCTCTGAGTCTAAGGGTCAGCTCCAACTCGTGGTGCCTAAGACAAGACTAAAAACCAGGGGGGACAGGTCCTTCTCTGTGGTTGGCCCCAAGCTCTGGAACGTTCTGCCCCCCCACGTCCAAACAGTCCACACAGTGGACTGTCTCATCGTAAAACTCACTTTTACTCTCTGGCTTTTAACACCGCGTGAATTGTGTGGTCCTCTGAGTCTTTTATTTAATTGTATTTATTTTTATTTATTCATTTTTAAAATAATTTTTAGCTTTATGCATTTAAACACTTTTTATTTATGATTTACTGTCTTTTATTGTATTCATTTGTTTATGCAGCACTTTGGAAAATGTCATGTTTATAAAATGTGCTATAAAAATCAAGTGGATTGGACTGGATTGGCAAGCACACGACCATACCTTTTTCTCTCTGGCCTGTTGCTATAGAGACACTAATACAATTGTGAGAAATACTGGAGGTGCTTTTTTCCTCTTATAGTGGCTTGAGTGACAAAAGCATCTGGCAAGGTGGATGACATGCAGGGCAGCCGATCAATGGCAAGGTAATAATGCTTTAACTGAAACTAGGAAGGTCCATTAAAATCAGCTGCCATCCACATTAACCGCTGACTGTACATCATGGTAGTAAATGTACAAATGTTGCCATGGTGACTACAGATTGTTATTTATGGGCATCATTTCTGGGATGATTCTATGATTCGAACCAGTTCATCTTTAAAAGGTGAACAATAACCCGAGGAACAAGGAAGATTATTTATGGATTTTGGAGTGATTTTCAGAGTTGCTGGCTGTGTTCTAGTTGTCAAGCCAGAATAAAATGAAAATCGCTTCTTTAAAGAACTCGACAACAAAGTAATTAGAGTGTTGGGTGTGTATGGGGCTAGTGGAAAACAGAATTTTTACAAGAAATAGCATTATGAATGCGTAAGAATAAACATGCATGCATGAATGAATTCAAATACAACTTCAAGAGAATGCATAACATCTTTCATTTAAACAAAGACTCATTTCCAGTGAATAAGTCAGGCCAGAGAAGCATATTTAGGACAAGTAATATATTCTAAATTGATTACAGATCTTACCTTGACCTGCTCTTGTAGCTTTCCGAGGCGAAGAGTGCCATTCACAAGACTGCAGATAAATCCTTGCTTTTCTTGCTCAAAAACTGATGCCTGGTGTGACAGAAAAGTAAAGACAGACATTACGGATCTGACACAGAAGGTGGTAACAAGCATGTAGCTGAATTGTGGAAGCGAGAAGATTTTAAGGGGTAGAAAACAAAAGCACAAACTATATTTTTAACTTTACTTTCTACTTGGATGGGCAGCAGATGTGATATTTATAGGTAACTGCATACTGTAAAGTATAGCATAAACAAGGGTCAAAGCAGAGTAAATGTTGCTGTAAAACTCCAACAGTATGCTGCAGCAAAACTTAAATTTCCCTGGGGATAAACTATCTCTCTCTCTCCAACTAGTTTTTGAATATAATGTGTGAGAGACTTTAACAGCACAAATCAAAGCACCTGTTGTAGGTGCATCAACATTTTTATTTATTTATTTATTTTGTTAGATTGTGTTAAAGCAAAGCTCAGATTAAAGTCTAAATTGAATAACAAAGATTCTTCACAAACTTATGCTTCATGATTTATTTACCACATAAGCATCTGGCAGGTTTCATTTCACTAAATGAAGTAATTATTTAGAATAAGGCTACAGACATAAAGAGAGCTTAAGGAGGTTTCATCTCTTAAATCAGGGGTGTCCAAACTTTTTTCATCAAGGGCCACATGTCTAAACACAGACGAAGCAGAAAGCCGTTCGAGGGCCATAGACTGGTGCTCAGAACAGTCAATAATTTAAATATGTGCATGTTTAACCCGTTAGAATGAGCCATCAGTCTTTTATTCATGCCCAGATCCTCAAAACCACACAATAAATATTAAATAATTGTCTTATCAAGGTAGATTTTCAAAAAACTTGCAGTCAAAAGTTCTGCTCAAGGTAATTTGGGCCAATTCACTTGGAAGCCTGAGGGCCAAGAAAGATTTGTCCGAGGGCTGCATTTGGCCCACGGGCCAGAGTTTGGACATGTCTATCTTAAATAAATGTGTGGATGACTCAACTGATAAACTGTTTCAAACAGTGCTTTATTCTGATTATCATTCCACGATTAAAATCTTCCACAAGAATGTCCTTCACATTGTTATATTTTTAGCTACAGGCTAGGGGACATCCCAAACTATTAACTAGTGTTTTAGTTCAACATTACTGCACTACAGTATGTATTTATTCCATTTGTTACAATATGAAAAAACATTATTCAAATAGAGTATATGAATCAACTGCAGTGCCTTTCACACAAACCTCTGACTGGCTTGTGTGTGTATTCTGTTCTATTTGCGACATTACCAGTGTAGGAGCACGGAGGGAGCAGCTCAACTAACTTTTTAGACATGCTGAGCCTATAAAGAGCTATGTAAAAACATTATAGTCTTCTGGTCTAACTTCATATTTTCTTAGTAGTTTATTAAAAAAATAAAAACAAATATTAAAGGAAAAGTAACGATTTTTTTACAATCTGAGCCTTCTTTCGGCAATAAAACAAGTAGTTTTACTCACCCATAGCAGTTTGGTGTCAATTGGAGCAGTATCGCAGAACTTATGTTGAGCCGTTCTGTTCTACTAATGATCCCGTATCCGTTAGCGTGAGTGCTCGGGGCACTGATTTGCGGTGTCCAAATAACACAAACTTTAGCACTTTTCAAATCACAGAAGATCGCTGTGTCAGGGTAGACTTTTAGTAAATTCCAAAACGGCCTGAAACCCGATATCGCAACAGAAAAGTAAAGTTCAGAGCGGTGTTAGCTTCTTTCGGACTAGCGGTGTTTACAAAACAGCTGAGTTCACGCATGCGCACTGTCCTCTCTGATGACGTCATCAAATGAAACTATAGCTGGATATCGGGTTTCAGGCCGTTTTGGAATCCACTAAAAGTCTACGCTGACACAGCGATCTTCTGTGATTTGAAAAGTGCTAAAGTTTGTGTTATTTGGACACCGCAAAGTAATGCCCCGAGCACTCACGCTAACGGATACGGGATCATTAGTAGAACAGAACGGCTCAACATAAGTTCTGCGATACTGCTCCAATTGACACCAAACTGCTATGGGTGAGTAAAACTACTTGTTTTATTGCCGAAAGAAGGCTCAGATTGTAAAAAAAAACGTTAATTTTCCTTTCAGCTTTGAGTTTAATGAATTCCATTAATTTGAAATACCACAAAATATTATTGTGTATTCAGTCCTACTCTCAGAGGTCATACATATTAATGTAATGAGTTAATGTTAATTGTATTCATTAGATTCCTCTTCTATCTGCATGCAATATACTTAATATACTTATTGTGGCCATTTCACCCATCTCTCTAAAATAGCTTCAAAGATTATCTACTTTTTGGCAGCATGTCAAATTTTGGGGGAAAAAGATTCAACACAATGGGGTTTCTTTCTAGACTTCACACATTATGTTAACTAGCTCATTTCCATTGTTCTGTTGGCCTGAGCAGTTATTGTTTTCATAATGCGGGGTTTCATAATGCTGTTTTGAGTATAATAATCAATAAGACTTAACACAAAGATCATTATTCTACAAAACGATGCACAAACACAGACCCAAGCTGTAATGACTAATGATGTTACATAATTTCACTGACGCACATGTGGGAGCCAATCATACAAACAGGGAACAGATAATTTTAGGCAACTAATGTAGAAACCATAGCGATGCCAGTTATGCCATCAAAATCAGTTAAATGTGTGGTGTGCTGGAATAGGTGGTCCACTGTTGTAAAATAATATAGTCCACATCTTATTTGTATTGTTCTAAGCTCTCTAAACTGGTGTTACACAGACCATCTTATAAATGGAAGGCATGTCTAGCCGCTACTAGCCAGTTTCAGCACTAGTGTCTTTTGGGAGAGACACTGCATTCAGGTTGCTTTTGTGAGTGACTGGTTGATGGGTGTCAGATTTTCAGTCACGTCTCTTTTAGTCAGCACTGGCTCAGGCATATCTGTGCCTCTAGAAATAACTCTAGAAACATCACCGAGCAATGATGGGAAGAATACATCGAAAATGTATTTAGTTAGAGAGTACTGAATACCTGCATTCAAATGTATTTTGTAATGTATTCTGTAACAAGTTTTGAGTGTAAAAATGTGACATAGCATTAAGACAGCTTTGTTTGTTGCACAACCTGTTATGCATTTATTTATTGCTAATTAGGGAAGGAAAAATTGCACATGCCCAAAAGTGATGTCTTCTATTCTTCTCATAATAATCGTTGAAAGACTAAATTATATAATGAAGAACCACCATGTATTCTTTTGATTTTAGAAAATTATCTGCATTATGAATACTATGAAAAAGTAACTGAATCAGAATACAACAAGTTGTATATATACATATTTTTAAAACATTTATTTAATTATTAAAGGACCAATATTAGGCTATTTTCTGATCTATGTATGTTAACATGTTGTTTCCGCATCAAAAACATACAGTACCTGCAGTTGTGTTTTGTTTTGTTTTATTCACACCCACAAACTCTGCATATTTAGGTTGCGTTCTTCTCTCAAACAGAAAACACACTCCACCTTGTGATGTCATGAGCTAATACAGGAAGTGCTCCACCAGACCTGGAATTGCCAATCTCTACTGAACTTAAGGTAAAAAGTAGCTGTTAAAACGATAGTTACGTATGTAACTACGGTTCTATGAATCCCGGATGACCGCCAGAGGGCGGTGCTGAAAGCACTGAATGTTCCCTTCGCACATGCGCAGTTCGAGTAGTAATACCAAATGAGTCACACCTGTGACCCAGGATGACGCCCCGGAGGTAATATAGTCCCTCGTCATCCGTGACTCTGTTCCTTCAGAATCTTCTCGCGGAAACGCAAGGATCCTGAGTGACAGAGAATCTCTGGCGGTCATCCGGGATTCATAGAACCGTAGTTACATACGTAACTATCGTTCTATTTCATCCCTCCTGACCGCCAGAGGGCGGTGCTGAAAGCACTGAATGACTAATACCAGCTATGTCACGAAGAATCCTGAGCACATACCTCACTGAGAGGGGCCCAGAGATTCATGAAGAACCACGCCAAGAGGATGGGGAGAGATCACATTGACGTTGTAGAATCTGGCAAATGTGCTTGGGGAAGCCCAAGATGCAGCAGCACATATTGTCTCCAAAGGGACCCCTCTCATGGCCGCCCATGAAGTGGAGACGCCTCTAGTAGAATGGGCCCTCACACCAGATGGAGGGTCGCGACCTGCAATGCTGTAGGCATGGTGAATGGTCTCAACGACCCAGTGTGAAAGGCGGTGTCTGGAAAGAGGACAGCCCCTCCTAGTACCCCCATAGCACACAAACAGCTGGTCTGAACGCCTCATACCTGCTGTGACTGAGACATAGACCTTCAGTGCCCGGACCGGGCACAACAACTGTAGCTTGTCCCCGTCCTCACCAAGCGGGGGCTCAAACCGAGCCAAGCCCAAAGGCTCGTTACAATGAGACCGGGACAACACCTTCGGCATGAACGCTGTGTTTGGCCACAGAGTGACACCAGAACCATCCGGACTCCACCTGAGACAGGAAGGGCTGACAGAAAGGGCATGTAACTCACTGACCCGTTTCGCTGACACAATAGCCAATAAAAAAGCAGTTTTACATGAAAGCCACTTGAGGTCCGCCTGTGCCAAAGGCTCAAATGGAGGGCCACATAGAGACTCCAGGACCAATGGCAAGTCCCACATTGGAGCCCGTGGTATAGTTGGTGGGCGCAATCTGCGAGCACCCCGTAGAAAAAGAGAAACTAAGTTATGGCCCCCAACTGTACAGCTTCCAACCAAACCATGATGGCAGGATATAGCAGCAACATACACCTTGAGAGTGGATGGAGACCGTCCATTATCCAGGAGAGCCTGGAGGAACTCCAGGATAATAGGCACCGAACAAGACACAGGATCCTCACCGCGGGCAGAGCACCAGTGAGAAAACAACTTCCACCTGATCTCATACTGCTGACGAGTGGAAGCCGCTCTGGCATTCAACAGCGTTTGCTGAACAGGATCGGTGAGACCGATCAGCTGCAGCTCGGGCCTGCCAATGGCCATACCCACAGTTGGAGTCGATGGGGCCTCGGATGCCACACTTGGCCCCCCAACTGAGACAGCAGATCTCTCCTGGCCGGAAGACGCCATGGGAGACCGCAACACAGACTGTACAGCAATGGGAACCATGGTCGTGCTGGCCAGTATGGTGCGACCAGCAACAGTCTGTGGCCTTCCTGGAGAACCCTCTGTAGGGTTGGCCAAATCAGACGAAGAGGGGGAAAAGCGTAGAGGAGGCACTGGGGCCAAGTGTGTGCCAGTGCATCCTGTCCCAGAGAACCTGGTTCCCTCACGAGGGAGAACCACAGGGGACAGTGAGTCGACTCTTTTGAGGCAAACAGATCTACCTCCGCCTGCCCAAAAAGGGTCCAGATCCTGTGCACCTCCTCCGGGTGAAGACGCCATTCCCCTGGAGAAGGTTCCCTCCGGGAGAGATAATCCGCCACTTGATTTCCGTCTCCCGGTAAATACATTGCTCACAGCGTGGACAGATGAGACGCAGCCCATGTTAACAGATCTCGAGCAACCCCGAGAAGTCGTGCTGATCTGACACCCCCCTGATGGTTTATGTGATAAACAGTCGAAGTGTTGTCCGACCGAATAAGAACGTGTTTCCCTCTCAGGTGTGACAGAAAGCTCCTGAGAGCGAAATGGACAGCACGCAACTCCAAGACATTTATGTGGTCTAAGCGATCTCTGGCAGACCAAACCCCTTGAGCTGTCCTGTGCTGCCATACAGCACCCCATCCTGTGAGGCAGGCATCTGTCGTGACCACCTCCCTGCGACACACCACCAGACCCATGGGGACCCCTTGTGACAAAAAACTCCCGTCCCTCCATGGGGTCAGTGCACGGGAGCACTGCCACGTCACTCTGAGCATCCGTCGTCGATCCCTTGCAGGGTCCAGATGAAAACTGTTCAGCCACATTTGCAGCGGACGCAGTGACAGCAGGCCGAGAGGCACAACTCGTGTGACAGAAGTCAGCTTTCCCACAAGCTGAAGAAAGCTGACAAATGGATGCAGACTGCCCAGTTTGAAGCGAGAGACCAAAGCTTGAATATCGTCTCTGCGACGTAGGGACGGGCGAGCCTTCATTGTCACAGTGTCCAAGTCCAGGCCAAGAAAAGTTGTCGCCTGAGTTGGCGTCAGGTTGCTCTTCTCCATATTCACCGTGAAGCCCAACCGGGCCACATGTGCAAGCAGGCAATCGGTGTCCTGCTTCACACACACTTTGGATGGGGCGCAAATCAGCCAATCGTCCAGATAAGGCAATATCTTTAGTCCAGCGGCTTGTAACGGAGCAAGGGCCGCCTTCACGCATCGGGTGAACACCCTCGGAGAGAGGGAGAGCCCAAAAGGGAGAACCCGGAATTGCCAATGACGACCCCGATAAGCAAACCTGAGAAATCTCCGGTGTTGTGGAGCGATAGGCACATGGAAGTATGCATCTTTGAGGTCTACAGAAGTGAACCATTCCCCCACTGCAACGGTTTGGAGAACCTCTGCTGTGGTGAGCATATGGAACGGCAAGACCTTCATGAAACGATTGAGTCCCCGTAGATCTAGAATGGGACGAAATCCGCCTGTCTTCTTGGGCACGAGGAAATATGTGGAGTAGTAGCCCTTGGGCTGCAGCAAGGGATCTACCGCTTCGATGGCCCCTTTGGCCAGGAGGGCGGACAACTCCTGATCCAATGCCTGAGCCTTCACCGGGTCGCTGATTATAGTCATCTTGACCCGGCCTGTCATGTGTGGCCGGCGTCGGAACTGCAGCCGGTACCCATGAGCCAAAGTGGCAACCACCCACGGGTCCAACGCATGAGCAGCCCAATAACTGAGCTGCTGATGGGAGAAGTATCCGACGGCCGGCCTCGAGCTTTCAATTCCTGGCCCCACGACCCCTAGGGGCCCTGGGGGGGCAGCGACCAGAGTTTGGGTGTCTAGGCCGCCGTGGTGACTGGTGAGGTTCGATCCGAAAAGTCCTGCCAGGTCTGTCTTGATGGAAACGTCCATCACTAGGCCGACTGCGAGTGGGTGGCCGAGCACTGAGGCCAGCAGTCGGGTGCCTTGGTTGCCGAGGAGGAGGCATAGCTCTACTGAGGCCAGAAAGTTGTTGCCTCGTCTGTCGAGCATGGACAGTACGTTCCAATGCCTCCAAGGCAGCTGAACCAAACAACTGCCCGGGCTCCACAGGCACACTGCGGAGGGTCCTGCGGCACGCCTCCGTCAGGGGAGATTGAGCAAGCCAAATCTGCCGGCGAGCCTGAACCAAAAAAGACATAACACGTCCAAGCTCCCTTGACATCAGTGCAAAGGCCTGCAGTGCCGCATCACTAAATTCTGCGGCTGTTGCAGCACCATCACCCTCCTGGAGGGAGGCAGAGTGGGCCAAGAGCAGGTGGGCCAAAGAATTGCCCAGTCTACCAGCCCGCGCACCGGAGTTATAGGCCTTGGTGATGAAGTCATCCGTCACCCGGCATTGGGGTCTTGGACACCTAACATCTTGCCGCAGGGCCTCCTCAGGTGAAACAATAAGGGAAGCCACAGCAGGTTCAACAGCAGGCATGCGATCCAAACCAGCTGCCGGTGCATTGTGCATAGCAGCCAAAATCCGGCCATCTGATGAGAGCCTGGAGAGAGCGCTTGGATCCCTCCAACAGGCATGCAACTCTCTGAGATACTCCACAGAGGGGGGTACAGCAAAAGGTGTAGGGGCACGCCCGCATCTAAAGAAAGCGCTACCAGGGCCAGGCCTTTCAGGCTCTGGAAGTTCCAGCTGCAAACGATTCAGAGCCCTGCACATAACATCCCGCATGGAGCCATTCGTCGAGTCACTATCCAGGCTCTGCGTGGAAGAGTACGAACCATCCTCAGAAACACGGGAGGATGGTGCATGCTCTGCCTCCTGAAAATAAGAGGCCGATGCTGCCAGAGAGAGCACATCATCCTCTGGGGCCAGAACGGGCATTAATTGGGAAGACGTCCCAGCCTCTGAAGCAGGTGCGTCCACACGATGAGCCTGCAGTAAAGACTTCATCGTTTCCAAGTCTGCCGACAACTGCTCCACTTTAGAGGCAAGATCATCATCAGATCTGGGCTTCTTCTTTGAAGGGGCCCTTGCAACTGTAGACTCGGGACGGCGTTTTGAACGCCTTGGAAGGGGCAATGGTACCTGCACCGATGGTGGGAGATCACCACTACCTGCGGGGTTTAGTTGTGCCATCCTTGCCACCCTGACAGCAAGTGGCATGTAGCTGCAGTTCATGCATGGGTCATCAGACAATGCCTCCCTCAAATGGTCAGGGCCGAGGCATGTCGGACACAGGTCATGGCCATCATCCACCTGAAGCGTGGACCCACAGGCCACACAACAATGGGAGCCGTCCATCAATGTGGTGCGATGGTCGACCACAACTAGTATGTATAAGAAAACCAGACAGCGTAGACAGCGGTCAATTGGTAAGTCAGGAAACCAAGATGGGAGAGGGAGCGGGAACACGACCTTCACCAACCAAGGTACAAATGCGGGATATGAACACCCGCTAATTATAGCAGATAGTATGTGGCCCACAAAAAACAGAACTGAGAGTGGGGGCGCGAACGCTGCCTTCACCAATTAGGGCCAAAAACAAATAGGCCAAAATTAATCAAAACAAAACGGCTAACAACGTTAGCAGTCGCTTCAGCAGTGTACCGCTAACAACACAAAATGTACTCGATGGGAGAGGGTGCATGAACGCGACCGTCACCAGAGAAATTTTAACCAAAGTACTTTAGTCAACAGAATATCTACAGTGTATCGCTAAGAAAACAAAACATACTCGATGGGAGAGGGTGCGTGAACGCGACCTTCACCAGAGAAAACAACCAAAATATTTTATAGTTAACAGAATCTGCAGTGTACCGTTAAGAAAACAAAACGTACTTAATGGGAGAGGGTGCGTTTACACGACCGTCACCAGAGAAGAATCAATCAAATACTTTATAATCAACAACAGAAAAACCTGCAGTGTACTACTAACAAAACGTACTCGATGGGAGAGGGTGCGTGCACGCGACCGTCACCAGAGAAAATTAACCAAAATATCTTATAGTTAACAGAAATCTGCAGTGTACCGCTCAGAAAACAAAACTTACTTAATGGGAGAGGGTGCGTGAACACGACCGTCACCAGAAAAAGAATCAATCAAATACTTTATCAGTTAGCAACATAAAGTCTGTAATGTACTGCTAACAAACAGATGTGTCCGATGTGGGAGGGTGCGCGCACGCAGCCTTCACCAAACAGATTAGTGCAAGTCAAACGCCAAGTGTTTGGAGAGGGGGCGCGGACGCAGCCATCACAAACAAAAGGCTGTAAAATATTGAAAGTGGTACCTCAATCCTTAGTAACATGCAACTGTCACAGCCCTCGGAGGGCGGAAAGCCGCAGCTCCTACCGAAACGGTGAACGGGCGTTCGGCGACAGTAGACAAAACAAGGTTCTGAGTTAGGGCTAATGCCATGTGGTACAAACCGCACGCGAGAAGAAAAGAGGAACAGAGTCACGGATGACGAGGGACTATATTACCTCCGGGGCGTCATCCTGGGTCACAGGTGTGACTCATTTGGTATTACTACTCGAACTGCGCATGTGCGAAGGGAACATTCAGTGCTTTCAGCACCGCCCTCTGGCGGTCAGGAGGGATGAAATAGAACTACAGGGGGTCCTCGGGTTACGACGTTGATCCGTTCTTAAGACGTCGTAACCCGAATTTCGTCGTAAGTCGGATTTTGCCTTTGATCTTCCAACCAAAGCACCAATAACCTTTCCATCTCAATAATTAGACCACTACGCTGCTTGGTTATCACTGTCGCTTTCATAGGAGCAGATCAGAGCCCACATCAGGTACTTCCGCCCAAATTGGGCACGCACACGAGGCCGTCTTCTTCGCCCTACAATCATAACAGAGCGTATTCTTCCGCCGTGCGCCGCGCGCCGTTTGCGTTTGTTTACGTCGCTTACCACGTTAAACTGCGTAAGACGGAATGACGCGTAATTTTTTATTTTTATTTTTAATGGGGGCGCGTTCATAACCACGAAACGTCGTAACCCGAGACCATCGTAACCCGAGGACCCCCTGTACTACTTCATGACATCACAAGGTAGAACAGAGCATTTTGAGGTTTGGAGATATAGACAGATTAATAATAAAGAGTTAATGAAACATGTGAATGAAACAAAACACAACTCCAGGTATGTTTTTGATTAGGCAATAGCATGGCATATAACATGGCTTAAAGCTCAGGAGAGTCCATTATGGTGACTATAGGACTTTTAACTTCCCATGATGTCCAATGAGTAAGGTGCATAATTAACAATGCCTAATGAAATACAGTACTTGTCTAGCTGTTATATAAGATAGAAGCATGGTTTTCAGTTTGCTTGTTTTTTACTTATCCTGCCGTCAGTTCAGTTAAAGCTCTTAGGGATAATGCTTGTGGCCACAAATGTCACAAGGGACCTAAACAAATTGTTCCATTGTCTACAACCTTTTCTGAGCAGTGTAGTCAAGATAAAGTTTGCGTAGCTGCTGCGCACTGAATACAAAACATGAGCAATACCATGTGTAACAGTTGGTCTCTCTCCAGGGAAATGTGCTCTGCCACTGAGACAACAGCTCCAAGGTGATGTCGAGTCTTTTCCTCTTTCAGTACAGATTCAGCCTTCTGGTGCTTCAGCAAACTCAACCTCCCCTCTGCTTTCCTGCATAACAGAGACACACGCGCAGTGGTGGGAGAAGTACTCAATTTTGTTACTTAAGTAAAAGTACAGATACCAGAGCAAAAGAAATACTCAAATAAAAGTAAAAGTATCATGCGAAAAATCTCAGATTTTGAGGTTTTATAAGGCTTCAAATGTAGTGATTCTGATAAAGATTTGTGCTGAATTTTGTTCAACAAAAACAACTGAATTGATGCTGCTAAAATTACAATACTTTACTACTTTTACTTTGTTGCATTCCTCTACTGCACATGATAAGAGATCCAGACTGTGAAAAAAAGAAAGAATGTATGTGAGGGGGTGAGAGCCTGTCCAGAAAAGATACTGATAAAAATAAAATAGCTTAATCAAACACCTTCTGTTAACCTTCATCTCCCAGTCACTCCATGGGACTACAGTGTGTCTCTTCTGACGTTTAGGTGAAAATATATATCGTACAGTGTAGGGGAAAGTTATTTCAACCAGGGAGACATGTCATTCTATTTCTGAACTTTTCACAGCACTGGAGCTCACATATTAAATTTTTTTAAGCATAGTTATAGTTTCAGTATTGAAGTTTGATCCATTATATAAAAGTTACCATTTATAACTTATTAAAAGGTCCTGTATAATGCAAAATTGATTATTATTATTGATTATTACTTTTAGTCATTTTACAATGTTATTACCTTATCAGAAAACATACCTAGAGTTGTGTTTTGTTTCATACACACATGTTTGAGTAATCCTGAAATCTGTCTCCATCTCCAAAGCTTAAAATGCTCTGTTCCACCTTGTGATGTGTTGTAGTGGTAGTTTTCATGTTAACAGCTACATTTTGCCTTTTGTTCAGTAGAGATAGACCTTTCCGCGGATGAAATTATTCAAATAATTCTAGTGAAGGTGGATCACTATATAATCATAATGTTTTCTGTTTGAATAAGATCAGTATAAATATTTAGATTTGAGTGTTCAACATGTGTGAATAAAACAAAATACAACTCCGGGTATGTTTTTGATAAGGAAACAACAATGTAACATAGATCAGAAAATAGCATAACATAAGAACTGTACCTATAAGCTTGTTTGGATGTCTCCAGCTCCATCTGTAGTCTCTTGATGGCAGCAGACAGGTTTTCCTTATCCAAATTCAGGTTCCTGTTGTCCTCTTCCAGACGGGTCATTTTAAGGAGGAGTTCCTCTGTGTTACTCTTATTCTTGTTCTCCTGCTGCTCCAGTTGCCTGCCACAAAAAGACAGGTAATTCAATTTCAACAAGGTATTATTCATCTGCTTCAAAAAATAAAAATAATCTCAACTGAAGATCTGTTTCAGTGTGTGGAAAAATGGCCTTGATTGTGAGGTCATGATTCTATCAAAAAAACAAAACAAAAAAAAACATCAATAAGAGTAATACATGTAACCTTTCAAGTCTGAATGTTAGGCACACTTGGTGAACAAAGACACTTCAGGGACATTTCCCTTAATGACTTTGGAAAACTACAAGAGTACAAATTTCAACTGAGCCACAGGCACTCTATAAAAGTTATTTAATTAACTTTAACTTGTCCCTTGTGGCCCTATTAAATAGGTTTGGCTATGGATTATTTTTTAAAAGACCGTGTTTTTTGTAGAGCAGCTGGATACATAATGGCTGTCCTATACCAAAAACACCACAAGAATCCATTTATTAGTTTGAGTTATTATTCTTTTGCATAAATCAACAACCTAAGTAAACATTACCTTAAAGGTCCCATGGCATGAAATTTTCACTTTCTGAGGTTTTTGAACGTTAATGTGAGCTCCCCTACCCTGTTTAGCCCCCCCCCCCCATGGTTAAAAGTTGTGAAATGTCTAAACTGAGCATTTGCGATCCTTTTCTGCGTTACAAAAAATCAGAGCTCAAACGGGCGATTTTGAACAAGGCATCTTATTGACGTCAGCTCGAAAAAAAAGAAATGCAAATGCAGTTCCACCCCCGTCTGTCTGTACTCAGCGTCTCTGTAAATCACGCCCAGAGAGTTTGGACTGCGAATGCGCTAGGCAATGCAAAATGCGTTTTTTTATTTGCCTGGAGGCACGTCCGAGTGTTTCTAGGCTCGGAAGTCCTTTATCTGAGCCTCTGGACCTTTGAACAGCAGTGGTTTAATTTTATTTTCTGTGGAAATGTGTTTATTTTTCAATGGAACGCTTCAAATCTCTCCCCCGTGCAAAAACACGGAAATGGATCAGCTGAGAGCTAAGGCGGAGAGCGGAGAGTTTGGCCACGCCCCCACCCTCTACTATAGGCCATCTCTTTTCTCCTCATTTGCATTCAAGCAACAACGCCCATTATGAGTGTTCAGAGAGAGAAAAATTACTCTTTCTCATCTTATCTCTGTTTCTCATGCACTGAGTGTTGATTTTGAAGAGTTGTAAAGTTGATTTACAGTATTAGGGAACCATTAAGGAGCCATATAAAAGTAGGGGTGGGCGGTATAAACGGTATAAACGGTATGCGGTATAAATTTGGCCAACGGTAGAGATTTGGGTTATACCTTCCTATCGCGATAGTTCATTGCGTCACCACAACAAGGAAGGAGGAAAAATCGCTGCGAGCAGCGAGCACATGGAGGAGCTCGTGAAAAAGACCGGCTCAACTTCTGCAGACCCTCCAGGAATTCGCGATGTTGCGATTTGCAACTTCAACGCAACTTCAGCCAATCCCCGCAAATTCAGGGCGGTGTTGCAATTTTGACCAATCACCGCAACTTTTCCGCAATTTTTACTAATTTTGACCAGTCATCGGCGACGTATTGAACGCCGACCAACTTCCTTCTGTGTAGGAGACATAACTGAGATGAGGTGCACGGTGCGTTTGTGTGTGTGTGTGTGTGTGTGCGGCAGAGGCGGTGGGTCACGTGAGTGTGGGTGTGTGCACGTACGGAAGTGTGTGCGCGCGCGCGCGCTCACCTGTCACACAGAGGAGAGAGTCAGGGTGGGGGTGTAGCTGTATTTTTTGTTGACCGCAAACCATTCATTCATCTTTCACGTTAATCTGTTCATCCTGCTGTTTTTCATGAGTTCCATTTCATCCTGCTGCGCTGTCATAGCTGTGTGCGCTCTTTTTGTAATAAATGCACAAAACATATCTGGATCTCAGCGTATCTGTCACCATAGCCTCCTCTTTGCGCGTCACAAATCTGCGAGCCATAGGACCCAACCTCATATTCTCGGCGGCTAAAAGGTTTGAGTTTGGAAGCCGCAACATTCTGCTTTACTTCCGTGTGACAAAACGAAACTGCGGCCGTGTCCCAGTTCCCAGAGCGCACAGCTCGGAGCGCGGCCCGAAGGGGGCTCAGACTGCAGTCAAGGAGGTGCACACTTGCTCAGCCCCGACTGCAGTCCACGGACCGCTTAACGACTGCGGTCTTCGGACCGCGTGTTAACTACGCATGGGACAAAAAAGGAGTGGGACAGCAGTCGTCGCGCCGGTGTACTGTCGAAATGTGTGACGCACATGCCCTTCGGGCCACGCTCCGAGCCGCACGCTCTGGGAATTGCCCACAAAAATAACAGCAAAAGACCGGGCCAAACAGTTCCCCTCCTAGTAGTCATTTATTTTCGATGTTGGTAAGTTTGTTTTAGGACCATATCTCTGATCTCTGTGTCTTTGTATTATTCTTTGTCAGTTATAACTCAGTATTCAAAATATTACTCAATTTTAATTACAAAAAGCGAAAATCGCAACTATTTATCGCAACTTTCACTTCCTCCCGCAACAAAATCGCAACAAAAACCTTAAAAGCACCGCAACTTTCATCGCAACTTTTTGGAAAAGCTCCCGCAATTTCAGGCATTTTAACCCGCAACAATCACACAAAATGCCCGCGAAATCCTGGGGGGTCTGAAAAGCGCCTTATAAATATTGTTTGATTGATTGATTGATTGAATTGAGACACGGCTTCTAATGGCAAAGAAACATGTCTGCGGCGCCATTTGCCCACAAAAATAACAGCAAAAGACCGCGTGAAACAGTTCCCCTCCTAATAGTAATTTATTTTCGATGTTGGTAAGGTTGTTTTAGGACCATATCTGTGATCTCTGTGTCTTTGTATTATTCTTTGTCAGTAATAACTCAGTATTCAAAATATTACTCAATTTTAATTACAAAGAGCGAAAATCGCAACTATTTATCGCAACTTTCACTTCCTCCCGCAACAAAATCGCAACAAAAACCTTAAAAGCACCGCAACTTTCATCGCAACTTTTTGGAAAAGCTCCCGCAAATTCAGGCATTTTAGCCCGCAAAAATCACAAAAAATGCCCGCGAAATCCTGGGGGGGTCTGCTTCTGTAATCTGGTCATGGTTTGGATACAAGGCGTCGGATACTGAACAGGAAATTGTAAAACAATCTGCAGAATATGCTGGGCGACAGTGATCGCAAAACATGGCAACACAAACAATCTGTTCTACCACCTAAAAGCTTGTTATCGAGTACGAAGAAAGCCAACGTATATGTGGTGACACTCAAAAGCCAAGCCAGTCTTCAAGTGGGAGGAAAAAAGTTGGCACTACACACCAGCAGTCTATCACCCAGGCATTTTCAAAAGGTGTAGCTTATGATAAAAAAAGCCAGCGGTGGATTGACATAACGAAGTCCATCGCAATATTCTTGTGTAACGACACGGTGCCTTTCCAAACCGTAGAGAGAAGCGGCTTTTTAGGCATGGTGAAGACACTGGATCAACGGTACGTGGTACCAAACCGCAAATATTTTAGCCAGGTGGAAGTGCCCAGACTGCATGACGAGGTCCGCAATCAAGTGGGAAAAGAGCTTCGTGACATAAAACACGATGCAACCGCCACAGACTTGTGGTCGAGTCGCACTATGGACCCGTATATCAGCCTGACAATCCACTTCATTAACGATGACTGGAAGTTGTGCGGCAAATGCCTGTGTACGGCCCATTTCAACAGTACATGTGTAGTGCAAACATCGTATTTCCCTGACCACCATACAGGGGAGATGATTGCCCAGGGACTCAGGGAAGCGCTCGAGTCATGGGGACTTGACGAAGAGTTGCAGGTATGCATCAGCACTGACACCGGCGCCAATGTTAACGCAGTTTCATTTTCGATTTACATTGCCTTGTTCAAATTTTATACTGCCTGAAAGTTAAGTTACTTGTTTTATGTTTTTTACAATTACAGTTTTGCACAATACATTTTCTTGTAGTAATATTCTTGACCTTTATGTTATTTAATAGTTTAAAAAACAGCTTCCTGCTTGAATGTTTTTTCCATGTGCTCTGGTGACCATTAAGAAGCTGTTAATACTGTTAACAGTTAATACTGTTACATACCAAAGTATACCGTGATATATACCGTCTACCGTCTATGGTTCAAATTATACCGTGATATAAATTTTAGGCTATATCGCCCACCCCTATATAAAAGCATCAAGAAGTACCATGTCATGGGACCTTTAAAGATGCACAATGTAACTTTTCTGGTTGGATGGTCCATTACCTGCTTGTCTCCATGTAGATGTTATTTCATATGAACATTAAACCTACATGCAGACAAGCAGGTGACGCCACATGGACAAGTTACATGTCTGATCTGTGGAGTAGTATTCATGTTTTTAAAGGGCCCATATTACATTATTTTCTGATTTACATATAATGTTGATAATGTTGTTTCCTCATCACAAACACATGGAGTTGGGTTTTGTTTCATTCACACATGTTCAAACACACAAACCTTGCATATTTAGGTTGAATTTTTCTCTCAAACTGAAAACACTCTGTTCCACTTTGTGATGTCAAGTGGTAATATAGGAAGTACATACACCTTCAAGTTTTAAGTTCAAGTCAAGTTTACTGGCAATTCTAAAAAGATTCTACAAAGAATCAAATACAAATTTTCTCACTATCCCATTCGTAATAAATAAATAATATCCCATTCATAAATAAAAAATAAATGATAAATAATAAATGGTAAATAGTGCAAAAGGCTTGCATCACTCACACTTGTGATCGCTTATATGAGGCGGGTGGTGGTGTATGTCTTGCAGGGAGGGGAGTGGTGCACCAATGATCTTCTTGGCTGATCTTTACAAGAATCATTTGGATAATTTCATCCCTGGAATTGCCAATCTTTACTGAACTAAAGGTAAAAGGTGGCGGTTAACTGGAAAACTACCACTGCATGATATCACAAGGTAGAACAGAGCATTTTGAGCTTTGGGGATGCAGTCAGACTAATAAACGAATACTCAAACATGTGTGAATGAAACAAAACACAACATTCTAACACAGCCTAAAGCTTACAAGAGTCCAATCTCTGTCATATAGGACCTTTACATCTATTTTTGAGCAATAAAAACAAGATTTAATGCTATACTGTGGAACATTCCAGACAGGCATGTAGTGGAACTTGCACAAGAAAAGTTACATAGTGCATCTTTAACAACTGTGTAAAAAGACACAAACCATTGAAGTTTTCTGGCAATGTTGCAGTGTTCGTTCCATGTGACAGCATCTTTCAGGCGGTCCTGCAGAGCTTGTACATTCCTCTTATTTTTCTGGGCCTCTCTCTTGCTGGCCTCCAGTTCCTCCTCCAAATGTTGTTTTTCTGCTTCGTAAATCATCACTTGCTTGGCCAACTTGGATACTACAGAGAAAGCAAATCAAAAACTCAGTGTAGTGTGCATGTGCATTTATCATGTCTCTAAACCGAAATCATACTAACACCACAGCCCTAGCAATGCTTAAAGATCCCATGACATGGTACTTCTTGATGCTTTTATATGGCTCCTTAATGGTTCCCTAATACTGTAAATGAATCCTTCTTCAAAATCAACACTCAGTGCATGAGAAACAGAGATAAGATGAGAAAGAGTAATTTTTCTCTCTCTGAACACTCCATAATGGGCGTTGTTGCTTGAATGCAAATGAGGAGAAAAGAGCTGGCCTATAGTAGAGGGTGGGGGCGTGGCCAAACTCTCCGCTCTCAGCCCACAGCTGATCCATTTCCTTGTTTTTGCACGGGGGGAGAGATTTGAAGTGTTCCATTGAAAAATAAACACATTTCCACAGAAAATAAAATTAAACCACTGCTGTTCAAAGGTCCAGAGGCTCAGATAAAGGACTTCCGAGCCTAGAAACACTCGGACGTGCCTCCAGGCAAATAAAAAAACGCATTTCGCATTGCCTAGCGCATTCGCAGTCCAAACTCTCTGGGCGTGATTTACAGAGACGCTGAGTACAGACAGACGGGGGTGGAACTGCATTTGCATTTCTTTTTTCGATCTGACGTCAATAAGGTGCCTTGTTCAAAATCGCCCGTTTGAGCTCCGATTTTTTGTAACGCAGAAAAGGATCACAAATGCTCAGTTTAGACATTTCACAACTTTTAACCATGCGGGGGAGGGGGAAGGGCCTAAACAGGGTAGGGGAGCTCACATTAACGTTCAAAAACCTCAGAAAGTGAAAATTTCATGCCATGGGACCTTTAAGATTTATAGACAGATAAGCTTAGAATATCAAAGTATGTAAGAGATTGTGAAGTGAATAAAATAAGTGATGCAACCCAGAACAGAAATACAGAGATTGTACCTTCGGAATGATGTTTACTCTGGGATTCCTTAGATTTAACATTTTCCGCCTCTAGCTGCTCAATTAGTACTTGGTTCTCTTGCAAAACCATTAACGCTTGTTCTTGGAGCTGTTGCCTGAGTGAATAATAAATGCAAATATAAATGGAAGAAACTCTCTAAAGGTATTACTCAGTCAGAATTTCAAGATTTCTTTCATTGTTGGGGCCCATTACTTAAACTTAAATAGAGTCATGCATAATGCAAATCTGTCAACTTATTCTCCAGGATATGAAATACATGGCATTGGGAATTCTTACAGGATGAACAGGTTGACTACATAATAAGGAACAGAAATTAATCCCATAAGACCATTTGAAGCAGTTTTTAACAAAAAATGGTGTAAGATCAAAAACAGAAAGTGTTCTCACCAGTCTGTCTGTGTAACTCCTCCAGTCTTTGCAATGTCATCATGCAGTTTCTCATTTTCTTTGATCACCTCCTCGACATGGACTCGTAATCTCTTCATTTCCTCCTGTGGCAAATAAACACCAGCCACCACTCATTAACAACACTGACAAAAACAACATTTGTTTGTCACGCTTAGATGTGGGTAATACTCATTTATTTACTTTTAGTGAAGTCACTGTACTTTTTTGGTTACTCCACTGTGAGTAAAGCTGGGCATATAATTTTGGCCCTTGTTGAGCCAATTTTTCACTCGTGTTTTTGGGATCGAGCGACTTTTGGCATAATTGTGTGTCGTGCTTCGTGTAGTATACAAGGGGCAACAAGAACTATTAATACCTCACGAACCAGTTCCCAATCTGCAATCATAGGTCGCAAGAATATCAAACCTGTTTGAAATGCAGTCGCCTCTCGTGAGGTTTTTGCCCTGTTGAAGTAGTTCCACGAGCTGATTTGCCAGAATCTACCAGAAGGCACATGTGCGGACACAGAAGCGGAACAGAAAGGTATGAAGTTGGTGGAGGACCATGGTGGGCCAGCGAGTGATTTGGACTCAGCTAATTGAGCTTTGGCAGGTTCACCTGAACCTTTTCGATGTGGCCTCACAGAACTACCATGACTCTCCAGATGTTGTGATGTGAACATACATTGTGCACAGGCAGGTCACATCCGAGCATCAGATCGTATAGTGTGGGAACATGAGTCGTGAGCTATGAACTTTTAAACCCTGCGATTTGGTTGTACAGCTTGAGCTGGGGCTGAGTGAAATGATCGAAAATATCACACAGTGTACACCCGGCTTAAGTCTACAAGTGACAAATGTTTTATGTTGATACAGGATTAAACATTTGTGTTTCTTGCACTGTTGTGTAACAGAGTTACACAACAGCAGAACACAAAATGCATTTATTACTATTTCCTGGTTGTATATTCACATATAATTTATATGTGAATTTTATCATCCGAAAGTGTGCTGTGCTCAACTCTTCAACTTCTCCTCAGCACGTTGGAGACTGCAGAGGGCAAGTTTTGTCTGGGTTGAAAAGAATATATTCAAATATATCACAAAAACAACGCACTTTTAGCACAAGAACACATGTTGATAAGACGTTTCCATATGTAAAGGATGTATTGTGGTGCGCCAATTTTGAGTTTTATACATTTTATTTGGAATGTAAAATTTTCAAGTTAGCTTGACATTGTAACATTTTACTGACTGCCACGTAAATGAGCTGCCATCTCACGGTTACATACTGCCATTCCGACATACCGCCACTCCGACATTGAGAGATAATTGTTGGAGTGGAGGCATTTCCATCTTTTATTAAACGTCCCTGCACTCCGCCATTTTTTTTTTTCATTGGTTGAAGTAGCAGCACTTTGATTTTTTTCATCATTCCGCCATTCCGACAAACAAGGTAATTATTAAAAATATGTGGGCCTACTAGTATGAGCTATATGTATGGAATACGAAAGCTTTCAGAAATGTCCGTGTGCATAGGATAGAAATCTGTACATAACTGGCTGTAGCTCAGTATAAAATACATATTCGTAAACTCTCAAATGTGTCCAGTCGTACATAAAATGTATTGTATGTATTTTATCCATCAGAATATGAATTGAAAAGTTTTTCAAGAATTACAATCACGAAATGAAAATTTGAAATTACGCTTTCTTCAGTATGAATACGAATTCACAGGCTCGACTCTACAGTCAAAAATACATCTCTTCACTTCACAGGCATTACTTATTGAGCAGAAGAAACATCAATCGAGATGCTGGACTTTTGTGCCGCATACAGACTGAACCAGGACTGACCCCAGGACTGACCCCAGGACTAATCCAATCCAATCCAATCCACTTTATTTATATAGCACATTTCATAAACTAAAAGCGTTTCCAAAGTGCTGCACAGAAACATCATTTAAAATAAACAAATCATCACAAAAACAAGTGTGCACACAAATAAATATACCATAAAATAATAAAAACAATATAGAATAAAAAAATAAAAATAAATAAATAAATAAAAATACAAACGCTAAAAAATAAATAAATAAATACTCTAGGACTAAACCAGGACTGATCCCAGGACTGATCCCAGGACTGACCCCAGGACTAAACCAGGACTGATCCCAGGACTGATCCCAGGACTGACCCCAGGACTAAATCAGGACTGATCCCAGGACGGAACCATGAGGACTAAAACAGGACTAAACAGGACTAAAGAACTGAACCAGGACTGATCTTGGACTTGAGAGCGAGAGAGAGCGAGAGAGCGAGAGAGAGAGAACCCCTGAGCCCCTGGAATAGGATGTCCACAAAGTGCAACGGCTGCGCTTAGCCCCGTGGGGAGCGAAGCTCTGCGTTGGTACTCGCCTGTGGTCACCAGACATTATACACAGGGGCACCTCCAGGCCCGTTCCGACACTTAGTCCTGGTTCAATTCTGGTTTAGTCTTGGGTCTTGGTTTAGGCCTGGTTTAGTCATGGTTTAGTCCCGGTTTAGACCTGGTTCAGTCCTGGTTCAGGCAAAAAAGGTGACTCTCCAAACTATGAGTAGGTTGTCAGAATGGCGGCATTAAAAACTGTCGGAATGGGGGCATGTCAGAATGACGGGGTGGGGGTCTGTCGGAGTGGGAGTATGTCAGAATAAGGATTGTACCCCCCATCTCACGGTACTGTTCTTACAGGGAGCCAGTGTGTCTGATATGTGTGAAGACATATTAATAGAATAAAGCTGTCTGACTCCACACTGTGTCCTGTCTTTCATATATGGCCTGATGAAGAGTTTGCAGCCGTTACAGTTGCTTGAGATAGTATATACTATATCATTTTTGTCATCCTTTGAAAATGTAAGCAGTGACTGGAGAAAAACTTGGCTCCTGCAGCTGAAGTTTTCCTGCCTGCAGATTGTCATTGTTTTAAGAAGTGTATATTTATGAATGCAGTAAGTGTATGCCTGTAATTATGCTGTATGTGTGTCTTATATGTTTCTAGTGTCACCTTTTATTGTTGTTAGCCTGTGGTGTGCATAACTAGCATGAGCTAAGCTAATTCTCATTTCCATGTGGTTGTGTAGGCTATATGCATCTTTGTTTATTACTACTGTTTAAATGTATATGGCGTATTATGTTAAAGGTCAACTGAGTGAATGTATGCTGTTGTAGCTTTATATGTTTCCTGTCTATTGTGGAGACGCACACACACGCGCACACGCACACACACACACACGTTTCATCCCCCCCATCAGTTTGTACCTGTGTGTCACTCCTAATGTTCAATACAAGAACCTAAACGTCAACATTTGTCTCCTCCTGTCTGAATATTCATCTGGGCCTAAAGAGGTGTTCTGGCCCCCCAGAGTAGTAACATCTTTAAACCCAAAACAGTGCACAGAATCCAATCAAGTGAAGGTTCCACAACACTGACAACAGTGTAATATATTTTGTTTCTTAAAAATAAAATTGGAGGGTGGAAAAGCAATTAGTTGTTTGACCAGTGAAAAAAGCCACCATTAATAAAACATACCTCTGTGGTTTTCAGAAGAGCATCCTTTTCATTCATTCTGTCCTCATAAGCGAGTAATAATGGAGATAAATACTTCATGTCGAGCTAAAACAAAACAAAGCATCTTTGAAAGTGTGCGTTTAATCTGTTTTGCTCCAATGAAGCATACAAGCCCTTAATGAGCCTTTTGGTTATTTTTGGTGGTGAATGACTCATTTTGGGCTGAAAAGTACAACAGGACCTTGTGTATATAGCCAACAGCTTTCACATAGCAAATACTATTGTGTGCAGAGAAAAAGCATTAATTTTGCAAAACCCAAGGGGAGAATACACAAGAGTCCCATTTAAGACTGATGAATCCTTATATAACAATATAACAAAACCTTTTTGTTTCCAGCATATGGCCTCAGTAAAATGTGGCAATAAGTTAAATGGAAAACCATTTATTTAAAAGTTTTTTTTTTGTTTGTTTTTGCTAAATACCAATCTACACTGTGCCTCCCTCTGATTAAACTGTTTTACCCAGAAAACAAAAGCATAAAAAACAAGATTAAGACTGAGCAACTTACCAGCCAGGGTGGTGGTGACTCTGTCATCGACAGTCCACTGATTTTGGAACTCTGAGACACAAAAATACAACAAAACTGTTACTACAAGTCAATCAATTCTAAGATCAAGATGTGACTATCTGACTCTGGACAGATTATTGTGGTTAATGAACAAATATTCACACTACTGGAGCCAACTCTAGTTCCTGTTGTGACACACAGTTCTTCCTTTCAGTAGCATAGCCACACTTTTATTAAAGAGACCAGCAGAGCCATGCAAATACACAGATAGTACACTGTTACTAATGAGAGCAGCAGATCCTGCTGTGAAGGCACAGCATGGGGCCGCCATGATTAAAGCCGCTGTTTTCTGCTCCGATGTAAAACTCTCAAAGCCAGACAGATGGATCAGAAACATGCTTTATACCAACAAGTCGCAGTGACAGATAGTGGCAATGTTTTTTTATCCCACCAAGATTAGGATAAAAAAGATGTTATCTGGGCTCCTACAACAGTTTTGCTATAAATCAGTGGCCACCATTTATGTGATTTATGGCTATAAAGTCAGTGTAAAAGAAGATTAGATAAGATGAAGAAGGGTGTTCATCAGTGAAAATGACTGAAAATGATAGATGACATCTCAGGACTCATTGCAGACACTGGAGCCATGTAAGAAACACATTGTGCCTGATGGGGTCATGAAAAAAAAAAACTGCAATATCTGAAATCTGAAAAGGGTTATTAGCTATTGAATGGGATAGAATGTGACAAGAAATATGAAGGACTGAACTGTGATATGAGAAAATATGTGAAATAAACAGAAGAACTGCTTGCAAATAGTGACTGGGCACACAAATATATGTAAAGAATATTATGCTTTCATTCTCCCAAGTACAACATGTTTATAATAAAATGATTCTAACTCATTGCACTTAAATGGCAAATAAAAGCAGCTCTTCAAAGGATTATGTGGAATAAGGGTGATGCTCTATAATGCAGGTCCTGTACCTCCTCTTCGGAAAGGGGCCTGAAGCGCACTTGATAGCGGCTTAGCTCCACATTGAGACGATGTACTGTCATCTTGAGAGCATCATTCTCATCCACCAGCTCCTGAGCTTGCCTTCTTAAACTCTGCAGCTCAGCTTGGCCTTCAGTATGAAAAACAAGCATTACTACAGAATTCTGGGTATATTAAATAATTACAATAATGAGCAGCATGGAGTCTTACAGACTAAATTCTGTCTTCTGTCCAAAGGATTTAAAGAGTTTTGACAATTAATTACTTCTGGTAAGGATATTTTTGGTGGCCTTAGTTCAAGGTCCATTTGACCCTTGTCATCTTCATTTGTTTGTTTTTCCATGTAGGGCTTACTAACAACCGAAACACGCGTGGAATGTCTAGAAAGAAGGTCTTCACTGAGTCGGGCGAGACTGTCAGAAGCTGGAACAGAAAGATTTGATTGAAGAAACATTTAAAGAAATACTGTTAATTATTGGAAAAAATAAATAAATATTGAAATATCATGAAATTTCTGGTGGGTGAACTGTATCTGTTGACATTGTATACATTTAAACTTTTACTTTCAGCTTATGTCTTTGTTACTATTGTATATTTTATAAAAGAAACATTATTTGACTTACATCCCACATTGTTGTTCTTCCTAGAGCTCTTCTTAAAGGATTTATGACTGTGTTTAGGAGACTGCACACTGGTTTCTTCTTTACAATCTAGCAAAAGGGCATAATAACAAATACACAATTAGTGTGCCATGGATTCATTGGATTGAGAACACTGTTACTTCATTTGAAAAACAAACTTGGCCATTTGTCTTTGTGTTTTTAATGCAATCTTGAGTATAAAACAGTACACAACCTACAATAGGATCAAAATGAACCAATACTCTAGTCAAATTAAGAAAATAATGTGTAAAAGAAAAGTCAAAATACAATATCTTGGGTTTTAATGTACAAAAAAATAAAAATAAATTAATAAATAAATAAATAAATCACAAAATTAGCTTCCATTTCTTTTTTGTTGTTCCTGATAAAATGTGAAGTGTATACCAAAAGCAGGGGCTTCACCAGGTGTTTCAGTCAGTTGCTGTGCACTTGCCTGGAGGCAAAAAGACAAGCAGATGGTGAGGGAAATGTGTGAAATAAAGAAACCAACTTGTCAAAAATGTTCTGAAGATACATGATATGAAAGTAAAAGTGAAGTAAACTACAGTGGTACCTCACCTTACGAAAGACCCAACAAATGAAAATTTCAAGTTACGAAACGCCTTCACATTAAATTTTGGTCTCTAGATACGAAAGAAAATTCAAGTTACGAAACGCGAAATCTCAAAAATTCAAATAATGCGCGCTCAGCCACACACATTATACGCTTTTCTCAGACTGGATTTAAACTTTTCTCACATTTGTCTCTCGTTTAAACACTCAAACTTTCATAGATTTTCAACAAAATTATTAATAGTGAAGTGTGGGGGGAAGGGGGAGGGGGGAGAAGACTGCGCTAGGACTAGGGTGACCACCGGCATGAAACAGGAAAGGAGGACACTTGTGTCCAAAAAGGAGGACAAAGGCCCTAAAGTGAGGACACCTTGTTTTTTTGTTTTGTTTTTTCCCCACGGGCAGTGTTGTGCAGTAACGCGTTACTAATAACGCGTTACTGTAACGCTGTTACTGTTGACAGTAACTAATACTATAACGCGTTACTTTTAAAATAAAGGAACTCAATTACCGTTACTAAACGGCGCGTTACTGCTTTACTGAACCTACTCATTTTGAAACTGGCATCATGTGCGCGACTCGCATAGGCACAGGGGAATTTTTCTCTCCCTTTGGTAAGGGCGGGATAAGTAATGATGATTGGCTAAAGCAGAGTAAGATTTCATGTTGAGCCAACCAGAGACACCCAGTGGGCGGTGGGCGGGTTCTACACACAATCCCAGCACACAGTAGTAGCGCACACACAATACACACACCCCGTGTCAGATGGCGAGTCCCGAGTCGAAGACAGAAGTATAGGCAGTATTTTAACCTCGTCGAGGTAAAAGGTAAAAACCTACATGTTACGTGCTCATTGTGTCAAAGACCAAAGACTTTGTCCACGTCCAATATAAGCAACTCGAATTTAATGAAGCATCTCTGGACGGCGCACGCTTCTGTTAAACTAGTGGCCCCCAGCAGGCCCCATGATGATAATCGCATGCTCGGTGCCGTTAACAATGAAGTCCACGGTGACAGAGCCACGCCAGCCAAGCAGCAAAAGCTGTATAATGCACTGTCAAAAAAATCCAAATTATTTGACATTTTTTAACTAAAAAAAAAAGTTACGCATTAGTTACTTTCCTAGGTAACTAGTTACTTTTATAGTGTAGTAACTCAGTTACTTTTTTGGGTTAGTAACTAGTAACTGTAACTAATTACTTTTTCAATGTAACGTGCCCAACACTGCCCACGGGTATTAATAATAATAATATTATTATTATTATTATTATTATTATTATTATTATTATTATTATTATTATTATTATTATTATTATTAATAACGAGGTCCAACGTGCTCCATAAGCATAATAAATCCAGGGTTCTCTACAAAGGCGAATGGTAAGTCACTCATTGCGATCATTTGTGCTCCTGGCTGTGTTCTCCTGGGCCTTCGCACTGTCAAGGGGCATTTTTGTCTCCTTTTCAAACTCTCCTGCAGCGTGAGCTGACTCGTCTTTGGCTGGGTTGCCTGTAACTCGCTGTATTGTGTCGGGTGTTTGTTTTTGAGGTGCCGTATCGGTTTGTTGTGTTAAATGTCGCCCTTTCCTTTCCACCCCTCACAATCCCAAGTTTACATATCCCACCGTTTGCTATGTCAATGTTGTTGTCATCAACTTTATAGTATTTCCAGACCGCAGACATACTCGCCAAACATTACAGTATTCTTATAGCGCTCATTATAGCGCTCTTCTTATCTCCTCTCTGTACTCGCGCTTTGCGCTTCGAGCTGCTTCCGTGTATTTAACCAATATCGTGTCCTGCCGCACGCGTTGATGTTTCTGTGTGAAGTCTGACTCTGTGCCACCGCATAACCATAGATCTCATCTAGGATATGTTAAAAAATAATAAGAATACTTGCTACTAGCAAGTGTAAGTAATGGGTGTGGATTTATGACGATTTATGCAACGGTGGGCAACGAGGGTCCGAAAGGAGGACAAAATGTAAAAAAGGAGGACACGTGACAGACGGCCGGACAGACTGCTCTAAAACCGGACTGTCCGGACGAAATCCGGACGAATGGTCACCCTAGCGCGGACACGTGTGTGATATGACCAGGCGCGGGGTGCGAGCACGAGACCCGTGCTCAAACGTGCCAGGTCTAAACCAGGTCTAAACCAGGTCTGAACCAGGTCTGAACCAGGTCTGAACCAGGTCTGAACCAGGTCTGAACCAGGATTAGACCAGGGAGCTTGCATGCTTCGTTCATGCGCTCAGACTGCGTGCGGTCCCCCTCGCTGTTCGCCTCAGCCGTGACTCGAAACGAAACCAGGAAATAGACCCGCACGCGGCGCTTTAATCCACCTGGTTTAGTCCAGGTTTAGTCCTGGTCCAGTCCAGGTTACGGTCTCTACGCAGGACACAGTGTTACACTATAAAAAAAAATGTTACACTATAAAAAAAAATAAAAAAAAACTTGGAACGAATCAGGCCTTTTCCATTGAAATAGCTACTCAACTTACGAAAAATTCACGTTACGAAACCACTTCTGGTACGAATTAATTTCGTAAGGTGAGGTACCACTGTATGTATTTGTGTTGTGAGAACAATCTAGATGTAGCATAATGTGAAATATGGCTTAATTAAAATATGTTTTAGTCGATCGTGTTTTTATGTCATAAGCAAAGAAAAAGTGGAATAAAAATATAAGTGATTTACTGAAAAACCATAAAGTTACACTGACACACAATGCTAGTGTGGAACAGTACTGTGTGGATGAAAAGTTTTTATAGCTAACTTGAACAAACGCCTAAAGCAGCAGAGGATTTCCCACTGTGATTGTGTGGAAAGGCAGCTGACACACTATTAATTCAATGCAGCAGTGTACCAGTGAAGAATATTGAGAGAATCAAATCCTAGAGGTGAGAGAGCAACCTCTTGGGGAGTAGTAGTATGTTAAATAATGATAATGTTAATGTTATTATAATGATAATAATAATGTTATTAAATTGGATACTGTATGGCTACTCTATTACAGCTGCTGGGGTTTGTTATCTTGTGTTATTATACAGTAAAATGAATCTGCATAGTTTAAAAACATATGCTATGGGATATTAACTAATCAAAAAATGTGCTCATTTTATGGCAGTATACCTATTTAACAGGATACAGCCTAAAATTACCCAACTGCGCCTCCTAGTGGAGAAGGTTTGTGCACACAAATTTGGAATCACATTTTTAGATAGCATGGTTTTTCAAATCTTCATTACTGTGCATGAATGCATTTACAGCAAAATAGTTTTTATTCATTCATTCAAGAGTGCTTATTTAAAATGACACCAATAAGCTCACCTTGCCTTTGATAGGAAATGCATACACTGGTTCAATAATTTCACATTGTCCCCCAGTGTCCAAAGTTTGGTAGATGTGTTCCTCAGTTTCGTTCATCTCTTTTAACCCATCTCGGTCATCCAGTTCCCCTTCAGAGTGCTCTGGACTAGGCACATCTTCTGACCATCTTTCTCTAAGGAAGACCATGAGCAAATGTTAAATATTACTTATCAGATTGTTGTTGCTGTTGGACTTGAAACCCTGTTTGAATATCTCAAAACCTTAGTGAAGTTAGAGCATAAACAGTAGAGGCATATTGGAAGCCGCACTCCATTGTCTTTCAATCTTTTTTGAGTGACGGCACAATATTTGTTGAAAAGATAACACATGCTAAAATGTCAAATGACTCAAATCAGAAAAAAGTGAAAAAATAATATTGGTTTCAACATGCCAGTCTTCGGATTTTACAGTTTTTTTGAGGTATTGAGGTTTTGAGGAATACCAAATTCAGTTAACTACTTTTTTTTCAAGCCACACAAGGCAAGTGCTCCAGAAACAATAGCATTCCCATTGCCCCTCTACTGCTGCTACAGAACTTTACCACAACCCAGTGAGTAAGAGAAATTTGTATTTGTAGCACTTTGAGAAGACATATTATGCATTAAATAGTGCACGAGAAGCCAATATTTAAGAAGTATTCATTTGCAATCAGTAATATGGTGTGATGATGGTTTACCGTTCAGATTGTTCAATCCCATTTGGTTCATAATTCACAGAATCAGATGGATCACTCTCAGTGAAAGACCTTGGACGTGTGGGAGGGAGTGCCCATGTCTGCCCAGTGAGTGAAGAAGACAGAATAGCTGCTGCCAATGCAGACCTGTAAAAATAAGAAATGATATTGCTGTAGCTCATAAACGTTTTAACTGGGTGACAAAGGAAAGGAAAGGTCTGACACACAATGTATGGAGATAATGTGAGTGGTACCTGGGTCTCTCAGGTGAGGGGGCAGGACTGTGTGGGGGAGGGGTACGAGGCACTGCAGGTTTGGGGGCAATCGAGGCGGCTGGGACTAGACCATGGCTGATATGTTTCTAAGCACAATAACATAAGGAGACAATGGAACAGGACATTATTACTCAGAAGCTTCACACAGATTGCTAATGTTGGGGTTGAGAGAGAAAGTCACTGAAAGACGTGTCTATGGGTTAACATTATTTAGCAGGGCTCTCAAGTCTCACACATTGAGAGTGTGACACACGCAATTCGACGTGTTCACACGCTCACACGCTCACACATGGTATTTCTCACGCTGAAATTTTTTAAAGCAATTCAAAAAGCTGTAGCCACTGTTCACAGCGCTTCTGTGCCCAGAAAATCGGTAAGTTAATGCAGGCACCGCGCGTTTTCAGTGAAAAAAAAGTCACTCGCACACCAGTACTCGAGTTGAGCGATCAGCTGTGA
This sequence comes from Paratrypauchen microcephalus, assembly GCA_036785185.1. Classification (NCBI taxonomy): domain Eukaryota; kingdom Metazoa; phylum Chordata; class Actinopteri; order Gobiiformes; family Gobiidae; genus Paratrypauchen; species Paratrypauchen microcephalus. The sequence goes on along the minus strand of JAVJIX010000019.1, from coordinate 7,983,587 downwards.
GGCCGATCGCGCACAGCTGATCGGCCTGTTCGCCGATCAGCTGTGCGCGAGCCGCGTGAATGTTTACACGGCATTTCCAAGAGAAGAAGAATCCTTAACTTGCTACGTTAATGCTACGTAAGAAGGAACTGTCGTCTCGGGACACGGGAAAAGTTCGGGATATGTCCTTTTCTCCGGAGCTCCGGATTATTAAAGACCGTGACACGTGCATACATGGATACGAGTGACCGCGTTTTTATGGGTGAGTCATATCAGATTATTTCTACATCTATTTCGGCACTAAACCAGAACTAAACCAGAACTAAACCAGGACTAAACCAGGACTAAACCAAGACTAAACCAGGACTAAATCAGGTCTAAACCAGGACTAAACCAGAACTAAACCAGGACTAAACCAGAACTAAACCAGGACTAAACCAGGACTAAACCTGAACTAAACCAGGACTAAACCAAGACTAAACCAGGTCTAAACCAGGACTAAACCAGGACTAAACCAAGACTAAACCAGGACTAAACCAGGACTAAACCAGGACTAAACCAGAACTAAACCAGGACTAAACCAAGACTAAACCAGGTCTAAACCAGGACTAAACCAGGACTAAACCAGAACTAAACCAGAACTAAACCAGGACTAGACCAGGACTAACCCAGAACTAAACCAAGACTAAACCAGGTGTAAACCAGGTCTAAACCAGGACTAGACCAGGACTAAACCAGAACTAAACCAGGACTAAACCAGAACTAAACCAGGACTAAACCAAGACTAAACCAGGTCTAAACCGGGTCTAAACCAGGATTCAACTGGGACTAAACCAGGACTAAACCAGAACTAAACCAGGACTAAACCAAAACTAAACCAGGTCTAAACTAGGACTAAACCAGGACTAAACCAGGTCTAAACCAGGTCTAAACCAAGACTAACCCCCCGCTCCTCAGAAATCTCCTCCTAGCAATCTTCAAAACTTGAGAGCCCTGTTATTTAGTAAAAGGGTAAATGCATGACATTATAAAAGCAACAAATACAACGATAATCAAACCTCTCTAAAGTAGGTGCGATAAACTACTTGTTTAAACTAGCTTGCGCTGAAAGTTGCATAAAACTACTACTCACAAAATCCTTCTCTCTGTCCCTCCTGAAGCTAAATTTTAACATTGCGGACCACGTGGTGTTTTCTTCCGGGTTTTGCCAAATATTTGTAGCATAAAAATCTTCCTAATATTTGTGATGTGTTAAATGAAAGTATTCCAAAGGTCAGAGTAAAGCACATTCAACAGGCTGACAGAAGTGTTGTTGTAGACGAGTGGCCCAGGAGAGAGCTCGCAGTAAAAGTGAAGCTCATTGGCTGAAATGAAGAGGAACAGCCAATCAGTGGCTTGTTACAATCACTTAGCAACGGCTTTTTTTTTTTTTTTTTCCCCAAGTCCCACCCAACCACCAGGGAGCAGTATTTATCTACCCCATTGTACTTCTTGGTTCATAAACATGCTGCAGTATTCCTGGATTGTAAATATGAATTGGTGCTTTTCAGATGGTACAAAGTGATGATAGGAGCAAGAGTTAGATTTCCCTATTGATTACATTGTATGGTGCCATGAAATATCTAAAGTTAAATGTAAAAATGTTGAACTTTATCATTTATCTTTATAATTTAACTTAATCAGATTAAACCTGACATCTGACTTTGTAACCCATTTGTAGAATAGGCTTTGAGAAACCAGAACTTTATTCTGCATATGTTTGTTTTATTCATAGCAATGCGTGAAGAGTCCCTCAGTCGTCCAGGTAGAATCCATGATAAATGTATGGACAAATGTTACAAAAAACAAGACACACATTTATATCTGATCCCTTTATTTAGTCATTTATTAAAATCTTTGTTAAGAATGTGACAACATAAATTAGATACAAGATTTAGGCTATTACAAACTGTAGGCATTTAAGCTATTAGGCTGATCTCCACACACACCAATAACATAGAACGATAAAAGAAAGTAACATGAAAGTATAGCAGCCTATAGAATTAAACAAAAAAAACGTGTTGGAAAATGCTTCCTTCATTTAGCATCAATAGCACTTAAGACATAAGGTTAACCATAAAAAGGTTTTCTCAGTGTTTAAAAATGCATTTTTGCATACACATTTTAACTTGGTCTTTAAAAACTGAAAGAAAATCAAACAAACTCAAAGAATGTGCAAAAAATACAACTTGACCAATACATATACAAATCTAAAACCAACTTACATATTTCTTTCTTTTTTTGCTTTGTTTTTAACATAAATAATTTGATTATCAAATGTATGTAATAATCTACTTTGTAGACAAAAAATATTCCAACACTACTAAGTGCCAGTAAAATTAATTAAAGTAATATTTACAGTGTTTCCAGGCATTTTAGGGAAAAAAAGTACAGTATAACTGTATGTTCACATTTACACATGCACGATCATTCTTTTATCTCATTATGGACAATGTGCCACAGAGTACAGACAAAATACAAGCAATGGCTAATGTGAGATGAATTGTTTTTAAACTTTCTAGCATAAAGGGACATAGAGGCATTTTGGTCAGTGGCATCAATCACCAGAGAATACCTTTGTCAGTGTACAGATGTATGGCACACTACAGTCATCTTTAAAGGCTGACTCAGAAATAAATACGTGGCCAAACTAAAAGCAGATTCTCAATATGCCCTCTATAGCAGCTTATACAAATTTGCATTGATATTCATATTTCTTGCACGATATAATGTACAAGAATATCAGATAAATATATTCATTTGATAAAGTATCATGACAAAAGCTAATCCTAAAACACAATGACAATTTGACAATAATTGATGTGAAAATGACATGCCAGGGTGAGAGAGATGTACAATGACTAAAACTAAAAAAACTCCCAAAGACTCCCAAATTTACCACGAGTAAAGATATTTAAGTCATTTTAAGTTTGTTTCAGTGGGATGGGCCGCCATTCTGATAACGGGTCTCATTCTCAGTGGTAGCACTTGTTGTGATGCAAGATGGTACAGAACGTTTGCTCAGTTTGACAGTTTTAGATAACAAAGTTAACATTTACACACAAGCCTTGCTGTGTGGTGTATAAAATGTAGCTGGCAATGATGTCGTCATTAAACAAGTGACTAACTGAGCGACCTTATAATGGTGGGAGGGAATGAGTCATCACTGTACCATATACAGGCCAGTATGGAGTAGACACAGTACACAACGATCTAGACACACTATAGTAGGCTGCCTTACTGCTGCTACAATACAGAAGACTAAAGACTTGGTCAGTATTGGAGACTGTCAGTGTTGTGTGAACTAGCTCTAGGGAAACTTGGACAGGGTTTATTCCAGGGCTGGGAACAAGACTGATCTGCTGTCGGGAGACTGAGGGTGCTGGTACTTTTCAGCTTGTTTTTGATTCCCCAACTCAAAAACGATGATTTCTTGCTCACTTTGTTTGTCTTGGGATGTTTGTCATCGTCATCATAGGCCAGGCAAATCATAGAGTAAGTTTTTGGAAGGTTGCCAGAGAATGTTGCACTTTTTGTAGGCTGAAAAACAAAAAAAGAATAGCCAGTTAGGATTTATTGACCTTAAGGGGGTCTGAGAACAACCTCAGACATACCCTTCCTCCCCAAATTCTTTTCTCCCAAGATATATTTATTTAGATGTCATGTTCAAGAAAGCATTTCTTACCATAGCAGAGTTGGAGTCCATTATGCTAACAACCTGGATATCAATGCCTTCTTCACCAACATCCTTCAGTAAGCGCATAACGTCACCCACACCCATCCATTTGCAGTCTGTGTCACCCACGGCAACAATGTGGTCGCCCTCTTTTAGACCATCCTCCTAAAAAAAGAAAAACAAAGTCCAGGTGTTAATCGAGCGGTACGTTCAACCGCTGACACAGGCAGATCGAGCAAATATTTATGCTACAAGGTTTGTTTGAACTGCAACAATCTCAGGTTCACCTACTTTCCTAAAACAAACTGCAGCCAACAGGAGCAGACGGACAAAGCCCTGTTGGTCGAGTATAATCTGGCATTTGTGTGGGAGAGAAACTTTAAATTATGGCATCCCTTTAGTGCAGATGGTAAAATCAAGAGGGCAAAATATCTCCAAGTTGTTGTGAATCTGTTTTGGTGTTCTGATTAGCAGTCACCATAATGCAGTTAGATAGTTGTATGTAGACGAGAGCTGGCTGAAGTTGACCTAGATGTTTTAAAACACCCTAAAACTGTCATTTTGGGTACCCTATAAACCTTAATACAAATCTGCTCTTTGTCTGGACCCAAACACATGGATCTACAAACTGAACACACATTATAATTTTTAAAAAAAAGTTGCAAATATAGCTAAATGATGAATATAAGCTCTTTTGATGTGGAATTTATGAATTATGAAAGTGAGCAATATTAAAGGTCCCATGGCATGAAATTTTCACTTTCTGAGGTTTTTGAACGTTAATGTGAGCTCCCCTACCCTGTTTAGCCCCCCCCCCCCACCATGGTTAAAAGTTGTGAAATGTCTAAACTGAGCATTTGCGATCCTTTTCTGCGTTACAAAAAATCGGAGCTCAAACGGGCGATTTTGAACAAGGCACCTTATTGACGTCAGATCGAAAAAAGAAATGCAAATGCAGTTCCACCCCCGTCTGTCTCTACTCAGCGTCTCTGTAAATCACGCCCAGAGAGTTTGGACTGCGAATGCGCTAGGCAATGCGAAATGCGTTTTTTTATTTGCCTGGAGGCACGTCCGAGTGTTTCTAGGCTCGGAAGTCCTTTATCTGAGCCTCTGGACCTTTGAACAGCAGTGGTTTAATTTTATTTTCTGTGGAAATGTGTTTATTTTTCAATGGAACGCTTCAAATCTCTCCCCCTGTGCAAAAACACGGAAATGGATCAGCTGAGGGCTCAGAGCAGAGAGCGGAGAGTTTGGCCACACCCCCACCCTCTACTATAGGCCAGCTCTATTCTCCTCATTTGCATTCAAGCAACAACGCCCATTATGGCCTGTTCAGAGAGAAAAATTACTCTTTCTCATCTTATCTCTGTTTCTCATGCACTGAGTGTTGATTTTGAAGAAGGATTCATTTACAGTATTAGGGAACCATTAAGGAGCCATATAAAAGCATCAAGAAGTACCATGTCATGGGATCTTTAACACATAAATCCACTCACAGCTGCTGTGCAGAGAGGATCCAGAGAAACCACCTGGACTGGAGGTTCTCCTTTCAGAGTGAAGCCCAGGTCTCGGTCTTCAGGACAGATGTGGACTGTCCTTGGTGCAGTCCACTGCTGTTTGGCTGAGAAGACTGACAATGGGCCCTGTGTCAGGTAACAGCAAAGTGGTTAAGTGCTTTATTTATCATTATGCAGGCCAAGTTTGGGTTTCCAACATTTAACATCTTAGATCAATCTTACCTCTTCAAGGTGTAACCAATAAACATACAGTACAGTCATGAGTTTGCTCAATTTAATCATTTACCATAAAATAGAGTACAATTAGTAGAAAACCAGGCCACAGATAAACCAGGTCTCAGAGGTAAATAACATAAATCTTTTAAAATGTATTGTGTTTTACTCTGAAAATACTTGGCTAATTATCTAATAAACAATAAATAGTAGTAATAAGATATTTTTAAATATATAGGATAAGGGGCTGTACATATTTTGTGTTGTCACTGGCCCTGCCTCCTTCAACCTTCAACCTGCATGACAATGGGCTCAAAGGAAATAAAGCTTCAGTTCAGTAAAAGATGTTATTAAACTGGCATGGAAAATAAACAAATTAGCCTGCAAATATTTCCAAGACAGTTTATAATAAAAGGGCCAATATAACACTGTGGCAGATACAAGAAACTTCCCACATTACCAGCGTAACACTGCCCATTGTTAATAGTTAGTTTTGCATTTGTTTGAATGACAGTCCTGGAAGCTCTGGAGTTAACTGTTGGTAAAACAAACCAAAGCTTTCAGGAAAATCATTCTTGGGTGGCTTTATTTAGAAATACAAATTTCATTTTGTGTTGAAACAAGAACCAAATGTGTGTCATTTCTAAACAAACCAACCAATATGTTGAAAAATGTGAGTGAAAGAAAATTAGTATCCCACATACCAGCCTCTGGAAAAAGTCGATGACTTTCACCTTTATGGTGGCAGGAATCTCCATTTCTGCTTTGTGCTCGGTCTTAGCTATAACGATGAGAACATAACATGTCATTCACATCTATTTACAGTCAGCTGTTGGTAGTGTAAACATTACATCATCTGTACCAGGAAATAAAGTTCACATTACAAAGACATGGTATACAAAATGGCAGCTTTTGAAAATAAGCTTTTGAGAAACACTCGCAACTGAACATACACAACACACTAATCTTTAATGTTGTTATTGATCCAACACTTTCTCTGAACAGTAAACTGGACCTTTTTCTTGTCAATCCCATGAGAATCAATCTGGCACCATAGCAGCACATTCAGAACAAACTTTATGCTTCAGTGATCAAGCTCCAGGAGGTTTGTTTAGTGAAATACTTTACTCACAAATAATGTCGGGGGCTTCCATGTAGTCTGTGAATTCATCCTCCTCTTCGTGTGCACTGGACTTCTCCACAGAGCGCTGCAGACTGGCCTTCAGGATCTCTTGGAGCACTTCCAGCTTGTTCAAGTGGAGACACAGGCTGTAAACCCTCAAGGCTTCTTCATGGCACAGGATGGCCCGGCGAATGTGTGCTTTACCTGATGAGAGGACAGAGAAGGCAGTCGATATAAAGAATCAATCCTGGAACTATATAAAGTTTGGCATTTAGTCTGGGTGCAAGATCTTTAGCGTTCAGAGGTCCTGTGTATTTATTTAGATGATCCATTAAATACAGTTAATTCATACCTTTAGCCTTCTTGTTATTGATTTTTTTTTTTTACAAATTAGAGCTCAGTTCTGCCAAGACCCCAAAGCCTTTATTTTAACCAAATTACTTGTTCCTAACCTTAAAGGGATATGCCACCCCACAGTCCAGAGACTAAAATAAGTGATGGAAAGCGTTTTCCTGGTCACCCAGCCATTGTCCGAGTCTGTCAGCACTGACCGCCGCGGTATCTGCAGCTCCTCCGCGTTAGACTGGAGTCTAACGGCGCCAGAGAAAGATTTCGGCCAAAAGGAATTAATTTGCTCGATGCGTTTCCCAATTACTTTCTGTGTAGTGCGCATTCATATCGAGTGCAAATAAATGTGCAAATCAACACGGAGAGCTTGACTTGGTCATTTTGGGTGGGAACTATTTTACAGTGCGGAAAAACACAGCCGAAGCACACAGGGGAATCCCTGTTACGCACCACGTTGGGAGTTCCCCTGTTACGCAGCGTGGTGTGTGCTTCGGCTCTGTTTTTCCGCACTGAAAAATAGTTCCCACCCAAAATGACCAAGGCAAGCTCTCCGTGTTGATTTGCACATTTATTTGCACTCGATATGAATGCGCACTACACAGAAAGTAATTGGGAAACGCATCGAGCAAATTAATTCCTTTTGGCCGAAATCTTTCTCTGGCGCCGTTAGACTCGTCTAAGGCGGAGGAGCTGCAGATACCACGGCGGTCAGTGCTGACAGACCTGGACAATGGCTGGGTCACCAGGAAAACGCTTTCCACCACTTATTTTAGTCTCTGGACTGTGGGGAGATGCCCAAGTTTGACCTGGGGGTGGCATATCCCTTTAAAAATGTTGCTAGCATTGCCACTAATGCAGAGAGGCTGTTGTCTGGCGTAGCTGCCAAATATGTCTGAATAAAAGACAAAAAAAAAAATCAATACTATGTTTTGTGTTTAGTGCTTACCTATCTTCTCACGCTCATCTCTTCTCTTCAGGATGTCCAGAGCAGTGCGCTCGTCTGGGATGTAATCATAGACCTGTGACAAGGCTTTCTCCTGCTGGTCTTCATCATCCTGTGCTCCAACTATAACAAAAAACAAACGAGATTGGAAAAGTTGTTATATTTTAGGGCTGCGCAATCAAATCAAATTTAAGTTGATAGTGACACAAATTTTATTTGCCAAGGCTACAATTACTAGTTAAAGATCCCATGACATGGTACTTCTTGATGCTTTTATATGGCTCCTTAATGGTTCCCTAATACTGTAAATGAATCCTTCTTCAAAATCAACACTCAGTGCATGAGAAACAGAGATAAGATGAGAAAGAGTAATTTTTCTCTCTCTGAACAGGCCATTATGGGCGTTGTTGCTTGAATGCAAATGAGGAGAAAAGAGCTGGCCTATAGTAGAGGGTGGGGGCGTGGCCAAACTCTCCGCTCTCGGCTCAGAGCCCTCAGCTGATCCATTTCTGTGTTTTTGCACGGGGGGAGAGATTTGAAGCGTTCCATTGAAAAATAAACACATTTCCACATAAAATAAAATTAAACCACTGCTGTTCAAAGGTCCAGAGGCTCAGATAAAGGACTTCCGAGACTAGAAACACTCGCACGTGCCTCCAGGCAAATAAAAAAACGCATTTCGCATTGCCTAGCGCATTCGCAGTCCAAACTCTCTGGGCGTGATTGACAGAGACGCTGAGTACAGACAGACGGGGGTGGAACTGCATTTGCATTTCTTTTTTCGATCTGACGTCAATAAGGTGCCTTGTTCAAAATCGGCCGTTTGAGCTCCGATTTTTTGTAACGCAGAAAAGGATCGCAAATGCTCAGTTTAGACATTTCGCAACTTTTAACCATGGGAAGGGGGCCTAAACAGGGTAGGGGAGCTCACATTAACGTTCAAAAACCTCAGAAAGTGAAAGTTTCATGCCATGGGACCTTTAATAGAATGACCTCTGCAAATAACTAATATCCTGTGTTTTATAGAAAAACCTTCTACATGTAGTTTAGACCTCTACACACATGATCTGAAATTCCTGCTAATCCTGTTTTAGTGTATCAGTTCATTTTTCAGTCTTCTATGTTAATGCTCCTGGAAATGTTTATAATGTACACTCGGAACAGAATCCTTCTTTACGTAGATCACACAATTAGTCATGCAACCCTAATTTATATACAAACAAGAAAATTAATCTCTTTAAAATGATCTCATCCTTTTCATATCTCCACTGAGGTTTAGTGCTCAATTGTGCTATTCTTCTCCTTGACACTGGAATCCGCTAATGAGCTGCCAAACTCAGAGGCCTTGCCCTGCTGGTTCTAATTCAAAACCATGTTCACCAAAACATGTTCATAGCACTGAATAAAAAGATCAACCATTCACTAACCCTTTTGCTGTATTTGTAATCACAATGAACTAATGAAGCAATTATACAGTATTTAGATGCATCACATCTAAATACTGTATAATTACTGTCCCCATTTTACCCCTCACCTATGCACTATTCTGCTTTAAGACTCATTCACACTGCACAAAGTACTTCCCACTAAATCCCTTATTCAGCCAGCATTTCACTTTCCCTTTTAACTCTTCTACTATCTTTGTCCGTCTGTCCAGTCTAGCTCTAGGAAAAAGACTTTTTCAAATGTGTTCCTCTAAATAGCTGTTATGTAATGACATTGTGGTTGACTGTGGCTCAGTGCGGTAATGTGACATGACCAACCCAGTGGCCTATAAAGCCCATTGGAAAAACAAAGGTTTATAACATAGAAAAACAAGAGAACACAAACTGTACAACTCAGTAACAGTAACAGTAATATTTCAAGAATAAAGTTATACATTATTTTTAAAGGGCTGTGAAATTGTTATATTTGTAGCTAAATAACTCTAAATAAATATACAAACTCTAAACTAAGTCACTTGACACAGTATTTACTTACGCTGGTGGTCTAACAGTGCCAAGGCCATAAAGTAGTGGGCCACAGCTCTGTAGTGGTTAGTTTTCACTTGTGCCATAGTTGACCAGAACAGGGGCACATTGTCTTTGATAGGAGTCTGAATCATGTATTGATGAACATGGTCATAGATTTCTGAGACCTGTTAAAACAACAAAAATGTATGGTAAAATTGAATGGTTCTGCTTCATGTTAAAAAACTATATGTTTACGTACCTTTGAGGCTTCCTGGGCCATTTTTAGGAGAGCGAAAAAGTGGTTTCTGATGCCCGGTAGAGCCGTCTTCTCAAAAATGCACTCTTGGGCCTGAGCGATCATCATCCGGATTAACATGCTGAGCATGGCTGGGCTCATGTCATAGCTTGGAGTGTGGGTGAATGTTTCTTTGAGGTGGTGCAAGGTACCTGGTATGAAGATAAGAGGTCAGTCTCAAAAATGTTATGAAAAATCTGAAGAACTGTTATCTACATTGTATTTGCATGTTTATTCCCAGAAACGGTGAGTAGCCAATTGAAAACCATCAGAACTTTCTATAAACATGAAGGGTGGGTGCTCCAATGTAACTTAAAATTACAAATAAAAAAATCACATAAGAAATCTATGAACTTGTTTTTCTTCTGCACATACCTGCAGCTTTCTGGAAAGATGAGATGGCCTCTTCCAGTCCGTCTAGAGTCTGTCTGTTACTGCGGGTGCCAATCTGAGAGTACAGGGCAGCCATATTGAAGAGGATACTGGCCTTCTCCAATGACAGGTTTTGTTGGCACACAGGCACTCCAGTGAACGAGTCATACCTGCACATGGGGGAGGAGCTAAGTGTCAGCTCATGTTACAAACAAAGACTTATTATGTACAGGGCCTTAAAGTGCGTATGGTTTTGATCATTCTCTAATTTTGACTTAACGTGGTGGGATAATATGTGTTTAAATTATAGTTTTAGACGGATTATGAAGAAATTTGTGAAGAAAAGTTGAAAAATATGTTGAAAATGACAGGAAGTAGACCGCTCTATTTCAGAAAATTCCACATTGATGGCATCGCGGTAGGAAGAGTTCTATCCCAAAAATTGGATCAATTTACACGCTAGAAATATATTTTTCTGTTTCTGTTTTCTGTTCGGTTAATTTCAACAAAATAAAGGTGTTTTTCTATATTTTTATTTGGCCAATATTAATTTCTGTGTACATTTAAGGAGTTTTGGCATAGTGTAACAGCTAAGTCCCTAGTGTGATGTTATGATTTCCAACCAGGAAGAAACTGTCAAACCAGGGAAAAATGCATACAATTTGTAGTAAAATCTTAAATACAATTATCTTACATGTGCTTCAGTAAAATGAGTAGTCCAACCTGTCATAGGCACTTTAAAGGTCCCATGGCATGAAATTTTCACTTTCTGAGGTTTTTGAACGTTAATGTGATCTCCCCTACCCTGTTTAGCCCCCCCCCCATGGTTAAAAGTTGCGAAATGTCTAAACTGAGCATTTGCGATCCTTTTCTGCGTTACAAAAAATCGGAGCTCAAACGGCCGATTTTGAACAAGGCACCTTATTGACGTCAGATCGAAAAAAGAAATGCAAATGCAGTTCCACCCCCGTCTGTCTGTACTCAGCGTCTCTGTAAATCACGCCCAGAGAGTTTGGACTGCGAATGCGCTAGGCAATGCGAAATGCGTTTTTTTATTTGCCTGGAGGCACGTCCGAGTGTTTCTAGGCTCGGAAGTCCTTTATCTGAGCCTCTGGACCTTTGAACAGCAGTGGTTTAATTTTATTTTCTGTGGAAATGTGTTTATTTTTCAATGGAACGCTTCAAATCTCTCCCCCATGCAAAAACACGGAAATGGATCAGCTGAGAGCTCAGAGCCAGAGCAGAGAGTTTGGCCACGCCCCCACCCTCTACTATAGGCCAGCTCTTTTCTCCTCATTTGCATTCAAGCAACAACGCCCATTATGGAGTGTTCAGAGAGAAAAATTACTCTTTCTCATCTTATCTCTGTTTCTCATGCACTGAGTGTTGATTTTGAAGAAGGATTCATTTACAGTATTAGGGAACCATTAAGGAGCCATATAAAAGCATCAAGAAGTACCATGTCATGGGATCTTTAAGTCTTATGATGATTAATAGCAAACCACAGTCCTGATAAATAATCAGAAACAACAAAACTAGTATCTTACCATGTGAAAAAAATGCCTGTCTGTCGAGAGGGGGAGAAGAATCTACTCTCTACCAGGGGAAGGTGGGCGAAGTATTTTGCGAGTAGCTCCACTCCCTCCTCGTTTCGACTCGGTGTTCTGCATGCCTAGATATAACACAGAAGACAGGCTATCAGATAACAACTGTGATCAGGTGTGTATGTATTCACTGCCCACACCTTAATAAAATATTTACTTTAAAAACACTGTCATTATAAGATGGCATAAGGTTTAACACGAGCTAGAACATAGGCGCATTAGGTCATTTTAGGAAATCCAGTATTGTTTTAGATATACGCAGGTGCAAATATATATATATACCTTTAAAGCAGCTCTAGAGGAACTGTGCTGTTAGCATGCTAGTACGTAAGTTAATAAATATCAAATCTACCAGTTTTAAGTTCTGAAAAGTTATTAAACTATATAGGACTATATACGTGAACAAACAGCAGGAAATATAAAGTCTGCACCAGGAAATATAATGTTGAACCTGTATTCCGGTTTCTCCAACACCCTTAGGCCAAGTATCAGAGTTCTCAGACAAGCATTTCCTGTAGTTCCCGGCCCTGATGTTATGAACAGTCACTTGAAGAGCATCTTAGTTTATATTACCTGCCGTAAGTCCATCAGATCTGCAATCTCGTCCTCGTAACTTCTCCCATCTTCATTGTAGTGTTCCATAATAAAATCCTGAAACAAATACATCCCCATTGTATCATCCACGTGTATTTGAGCTTAAAAGAAGGTGCAATGTTGGCAGGTAATTCACAGCCAGATGTAAGTGACACCTGCTCTTTTAAACCAAGCTAACACTAAAGAGCGTTAAAGGGCTGAAAGATTATCGAATCTCACAATGCTTGCCAAGTGGGCCAGCATGTTTCGAGAATACCCAGTAAAATGCGATATTAAAGGAAAAGTAACGTTTTTTACTATTTGAGCCTTATTTCGGTAATAAAAATAAGTTGTTTTACTCACCCATATCACTTTGGTGTCATATGGAGCATTTCCGGAGATGTTTTGGATTAGCGTTAGGCTAACGCCGTTAGCCTAGCGCGACTTATAGCCATACAGTAGCTCGGGGCATTCCCCGAGCATGTAATATGCCCCGTGCGGGCTCCAAATAACACAAACTTTAGCACTTTTCAAATAATAGAAGCTCGATGTCTTTAGTCTACGATTTTGTTTGGTCAAAAGTGGCCTGTAATCCGAGATTTAGCTATAGTTTCGAGTAGATGAGGAGGCCAGTGCGCATGCGCGGAGTGTGCTCTCAGCTCCCAGGACCCAAACATGGAACGCATAGCTGTAAACTATGGATAAATCTCGGATTACAGGCCACTTTTGATTCAAACGAAATCGTAGACTAAAGACATCGAGCTTCTATGATTTGAAAAGTGCTAAAGTTTGTGTTATTTGGAGCCCGCACGGGGCATATTACATGCTCGGGGAATGCCCCGAGCTATGGCTAGAAGTCGCGCTAGGCTAACGGCGTTAGCCTAACGCTAATCTAAAACATCTCCGGAAATACTCCATATGACACCAAAGTGATATGGGTAAGTAAAACAAGTTGTTTTATTACCGAAATAAGGCTCAAATTGTAAAAAACGTTACTTTTCCTTTAACACCAGCTCAATAACACAGCAGCACCTTAGCAAACAAGTGACTCACATTTAATTGTAAATAAATATTTTTAGGTATAAGTTATAATTGGGTTGGGATTGTCAATATCAAAAACAATAATCAATAAATTATAGCGTAGCAGATGCATAGAGGGCAGACCAGGACACCTTTTGCATTTATTACTTATGAAGGACATTAATTACCTTAAACGGAGAAGAAAAATCCACTTCTTTAGTTTCCTTGAGGCCTAGGGCAATCAGAGGGATGTTGGCCGTCTCCCTGTTGACAAAGACACAACAAATGTTCATCTATTGTAGTCGTTTGTATGTTACTCATTTTATAAAACAAAACTTTTATGGCAAATATGGCAAATGCAGCCTCTCTTAAAGGTCCCATGGAATGAAATTTTCACTTTCTGAGGTTTTTGAACGTTAATGTGAGCTCCCCTACCCTGTTTAGCCCCCCCCCCATGGTTAAAAGTTGCGAAATGTCTAAACTGAGCATTTGCGATCCTTTTCTGCGTTACAAAAAATCGGAGCTCAAACGGGCGATTTTGAACAAGGCACCTTATTGACGTCAGATCGAAAAAAGAAATGCAAATGCAGTTCCACCCCCGTCTGTCTGTACTCAGCGTCTCTGTAAATCACGCCCAGAGAGTTTGGACTGCGAATGCGCTAGGCAATGCGAAATGCGTTTTTTTATTTGCCTGGAGGCACGTCCGAGTGTTTCTAGGCTCGGAAGTCCTTTATCTGAGCCTCTGGACCTTTGAACAGCAGTGGTTTAATTTTATTTTCTGTGGAAATGTGTTTATTTTTCAATGGAACGCTTCCCAACTCTCCCCCCATGCAAAAACACGGAAATGGATCAGCTGAGAGCGAGAGCGGAGAGCGGAGTTTGGCCACGCTCCCACCATCTACTATAGGCCAACTGTTTTCTCCTCATTTGCATTCAAGCAACAACACCCAGAATAAAGTGTTTGAGAGAGATATTTATGACTCTTTCTCATCTTATCTCTGTTTCTCATGCACTGAGTGTTGATTTTGAAGAAGGATTCATTTACAGTATTAGGGAACCATTAAGGAGCCATATAAAAGCATCAAGAAGTACCATGTCATGGGATCTTTAAACGTATACAAAATGAGTTGTTTTTGCTAGTAAATTAAGGAAATAAAAAGGCTATAGCTTGCTTTCCATAACGCAGTATTAGCAGCATGCTTATATAGTTAAAGCCAATTTGCAGGACTTTTCCCTAGATGTCCTTTAAACTTAATTAAACAAATTAATGTGTCCAAGCAGTGTCTTTTTTTTGTCTGTGTCAAAGTTTCACACAAAAAATACATTCCACATTAGAGTAGACACAATATTTATGTTTTGTTTCTGCTTTTTTATCCCTGTTTTTTTCCCCACCCCCGTGCTGAGTTGTCAGGAGCAGTGAGACGTAGCAAAGCAGCGCCAGGATGCTGGTCAAGAGTACCTAGCTGGAGGATTAACTACCGATCTTAAAGTTTAAATATTTTACAAGATAAAAAAAAAACACTACATCTTTATGTGCAAAATAATACACTGCATGCAATAAGAGCAGTCAATACTTGTACACGGGTATATAATGGATGTAATGTTGAGTGCGTTGGGTTATGTTGAGTTTCCCTGTGGTGAGGCTGGATTAGACAGATGGCATTACAGGGTTAAGGATTAGAAGGTGAATGGGGCGTATACTTCTTAATTGTCAAGTAAAGCCACACAACTCACTGCTCTAATTAATCAGTGATGAAGTCCTCGGCTTAATTAGCATTTGCCACCAATGCACCCTCCTCACCTTCATTTGACCTCAACATATGGTCAAATCAATCAGCTATCATACTCAGATCCACTTTTCCTGTGCGTACTGACAGTTAAAGTTTGAAGGTTGAGGGTAAAAGGTGTGGAGTGCTGACAGATGGAGAGCAGGTTTATCTTGATGTTAGAGCAAAGGCGGTATAGCCTGACACATACCTACTGCTAATGACAAAGAGTCTATTAAAAAAAAGACAGCAAGGAGTCTGAGGTGTCCTGGAATAGATTACAGAAGAACTATGTTGTCAGTGTGATTTAAAAGAAGACATAAAATGGTTTTATAAAAAGAAATGGGTCCACAGACCTCCTGTTCAAAACTGTAGAGCAAAGAGGCCGTGTCTCTTCATACTGGCATTTTACCATAGTGTGTAGTACATTTTCATTATGTGTTTAATTGTTGCATTTTATTAACCCAACATGTGTGACCTACAGACAGGGGGTAGGTGGAAACTGAGGACTTGAGTTTTGAATAGAGGAAATGATGTATGTATGTATGTTTACTCACAACTTTAAACATGGTTAAAAATGTTTTAAAGTCTATTTCACATAATGTTTCCCTTTAAATTTAAGTTGCACTAGCAGCACACAACGAAGATTGCATGTGACAAATAATGCTACAATAAATGTCAGACTAAGGTATGCAGGCAAATTTGTCATGTTTAAATTGTCTCGTAACTTGCAACTATTAGTTAGGCTCGTAGTTGTTCTTAAGATGCGTGAAGAGTCCCTCAGTCGTCCAGGTAGAATCCATGATAAAAGAAGAAATTCAATTTGTCAACTGGACAAAGTTTGTTTGGTCGAAAACGTTTCGCCGCTCATCCGAGAGGCTTCGTCAGCTCTAATTAGAATGCTGGTAAGAAAGTAGTTAGCTAGTTAGCTCCTCCCTGCAGCAAGATATAAGCAAGCGTCTTACCAGCATTCTAACTAGAACTGACAAAGCCTCTCGGATGAGCGGCGAAACGTTTTCAACCAAACAAACTTTGTCCAGTTGACAAATTGAATTTCTTCTTTTATCTTGCAACTATTAGGCTTCCATTCAATTAAAATTTAATTGATGATTAAAAATAAGAAATGAATATAACAATATGACACTACACATTCATACAAAACATTTTGCTTTTGGTAAACCTTACTAAATTATTGGATACATTTCTGAACAATCCCAAACAATATGTAAAACATACAAAATAGGGACGCACCATATATCGGCATTAACATCGGTATCGGCCGATATCGCCAAAATTTTAACATATCGTTATCGGCCCGATGTGTAAAAGTGGGTCGATATTAACGACCGATATTTGACAGTACAGTAATCCCTCGAATTAACGTTTTCTCACATTTCTCTCTCGTTTAAACACTCAATCTTTTGTAGATTTTCAACAAAATGTATTAATAATGAAGCATGGGGGGAAGGAGGAGGGCAGAGAAGTGTGTGCGCGGACACGTGTGCTCATCGTGCTCAGATCCGTGATAGCGCAGCATGACCGGCGCGAGACCACGCGTCCCACCCGGGGCTGCGAGCACGAGACCCGTGCCCAAACCATACCTCCTCCTCGGGACCGCATCCACAGTCCCGAGGACGAAGCGAAGCGAACACACATATCAAACCTTGACATGAACGAACGCAAGAGCCGCGCGAAACCAGGCAAAGAGCCGTACGCGGTGGTTTAATCCTGGTTTAGACCTGGTCTAGTCCTGGTTTAGTCCAGGTTTAGTCCTGGTCCAGTCCAGGTTTAGACCTGGTTTAGACCTGGTCTAACCCCCCCGCAGAACACAATGTTACACTACAAAAATAAAAAATGTTACGCTATAAAAAAAAGTTACACTATTAAAAAAAAAAAAATAATAATAATAATAATAATTTTAAAAATCAGGAGTCAAAGACAGCAAATTTCTATATTATATAACACACTGGTTTCTTATGATAAAGAATCCAGTATGGCTAAAATAAGAGCATGGAGTTTAGAAGTCAGGGAGGATATTGATAAGGCAGAGTGGGCAGCTGCCTGTCTAAAAGCTCAAACATGCATTATTAACACAGGATTCAAATTAATACAATATAAATGGTTAATGAGGACATACATAACTCCTGAAAAACTCAATAAATGGTCCCCTGGCATTCCAGACATCTGTGCTAAATGTTTGACTGAGAGGGGCACCTTAATTCACTGTGTATGGGAATGTCCTAAATTGGTAGCTTTTTGGAAAATGGTGGTTTTCACATTAAGTAAAATTGTTGGCATCCAGGTGCCTCTCTCATCCAAACTGTGTGTCCTAGGAATATATCCGAACAACTTTACTATTAGTTCTAATAGTAAGACTCTGATCAACTTTGGCCTCCTGCAGGCCAGGAGGATGGTTGCTTTTTCATGGAAAGAGACTGAAATTTCTTCTGAACAGTCCTGGATAAAAGAAATGACATTATGTGTTACACTGGAAAAGCTGACTTATATCATTAGGGGTAAAGCACAAGAATTTGAAGTATGGACGCCCTTAATGAACTCATTCATTCATTCATCTTCTTCCGCTTTTCCATTTTCTGGGTCGCGGGGGCAGCAGTCCAAGCAGTGTTCTGCTGCCCAGAACACAACGCACCAGCCCCCATGAATCCTTCCGCGGGTGGTGGGTCCACAGTAGGACGGCTCACGTCACAACAGGCCTTGATGTATCTTCTGCCATGGGGGCTACCAATGTCCACAGACACTGGGGGCGAGGTGGGGTTATGTGTCTTGCCCAAGGACACAACGGCAGCACTCATCTGTGGGAGCTGAACTATCTTAGGGAATTATAGCCGTGTAATTAGAGTGTGACTTTTTTTTTTCGTATTATTTACTTGTTTTAATTTGAAGCATTATTTCTTAAAGCTGTGTGTGTATGTATATATGTGTATGTGTATGGCTGTATATATATGTATATATGTGTATGTATATGTGTAGTGTGTGTATGTATGTATGTATATGTGTATGTATATATATGTGTATGTTTTTATTTATTTATTTGTTTATTTCACGGACAGTGCATATTAATCAACATTTGCATGTAAATATGCCAGAGTTAGCCAAACGGCTAATTTTCATCTGTAGTCCCTTGACAGATGTTAGGTGTCATTTCTACATAACAAAATGTGTCAATGTATGTATGTGTGTGTATGTGTGTGTGTGTGTGTGTGTGTGTGTGTGTGTGTGTGTGTGTGTGTGTGTGTGTGTGTGTGTGTGTGTGTGTGTGTATATATATATATATATATATATATATATATATATATATATATATATATATATATATATATATATATATATATATAGTATACAATTTGTTGTATAATTATAAATCTTTTCAGTGAAAATCAATTAAAAACATTGGGGGAAAAAAATCAGGAGTCAAAACACATTTTGAAAATAAAACAAGACATTCAAAAATTTATTTTGCATGATTTTTAGTCTATATAAAATTTTATCTCAGAATTAAAAATATAGTTAAATAGTTAAATAGTTAAAAAAATAAATAAAAATAAAAATCTGTATCGCCGATAACAGCAACATTAATATCGGATATCGGTTTCGGCTAAAATGTTTATAATCGGTGCATCCCTAATACAAAAGTATAAATACACATTTCGTTCAAATATACTATAATGCAAAACTTGAATACCAAGTATGTCAAGCTAAAACCAAGATAAACATACTATCATTATGGACAAAAAGATCATGAGCCATGAGCACAGTACAAGACATCAAAACCCATGTCTTTTGCTGGGAATCTGCTCTGAAGCTTTAATCACTTTGATGATAAGACAAAATTCCTCTGGCAAGGCTGGCTTTAGAATATACACACAAAAAAAGGAAAAAAAATCATTTGTAAACAGGGAGGACAGGGGATATGGTGTGATCTATAGCACCAGAGAGGGTGAGAGAAGCTAAGGCTTGGGGATATCTGTTGTGTTGAGAAAGTAAAATGTTAAATCACTCAGAGCTCACTGCCCTGCAGCGCAGACACGAAACACCTTCACAAGACTACTTAAAAGAGCTGGTGTGCATGACATGGAACAGGCACTGCCAGCCAAGCACTATCTCAAAGCTCCAAGTAACTAAAACTACTGAGACAAGAAGGGCATATGGATATTTATAATTTAACTTGGTTTTGGAGTTAGAAGAAACATAGCAGACATAATTATATGGCTACGTCATATTGTATGAGACAATCATTATTTAAATATATTTACAATCTGGTTAACTTGCAGAATAAATTCTATTATGTATGTATTATAAAAAGATCTTATATTACTCAAAATTGACTGTTGTGAGCGTTATGCCATGTTAGAAAAACACAATTCCAGGTGTGTTTTTGATGAGGAAACAACTTTACAACATAGATTTGAATATAGCATAATATAGATCCTTTAAATCAGACATAGTTCCCAAAAGTCTTTCCATTATTCTGTTTAGCTTGATGTTATGTAGAGGTTTACAATAACATTCACTTTTATAATGCACTGAATTAATAATAAATGATTATTCTTCACACTCCTAAACCTCACTTAAAATAAAGTAATAAATAAAATAATAAAGTTTTGTTTTGCATTGATAAAAAGTAAACAAGTGAAAATGGTGCTCCTATTAGTAAACAGTGAGTAACCTTTGCTCTTATTGGCTTAGGTGGGCTCCTCTAGCCAAGGTCACCACCAATGACCCACGTGCCTCTGTAGACTATACTGTGTGTTACTTATTACCTAATAGGAAAACTGATAACTCCAAAGCATTTTGGTCCTACTGGATCAGATGGCATTTTAGGCAAGTGGAGGTGTATTCTCCGTTGGTGGTTATACTAAGTCATTGGTGTGAAATGCTGTCAAAATGCTTTCTCAGATCAGCCTGTCCTTTGTAAGTGCTGGATTGTTGTTCTGTTATTGTTCTACACCAGGGTTTAGTTTTCAGTAGATACAATCAGTGAGGGCCACACAGGGCTCATTGTCTTCAGACGAGGCAGGTGTTATTCTCCGACACATGACAGACAAGAAGCTTAACTCTCTCACACTAGTCCCACTCTTGTTGGTAAGATCCTGCCTGACAAGGACGCTAAGACCTTGACGAGATCTTGTGAAACCACACAGTGACTGCAAGTGGAGCTTTGTGCCAAATAAAGAGTTGTAGGTCTAGTAAAAAAAATATGACATAGACCAAACTGGGGTAATAAATAAAAAACATACATAAAACATACCCAGATAGTAAATACTATTAAAGGTCCCATGGCATGAAATTTTCACTTTCTGAGGTTTTTGAACGTTAATGTGAGCTCCCCTACCCTGTTTAGCCCCCCCCCCCCCCTTGGTTAAAAGTTGCGAAATGTCTAAACTGAGCATTTGCGATCCTTTTCTGCGTTACAAAAAATCAGAGCTCAAACTTTGAACAAGGAAACTTATTGACGTCAGATCGAAAAAAGAAATGCAAATGCAGTTCCACCCCCGTCTGTCTGTACTCAGCGTCTCTGTAAATCACGCCCAGAGAGTTTGGACTGCGAATGCGCTAGGCAATGCGAAATGCATTTTTTTATTTGCCTGGAGGCACGTCCGAGTGTTTCTAGGCTCGGAAGTCCTTTATCTGAGCCTCTGGACCTTTGAACAGCAGTGGTTTAATTTTATTTTCTGTGGAAATGTGTTTATTTTTCAATGGAATGCTTCAAATCTCTCCCCCCGTGCAAAAACAAGGAAATGGATCAGCTCAGAGCTAGAGCTGAGAGCGGAGAGTTTGGCCACAACCCCACCCTCTACTATAGGCCAGCTCTTTTCTCCTCATTTGCATTCAAGCAACAACGCCCATTATGGAGTGTTCAGAGAGAAAAATTACTCTCTCATCTTATCTCTGTTTCTCATGCGTGTGTTGATTTTGAAGAAGGATTCATTTACAGTATTAGGGAACCATTAAGGAGCCATATAAAAGCATCAAGAAGTATCATGTCATGGGATCTTTAAAAATTGTATTGATACTGAATGGTTTGCATCTATATCAGAACTAGTATAGCATCAGAATAAGTAAAAACAAAATCTAGTTGAAGTTTTTGGTATCATGACAATCTTAAAACTCTATCTCACACTCATATTTTCACTCCCTGAATTCCTGAAAGAAAAAAATAATAATCGGAGCAAAAAACACAGAGTCCTGTCTGCTGCCCTCCAGTAATCATTTATCAAAACCTGGCTCAGGCTCCTCTCAGACCTCCAGACCTCAAAACAAACACATTTGACCAGATCAGTGTGAATTGGGATACAGAGTTTTATCAGAGCTTAAGCAGACTGATGTTTAAATTAGCAGACCAAGACAAATAGGCTAGTAGTCTTTACACACAAAGGGTTGTTTAGCGCACTTTGATAAGCCCAGCTGCTTGCTCTACCATGGCAAATTTGTTTCAGGCCCTTTGATTGGTTGCCATAGATACAACCTCACAACAATCCTTCTACAGACCCTTAGAAATGCTGTTGAGGAGAAAATGGCTCTTCTTCAGATGTTACTTGTCCCGTTGGGGGGGACATTTTCCACTATTGCTTGTAAAGTGTGTCCATGCATTTATTTGCGAATGAGTTATGCATGAACAAACAGCTTATTGCAGTCTCAAGTGCTCTTAAAGAGGAAACACCACCTGGAGGCTACTCATAAGACGCCACAGCCAGTACTAGTCTAGTTTTAGATATACTATCAAATAAAAACACAACACAACATGGATGACACCACTTCTTAAAACATTCAACATTACATCCTTTTTAGTCATGCCAGTTATTTTTAATGACAAGCTATAAAAATGTATGGTACATGTCCTAATTAAAATTCATTCACCACCACTAATGTCGGCTTGAATCTTAGTTAAGAACGCCCTAGAAAAGCAACGCCCTCAGCCCTGATCCTCAAGCACCTCTGAGAAGAATCCATTAACATAAGCATTCAGTCTGGCGTTTTTTGTTTTCTTTGTGTCTTGAAAACCAGCTGATCAAGTTTGACAACAACAAAGTCATCTGCGTAGGTTCAGTATACTCCTGTCTCCGACTTTGCGCAACTAGCAGAGCTATCCTTTCTAAGAAGATGATCAACCATGTTTTTTGCCCATTTACTTTGGTCTCTGGGGTTGCAATGAGAGATGCCTTTAGGAAGACAATGGTGGCATTTTGTGGCTTGCTTATGAGTGAAGTGGTTAAGATGAAAGCAGTGGCTGGGTACGTTTTAGCATGGACACACAATACAGCCTGGGACCAAACCTTTAATCAATCTGGTGGTGATTTTACCAATGTACGACCAAAGGAAGCCACAATTGTTTCAAAACATTTCCTCGCATGTCTATTTCAGAGCCGGTTTTGTTTTACTTTATTTATAAGGTCCTATATTCAGCAAAATTGAATCATACAAGCTTTAAGCCATGTTATAATGCTGTTACCTCATCAACATACACGGATTTGGGTTTTGTCTACATCTCCAAAGCTCCAAATGCTCGGTTCCACCTCATGATGTCATGGAGGTGTAGTTTTCAAATTAACAGCTACCTTTTACCTTTAGTTCAGTAGAGATAGGAAATTTCAGGTCTGAAATCATCCAAATGATTCTAGTGAAGGTGCATGGAGTTAAAAAAAAATGGAGCAGTTCCTATATTACCAGATGACAGCACAAGAGTGTTTTCTAATTGAGAGAAGAACTCAACCTAAATATTCAGGATTTGTGTGTAAAACGTGTGAATGAAACAAAACACAAATCCAGGTTTTTGGTGAGGAAACAACATTATACTGTAACAGAAATCATACAATAGTGCAGTGCGTCTCAAATAGTGGGGCAGGCCCCCCTGGTGGGGCGTGGGGTGATGCCAGAAGGGGCACGTGTGGCCCTGGGAAACATGCTTTTTTGCCGTACTGTACTAGAACTAAGTGTAATTGCACATCAATAACAGTAGTTGGCAGTAGCGCTCTCGTCGCTCTGGGGCAGGGGGCGGCAACCTTAAATACGCGATATACAGAACAGACTCACCATCAGCAGAACATCCTCTGCACAGAAAAAACACATATATTCTACTGAGTCGTGTCCTTTAGTCCAACAGAAGCTGACGCATCAGCGGCACAAGGAGAGAGTTTTTTTTTTTTTTTTTTTAACGCTTTTAGTTTATGCAAATGAGGTGGCTTTATGTTTTGTTTCTGTAAAACGTAAACAAATGTGCGCAAAGCTGCATTAAAAACACATTAATATTTGAGTCCTCAGTGCAAAAAGACAGTGCAGTCTTTGTTGTAAGTTTCTTTCTTTAACTTTTTTGTTTTTAATGTTAATAAAGGATACAATGTTATGCAGAGGTGTACTAATAACAATTTTCTACACAAATATAAAAGTGAAAGCAACGAGGAACAGACTAGTAAAGTGCATAGTAGTAAACGTACTTACTGTGTATTTTGGTAGACCTCCACAGAGCTGTTGAGGCCTTCCAGCTGCCCCGTCAGTAGCTGCAGGTTAGAGTTGCAGTAGCTCAGCTCCAGCAGAACCATTTCCTTGACTTTGTTGTTGGACGTAGCTCTGCACATAAAGAAAGATCAAGCCAGAGTTATAAAACAAGCCAGATGACAAAAATAATAAAACAAGACCCCTCTAATTATCCACTCTGCAAGCCAAACTCATCTGCTTCTGATTATTAAAACATGTGCCGGTGCTTTGGGCCACAGAACTACGTCAGTGAATCCCACATTTACCCTACATCGGACAAGCTTCCTGCAGAGAATCAAATTTCAATCATGCAATAGAACAGTTAGGATTGACATTGTGGTAATAATAAGGTACACTAATACTGAGAATTATCACTTGATAAATTTCCAGCTACAATAAATTATTATAATTATCCAATTTAATTTAAATTGGTATCAATGCTATGATTTGAATTGCATGAATTTATTATCATGATCTGAATCCACAACAGTGTCACGATACTAAAATTTCAAACTTGGTTTTGAAACTAAGGAATAGACTCAATACTGATTCCGATACCACAATGAGAATTTTAAAGGGATATGCCACCCCCAGGTCAAATTTGGGCATCTCCCCACAGTCCAGAGACTAAAATAAGTGATGGAAAGTGTTTTCCTGGTCACCCAGCCATTGTCCGAGTCTGTCGCCACTGACCGCCGCGCGCAGCTGCTGCTACTCCGCGTTAGACTGGAGTCTAACGGCGCCAGAGAAAGATTTCGGCCAAAAGGAATTAATTTGCTCGATGCTTTTCCCAATTACTTTCTGTGTAGTGCGCATTCATATCGAGTGCAAATAAATGTGCAAATCAACACGGAGAGCTTGCCTTGGTCATTTTGGGTGGGAACTATTTTTCACTGCGGGAAAAGAAAGCCAAAACACACACCACACTGACAGGGGAATCCCTGTTACGCACCAGGAAGGGAGTTCCCCTGTTACGCAGCGTGGTGTGTGCTTCGGCTGTGTTTTTCCGCACAGAAAAATAGTTCCCACCCAAAATGACCAAGTCAAGCTCTCCGTGTTGATTTGCACATTTATTTGCACTCGATATGAATGCGCACTACACAGAAAGTAATTGGGAAACGCATCGAGCAAATTAATTCCTTTTGGCCGAAATCTTTCTCTGGCGCCGTTAGACTCCAGTCTAACGCGGAGTAGCAGCAGCTGCGCGCGGCGGTCAGTGCTGACAGACTCGGACAATGGCTGAGTGAGCAGGAAAACGCTTTCCACCACTTATTTTAGTCTCTGGACTGTGGGGAGATGCCCAAGTTTGACCTGGGGGTGGCATATCCCTTTAAAAAATAGAATGAAATTTTCAATATTAAATAATAGTACTTCTTTTATTTTACCATGTGGCCTCATATCTGTGTAATCAGCCGTCCAGGTATTTTCCATCATGGTCCATGGGTGTATACCCGTCTCTGTGTCAGCTTGTTCTGATACAGCTCATTCTGCATTCATTCTGCAGCTATTCAGGAAAGGTTCATTTCTGTCCTATGAATGTGACTTTTTAGTACTGATACCTACTCAAATGAGTGCCTAGTTTCAATACCAGTTTTAGTATCGATTAGTATCTGATTTTTGATACTTTAGACAACCCTAACCCACACATCCATACACCTTTCCTTGATATGTTAATAATTTCTTTCTTAGAACTGCAACAAATGCACACCCTGAAAAAGCCAGACAACCATGTGCATGGGTCAACAATACAATTCAAAGTAGATCCTTTACGAGGGCCAATTTACTACATGTCAAGAGGTTAAAGGTTAGGACGAGCGTTAAACAAAGTCTCCTTGGCAACAAAGGCAAACACAGGGATTTTACATGAGCCTGTGGCAGTGTGTCTTTCCTTATCTCCGTCTCGCACGCGTCAAACCTGTTGGAGTGGAGATGCTCAGTGTTAGTCGAGGCCTGTTTTATGGTTTGCTTTCACTAACCTATAATTACACTGAATGTGATGCTTTACAAGAAGATGGGATGTTAAAATTGCTGACGGTAACAGTTGCTCAGAAAACAGATCTCAAAACCAACAAAATCAGTTTAGCAAGTAATGTTTCTTTACCAGCAAAGCCCACAGCACATTATCACATTAATCACTGCTGATATGTCTCCACCCCATACTTTATGCCAGCCACTACTTAGTATTCAGACCACACGACCTCAACCTCTTGTTTTTTTGGGAGGGGGTTTTGGGGGAGTTTAGCTGACTGAACCTCTTAAAACCTGTTACACCATACATAATCTTGCTGTTTAATATGTGCCCCTATCCTGGAGTACAATTACGAATTTATTGTTGGACTACTGTGTCTTTCATGGAACTTCTTTTCATATTAAACAAGCAAGCGTGTTTGCCAAAATGTCTAAATCGAGAGATAAGGATGATGTTGCATAATACGGAGCCATAGTAATACATGGAACATTTTTTTCCATGAGTAAAATCTAAGTAACTTTATCACTATATAATATTTTAACTTTGTGCATTCATATGAACCACCCAATCCATAAAAAGCCAAACCTTAATTTACTCTTATCAGCTATTTCAACAGAGTAGAGTCGCATACCAGAGTGGGCCAATGACAAACAGCATCCTAAGAACACTTGACTTGAGGCAAAACAACAATTTTTACAATTTGAGCCTTATTTCAGTAATAAAACAAGTTGTTTTACTTACCCATATCACTTTGGTGTCATATGGAGCACTTCCGGAGATGTTTTAGATTAGCGTTAGGCTAACGCCGTTAGCCTAGCGCGACTTATAGCCATAGCTCGGGGCATTCCCCGAGCATGTAATATGCCCCGTGCGGGCTCTAAATAACACAAACTTTAGCACTTTTCAAATCATAGAAGCTCGATGTCTTTAGTCTACGATTTCGTTTGGTCAAAAGTGGCCTGTAATCCGAGATTTAGCCATAGTTTAGAGTAGATGAGGACGCCAGTGCGCATGCGCGGAGTGTGCTCTCAGCTCCCGGGACCCAAAACATGGAACGCATAGCTGTAAACTATGGATAAATCTCGGATTACAGGCCACTTTTTATTCAAACGAAATCGTAGACTAAAGACAACGAGCTTCTATGATTTGAAAAGTGCTAAAGTTTGTGTTATTTGGAGCCCACACAGGCAATATTACATGCTTGGGGAATGCCCTGAGCTATGGCTATAAGTCACGCTAGGCTAACGGCGTTAGCCTAACGCTAATCTAAAACATCTCCGGAAAAGCTCCATATGACACCAAAGTGCTATGGGTGAGTAAAACAACTTGTTTTATTACCGAAATAAGGCTCAAATTGTAAAAAACGTTACGTTTCCTTTAAGTAACACTGTGATAAGACAAGATGCAAACTGCAATTAGCAAAATAAACATTAAACACTAGTTGATTAAGAGAAGTTTATACATTATATTTGTAATATACTGCTGCTTTTGGTCAAGGTCTGCACTTTACAGTCAGAATATATGGTTTCTTTTTGTTGTTTCAAACTTATACAGCCTGCAGACTCAAGATCCCTTATGTGTTGAGCCAAGAATGGAACCAGAGGCAAACTCCTTTTTGATTTATGAACTTCAAATAAATCTCGAGGTATACCTGTATGGGACTGTCTGTACGGCAGCTGGACTGATAGAAATATGCAGTGATCATCTACCCAGCTAGAGGCAAACACACAAAAGCGCTAATGGAATGTGAAGGTCTCTGATACAGACAGAGAGCTTGTACACATCCACAACACACACATGCATGAGAGCTCATATCCTCTCACACACAGCAAGGCGATCCCTGTGGGAAAAACGAGACGGCCACTTCCGATACTATACATACAGGCAACATCACAATAGCACAGCAATAATGTTGGACAGAGGATAGGATAATATACTTTCTGTGCATTTTATGGACTACAAACATAAACATTGCTTTAATGAACATTAAAGGGACAGTGTGTAAGATTTTTACCCGTTAATTACTGAAATTGAAGATACCCATTCAAAAATACAGTGTTTTCCAAGCCTTTTCACTTCCATCATGAAATCAAAGTATTCTTTTGGACTTAGATATAGTCACATAAAAGGGGGATCTTCCCCATATAGAGGCAGCCATTTTGAATACGAGAGCCGCAGAAGGACATTTGGGCTCCGCCTTCGGCAAGGCTCGTGGTTTTGGGTTTTACTGGATTTTATTCGCTGGATCCTTACGGACAAATTGAGAGCAAGTTTATGGTGAAATACAGAGTTTGACCTGTGCAAAGCATTCTAAGGTAAGCTAACCTCGTTTTGTATAAAAGCCCCATGTGCTCAGGGAGTGATTGTTGTGCAGGGAAATGAATTGCATAGTCAAAAAGAGGAGACTGTAAGGTTTCATTTGATGTGTAGAGTATCATGGTACATGATCGGGATTGTGTGTTTTCATGAGAAAAGAAAAAAAAAAAACAGGACCACGTTTTATTTATACAGTAGCGGCGCGCGGCTCGTGCGCGCGCCCAGGTGACCGTCGAGGTCTGCCGTAGCTAAAACAGAAAGTGCAATAGCACCATCCACCTATGCGCCACGAATCCTACACACTGGGGCTTTAAAGACAAACTATTAAGTAATCTAAACTTCTTTTTTTTTATTTTAAAGCAGTGGTACTCTAACTTTTTTTGAAGTATTTGCACTGCTCTGGGGATGTAAAGATTTTTTTTTATTCCCAAAAAAAAAAAAGTACAGCAGAGTGATTTTTTGAGAGTGATTTTTTTTATGTAAAATATTACCATTCATTTATCATTCAAAAAATGTATTTCAATATATCATTCAAAAATGTATTTCCTTTACTACGGTAGCAGTCCATCTCTTTGAAAATCCACTCGATAAGGCTCCATTCACCTCAGTGCCACCACAATGTTTCTTTATTATCGGACTGCGGAATGCCTCTATGAAGACTGCTATCACATAATATAATCTAGCCCTTTGCTTTGCCTATTTAAATCAAGCCAAGAACAGATGACAAGCCCTGACAGAATGATGAAGCAGGCCAAGCCAAAGTTGTCAAACCAACCAGTGGAGTTTACTGGAGGTCACATTCACAAAGCCACCACACCAACAACTATGGGTGTCTACTGCTGACAGACTAATGACTTGAGTGGATAGTGAAGGCAGACATGGGGACTTAGAATAGTCTTTGCTGTTATGTAAGACATCTATTTTTTGTGCAAAACTGTATTTAATTTGAGCTTTAGTTTTAAATGTTTTTAGGAACACTCTCTTGATAACTTACTTGAGCAGATTCTCAGCCCCGGCTCGTAAGCGCATTTGCTTGATGATCTCCTTGTTCAGACCGGCACGCTGGTTTTGCAGCTTGCTTCGCCCAGTTTGTGCAAAAGGGTTACATCCCTAAAAGAAAACAGACATTCAGTATTATAAATGTAATGTAATATAAATGCACACAATTTCAAGGAGTTACAGGTGGAGAAAAGCAAAAAAAAAAAAAGTCAAAAAGTTGTCTGTTGTTTGAACAAGTTACAAACTCGGGCTGCAACTATTTCCCTACGGGGGCAATAAAGTACCTTTCTATTTTCGTGTCAGTGATTATTTTTCGACTGGTAAAAAAGACTTCTAAATACAGGATATTTACAAAAAATGCTACTTACTATAATTATTTTTATTTATTTATTTTTAATTGAATAATGCCACTGTGTGTTATGAAAGGTCTTTTGGCATGTGTTTTAGAGCCTATGTAGGCCATTTAGGCTATCACAATTATCATAATACATTATATAATATGGTACATATTATTAATCTTATCTCATGTTTTTAAAAGTTGACTAATTACCCCACAGCACAATTACCTACATCTCCACACATTTAAAGGAAAATTAACGGGTTTTTTTTACAATCTGAGCCTTCTTTCGGCAATAAAACAAGTAGTTTTACTCACCCATAGCAGTTTGGTGTCAATTGGAGCAGTATCGCAGAACTTATGTTGAGCCGTTCTGTTCTACTAATGATCCCGTATCCGTTAGCATGAGTGCTCGGGGCACTGATTTGCGGTGTCCAAATAACACAAACTTTAGCACTTTTCAAATCACAGAAGATCGCTGTGTCAGGGTAGACTTTTAGTGGATTCCAAAACGGCCTGAAACCCGATATCCAGCTATAGTTTCATTTGATGATGTCATCAGAGAGGACAGTGCGCATGCGTGAACTCAGCTGTTTTGTAAACACCGCTAGTCCGAAAGAAGCTAACACCGCTCTGAACTTTACTTTTCTGTTGCGATATCGGGTTTCAGGCCGTTTTGGAATCTACTAAAAGTCTACCCTGACACAGCGATCTTCTGTGATTTGAAAAGTGCTAAAGTTTGTGCTATTTGGACACCGCAAATCAGTGCCCCGAGCACTCACGCTAACGGATACGGGATCATTAGTAGAACAGAACGGCTCAACATAAGTTCTGCGATACTGCTCCAATTGACACCAAACTGCTATGGGTGAGTAAAACTACTTGTTTTATTGCCGAAAGAAGGCTCAGATTGTAAAAAAAAACGTTACTTTTCCTTTAATTAAAGCAAGGTAGAAAAGTTGAAAAATTGATGACTATTTTCAAATTAAATACATACATTTGCATATTTATTGGAATGAGTGTGGTTCACTGAGCAAATCTATCTGCTAGTCTTCCCTCACGCTCACACAGAACAAACACAATTGAATCACTTGTTTACTTGTGGTGTTCTCACGTAAAATCCTTACAATGAGCCAGATCATCTTAAATATAATTAAGGTCTCATGAATCACCATCATATGCCACTATGTCAATATTGTCCTCTCTGTGACGTGTTGCTGTACTGCGTTTTCTTGTCACCAACCTTTCTTTTAAACTGAGTCTCAGTTTAAAAGAAAATAAACTTGAAACCTGAAATTTGTGCAGACTGACTCAAAGCTCACTGAAGGTGTGGTCTGTAGAGTACAATACACGATGCAGAGAAGTGAGCTCAGTAAAACCAGTTGGGTTACAGTCCGTGACCAGCAACATACCATAATTGCTGTTATTTACTAAGGCTAAGGTGGCAGAAAAGCTGTAATGTATAAAGGAAGTTAGCAACAGCAGTGCAAAGTCAATAAAAAACAAATAACATGTGATTCTGTATTTGTGAACCCTCCATAAAGAGGTGGCTGGGAAATAATAATATTCAATATATATTTTATCCAACTGTGTCCCTGCCCGTCTGACGACATTGTTATATTATGATTCATACCCAGCCAGACACATGTCCTCTACACTCCCCACCCACTGCTCCTATTGGTCAGTCTTGATCATGAGTAATTGACAGGTAGATTTAACCAATCGCAGTGAAGTGTGACCTCTCAAAAGCAACTAGTAGAAACTGGGCTGGGTGATACAACGATGCAAAGTGAATCAAGATGAAATCCTTTGGACATTATGTCATTTTGGTGTTTACCATGATTCCATGACACTCCTCCTACTGATCCACCTCATCAAGTTCTGAGTAACAGGTAGATTTAACCAATGACGGCAAAGTGTACTATAAAGCTACTGAACTCCCCCTTAAAGACTAAAAGTGCGTTTTTATTACAGGAATTATATAAAAAATAAACAAATAAATAAAAATCCAGATCATGACTGAGGAAAACGAAAAAAATAACATGATTCTATTTTTTTTTATATCACTCACCTCTTTGCATTAGACTAACACAGCGTCCACACCACAGATCAAAGGCTTGAGGTGGGGTCACATTTTTACTTTATAACCTGCGTATTTGGCCCTCAGCTATAATCATAAAGGTGTTCCTGTGCAAATGATTCGGTAACTTGCCAGTCTAATCATTAACTCCTTAAACAAATGAAAGAAATATCAAGAATTCTCTTCCAATAAAACACAAAGGTGGAGCAAAGTGAACACGTCATTTCTGACCTCAACACTACCACATTAACTGTGACACACACAGAGACGAGGTGTGGTGTGATATTTATCTAAGCCTATGTAAGTTTCCCATAATTAATACATTTATGTCCTCATAGTTTTAAATATAGCTAGTCAGACTTGAAAGTGCTCGTGGTCCCCTAACTATGTACCAGGCTGGTGTCTAACCTAGTAAACCCCAGCAGTGGTGGGTGAAGCCCTGTTCCCTTTGGCAGGCTCACAGTGCAGCCTTTCTCACAAGTGTACACAACACTTCATTAGAGCTTCGCACAAGAGCAGCCAGGGGATCACTGTGGCCAGCAGACAACTCATTAATTTGGCTGTTGTAGAATCAGACCTTTGTGATCATTTTAAATAACTCATAGTGCAATATGTCCATTAATATGCTATGTAAAATAATATTATTATTTCAAATGTCATTGCCATTTTTACAGCTAATGCACATGAAATCATGTGAGTCCAGACTCAGTCCTGAAGTAGTTTAAACCCAAGCCCAGTGAGGGATTACAGTGTGTCGGAGCCCATCCAGGCAGCTCAGGCAAACCAAGACACATGTTGTCAATTTGTGTCTGTGGTCTGCAACAGCAAGACCTCAGGCCCGTTTCTACGTCAATGCTGTTATTGGCCAAGGAGGAGAAATGGAGAAACATGCCGATTCGGCTTTCTGCTGTGCCATGTTTCCATTCTGCAGCCGTGCAGGTGGACCCTGGCCAGCTGGAGGTGAAACAGTGGACGAGAGGGAAGAGAGCCCCAAACCACAACAGCTCCCCCAAGCGCAGGCAGCCCCAGCAAGGCCGTGTAAATCATTAGTGTCATTTTCATCCAGAGATGGGCACTGAGCATGAGGCAAAGATCATCCAGGCTCCAGTTGGTTAAATGTGACCAAACTCTTTCCAAAAGCCAGATCTCTTTAACATGGCCAATCTGGAGTAACTGTGGTTTGAGAAAATGTGCAAGCCTTTTCATTCTGCTTCCATAATGAAAATGAAGACTCTGAACTGTTTTACAGTAACGCAGTTAGCAGCAGTGGTAATATATGGCTAAACTGTGAGGAATAGTGAGTCACTCTCCATTATTGTTAAGTCATACAATAATATTGTGTTCTGATGCATCATCATCCTGTGGCAGAAAACCTATTGACCTTTTTATAGCCACAGGAAGTGCAGCAGGAGCTGAGGTCCAGACAGCCTTTACAGAGGGATTCTCGGGATTAAAAAACACAATGAGCCAGTTCAGATGCCCACCTAAACATACTTTTCTATCAAAGCAACAAGGATGAGGACACCAGAGCAGCAGTCACATGGTGCTTGGGGTTCTATCTGAAGCAGTCATACACTGTAGACAATTTTATACATTGCCATTGCTGACACCCTCTCTTATCTATGAGACAAAAATGTGTGTTTACATTTTATTCTTCATAGCGTGATGGGCTGAGAACTTCCACTTAAAAAAACCTAACTATTAGAACCTGTCAGGCACTAGACCACTTTTTAAGTACTAGAAATGGAATTTCCCCAACAAAAGCTCAGTCAGGAAACAGATAAGGTGATGGAGACGCCAGCTGAATAGCCGTTCAGTGTCACCGCAGGAGATAAGGCCATTATTATTATTACCACAGCACCACACGCCCACCACACACAGCGACACCTGAGTGTGACAGCTCTCTGGGTTTCGGCTCCTCATGACATCGCTGAATAGGCCTACACGTTTTTTGAGGATCCCAAAGTTTGTGGTTATGTTGTAGCTTATTATCAGACATCTTTAAATTAGCTAGAAGAGAAACTTTGTGGTTGCACATTGCACATCGCACCATAGGCAAATTATTTGGTCGAGATAACAGACAAAGTTCATTCAAAGCAGCTTCAGTAGGTTCTACACCCACACCAAACTACAGTCGTGTGGATTTGTTTAGTTATAAAGCTTGCTCATGTTTAAGCAACTATTGTTTTTCGTGGCGACAAAGAAGTCTTACCTTTTTGAAGTAGTTGCGCTCCCCTCCTCCTCCGTCTTTAATGCCGTTCGGTAAAAGAGTGTCTGTCATGATTTATGCAGACTTTTACCTCTACTACTCTTGAACAAAACGCTAATAAAACTGTAAATTCCGTTGTCTGTGTGGTGCAACAGGTGATCGTGTCCTCTTTCCTCGTCAGCAGGGACTGGTTGCGTCGTAACTGTCCGGAGACTTTTCCTGCCCCGCGTAAGCCCCGCCCCCAGAGCGCCCGGGGAGAGGCTGGAACACGAGCTGGACAAGAGAGGCACTGTGGAACATGCCCACTGAGCACTGTGAGAGGCGACATGGTATTGACTCAGTTTGATGGGCATTAAGTTTTTATTTTTCTGGAAAATATACGGAGAACACCTCGAGAATACCATAAACCAGAGGTCTTCAACGGGGGGTTGCGACCCCTAGGGGGATCGCGGAGGTACTGCAGGGGGGTCGCGAAATCTTTTGATTTCACTTTAAAATAATATATTTTAATACACTATACTGTATTGCCAAAAGTATTCCCTCACCCATCCAAATCATCAAATTCAGGCGTTACAATCACTTCCATGGCCACAGGTGAATAAAATCAAGCACCTAGGCCTGCAAACAATGTTCCCCCTAATTTTTAATGTGTCTGTGCAAACACACAAACCTGTGAGCGACATCTGACATGCACATGAAATTAATTAATTTCTGAAATTTGGAATTCTGCAATAAAGTAAAACTGTACATCAAAGTACAAAAAAAAAACATTTTATTAACAGGTACTAGTAGTATATATTTAAACATACATTTTGATTTGTTTTTGCTTTGCACTTAGTCTTGCTCTTCTAATCAGAGGCATTGAGGAGGGAGCTTATGCGCGCTATGAGCAGGAGGAGAGAGAGCGTGAAAAGGTGCTAAGTGAGGCACGGGGAGGTAGGATGTTTTATCAAGTTTAACCTGCCCTGTGATACACGCTGGGGCGCAAAGGTACACGCTGTTGCGAAAGAGCTGCGGGCGCTCGCGGCACGTGTGGTGACGTGTGGTGTCCGCGGCTCCAGACGAGCATACGGCTCGCACACCGGTAGAAGTTTAATACGAGACACGTACTTTTGTTCTGAATACGGGACGATTCCGTTTTTCAAGGGACGGTTGGCAACCCTAAACACAACTATACATATATATATACACCCAAAATCTTTCTCAACGAATTTACACATATAAAAAAATGACCCCGCAGCTGAAAAAAAGCGGAGATCCGCATGGATGTGAGAGTTTGGTGTGGATGAACTTGACTGGATAGGAGCCAGGCCTTCTTGTCCAACATCAGTGTGTGACCTCACAAATGTGCTTCTAGAAGAGTAGTCAAAATTTCCCATAAACACACTCCTAAACTTGGAGAGCCTTCACAGAAGAGTTGAAGCTGCAAAGCGTGGACCGACGTTATATTAAACCCTATGGATTAAGAATGGGATGTCACTTAATTTCATATGCGAGTCAAGGCCGGTGAGCGAATACTTTTGGCAATATAGTGTATTTTTAAAAACAATATATTTTTTCATTTTTCCCCAATCAATTTCTCCCTTGTCCCTCCACCCTCTTTCATGTCTTAAAATGCACATTAATGCGTACATCCACTCCAGGATAGATATGTTATGTGCAACTCATCAGGGTCAGACATCTCACTGAAGTGGGAGTTCACAGATGGTTTGGGGGTTCACTGTCCCCTGTATGTTCATGTATGTTCACAGTTTAACTTGATGTGTTATGATCAAAGCTTAACTTGATTTGTGTTAATTGTTCATTATTTGAATAGCTCTGTATTTGAGCAAGATGTATGTGTAAATGGCAGAAGCACTTGTTTTTTGGTTGAATCAGTGAACGATCTTAATAGACCTGTGTTATATGCAAGTTGTGTTTAAAAATTGCAGTAGCACATCCACCCTGTAGGGCCTATCCGGCCCATCTTTAAAATAAAAAAACATGAAAATACAGTATTAACCTGTGTATTATTTCCTTGTATTGGATGTACCATAACAGAGTAGCAATGTTTATACATGACACTAAGCTCAATTTAATATAAAACACAATTCTATGCCGTGTATATAGTAGGGGGTCCCTGGCCCAGTTCACCATCTGTTTGGGGGTCCCTGGCCTGAAAAACGTTGAAGACCCCTGCCATAAACAGTGGATAATGAACACAAGTATAGGCTATAATAGTTCATCTCATCCCTGGAGAATCAGAATCAAGATTCAAGATTGTTTATTTGTCATATGCAGAATCAACACAGGGTCAACAATGAAATGAAATGTTTAGGATCAGAAGAACCGTTGACTCGCTAAGATAGTCAGAAGTACTAATAACTGCAGTAATAGTACATGGTAAAAAAAAGTGTTGCAAAAGTGCAGGGGAAGAAGTAAACAATATAATAAACAATATCATAAAATATGTAATAAAATGTAATAAAAATACAAGGTACAATGTACAAAGGTGCAGGTAGGATTAAATGAAAGATCAAATAAGGTGTAAGTATTTCACAAATTGCACATAATATGGTGTGGTGTAGGTGTTGCATGTGGATTTCGTATTGCACATAGTATGATATAAATATTGCACATAGGTAATTGCACAGATTATTGCACAGGTAACAGTAGTTTACAGTGAGGTAGTGACAAACATGATACATTCATACAGAGCAGCAGCAGTAAACATATTCTGCATAATGAAAGGTAGTTTAGTGCAGTATTATTGAGAGTTCAGTATTATTTAGAGTATTATCCAGTCCCAGTATTCAGTATTACCCAGTATTACCCAGAATCGTGAAAAATGTCATAAACAATTCAAAACAAAATATCATATCTAATTATTTATTTTGAATAGTTAAAAATATCACATAAAATATCACAAATAATAGGAATTTGAAACCCATGAATAAAGTAAAGGCTACTTGACATAACACTGCTGAAAGCGGTCTAATTTACTAAAGATAGGCATACTTTTTAGGCTCATCAATCGTCATCTAAGCTAACTAAATAGAAAGATATCCAACATAACTTTTAAACCTGATTCGAACTCTAGCTAGATCTTGTAAAATGGCCTTAAAACGATCCATCAGCCTGAAATCATTACTCACACCCACATCACAGAACCACAAAGAATTCACTGTTGCGTAAGCTTTTATTTTATGGGGTCATAAATGACCTAATATTCCACTAATCCCGTATGTCTGTCTTGGTCTAATTGCGTGTAAATAAATACACCTATCTGCAAGTGTCAACCAACACCTTTGTACGTGATCGGCATTACCCTGGCCCAGACATGTAGCCTGGGGGTTTCAAAATGATGAGAGAAATTGCCATGGCAATTTTGCCTGGAAGAATCCATGACTCATCGCTGTACCAGCGAGTCTGGTAACGCTTGGTCCAGAATGCGCTGCCGTTGCACTTAGACAGACAGCTAAGTGAACCAATCAGAGAACAGTTAATGGACAGCGACGTGAACCAATCAAACAAAAGAAAAGAAAGAAAAGAAAGGCCTCTAGAGCTGTCAGCTGCTGTGGTTTTAAGGAATCGATGTGTTTTAGGTCATTTAAGACCAATTTTACAGCTGAATGGAAGGGACGTTGCGGGCAAAGGCGGGTGCACTGACGTCACCATCTTTGAACGAATCAGAATCGCGGAGTCCGTTGTTAACCGGGGGAGCGAGGGTGGAGCGAGGGTGTCCAAATGGTATCTCGCTGTATAGCAAATACAGAGAGATATCATTTGGCTGGCCAGGTAAATGGCAATTACCAATTTAAAACAAAATATTATATCTTTTGAATGTGGAAAAGTCTTCACAATGTTGCATAGGCTAGAGAGAGAGAGAGAGATAAAGAGAGAGCCATTTACAACACTCAAGATGCCCAAAGAGCTTCACATTAAAATGAACACAATTTAAAAAACATGCAAAACATTTAACAATAAAGCAAAACAAATAATGCAAAGTGTCACTGCATTACTGAGTGTTAAAGCCAGTCTGAATAGATGAGTTTTTAGACAGGATTTAAACAG
The DNA here is from genome assembly GCA_036785185.1 of Paratrypauchen microcephalus. Lineage (NCBI taxonomy): Eukaryota > Metazoa > Chordata > Actinopteri > Gobiiformes > Gobiidae > Paratrypauchen > Paratrypauchen microcephalus. The sequence goes on along the minus strand of JAVJIX010000019.1, from coordinate 7,945,711 downwards.
ACTGAAGTCTGTAATGGTGCACATATCAAAGAGCAAAGGTAAGGAAGGTGAAACCATGAATAGGCCTACTGAAAACCTAACCATGGGCTTAGGAATGATGAAAAAATAGGACCATTGTCATAGCAATTGACAATATAAAATGAAATATTATATCTTTTCAAAGGAAAATGGTCCTCAAATGGTGCATATCACAGGAAGGTGAAACTGTAGGCCTCTAGCTTAAAAGAAGAAGAAGAAGAAGAAGACAGACTTTATTCATCTCCGTAGGGAAATTATTTCTCTGCATTTGACCCATCCATCAGGAGCAGCGGCCTATATTAAAAGGCCTATATTAGGCTATTCTCTCATCTATGTTATAATGTTCCCTCACAAAAAACATGCCTGGAGTATTTTGTTTCATTCACAAGCCCTGCATATTTAGACAGAAAACACCTTTGTGATGTCATGTGGTAATACAGGAAGTGCTCCACTGTGTTTTTAAACTCCATACACCTTACTTCGAACCATAATTTCAGCCATGGAATTGCCCATCTCTACTGAACTATAGGCTAGCTTTTCAAAACTACTACTTCATGACATCATAAGGTGGAACAGAACATTTTGAGCTTTGGAGATGAACACACTCATAATAAAGGGTTACTTAAACATGTGTGAATCAAACACAACTCCAGGTGTGTTTTGATAAGGCAACAGTGTTTTAACATGATTTGAAGCTCACAAGAGTCAGTTTTGAGTAATATAGGAGCTTTAATCATCTTGAGGCAAACACTACTTCATTTCAGCTATTTCTTAAGTACAGTGTTACCTCACCTTACGAAATTAATTCGTTCCAGAAGTGGTTTCGTAACGTGAAAAATTCGTAAGTTGAGTAGCTATTTCAATGGAAAAAGCCTGATTCGTTCCAAGGCCAAGAAGTTCCAAGTTTTTTTTTTACAGTGTAACTTTTTTATAGTGTAACATTGTGTTCTGATTGGTTTCTCAGACTGGATTTAAACTTTTCTCACATTTGTCTCTCGTTTAAACACTCAAACTTTCATAGATTTTCAATAAAATGTATTAATAATGAAGTGTGGGGGGAAGGGGGAGGGGGGAGAAAACTGCGCTCTGACACGTGTGATAGCGGCATGTGTGACAGCTGACCCGGCTGCCAGCAGGTCTAGACCTGGACTAAACCTGGACTAAACCAGGACTAAACCAGGACTAAACCAGGACTAAACCTGGACTAAACCTGGACTAAACCTGGACTAAACCTGGACAAAACCTGGACTAAACCTGGACTAGACCAGGACTAGACCAGGTGGATTAAAGCGCCGCGCGTGGGTCTATCTCTTGGTATCGTTTCGAGTCACAGCCGAGGCAAGCCGCCGCTCACACGCACGAGCCGCGGCGGTCCAGACCCGTTCCAGACCTGCCTGCGTAAGGTGCTCACAGAGCGGCATGGACAGAACCGTGAGGTCGGCCTCTTCAAGACCTCCAGGCCGGTGACCGGGACAATCCCCGGACCCATGCCCGCTTAGGGAGCTCTTAAGGCGGGCTGGCAGTGTCCCCCTGGGTCCCTGGATGTCTGGGGCTCCGCGCCTGGAGGGGCCCTGGAGAGCAGGTCTAGCAGCGGCTCGCCTCAGCTGTGACTCGAAACGATACCAGGAAATAGACCCACGCGCTGCGCTTTAATCCACCTGGTCTAGTCCAGGTTTAGTCCAGGTTTAGTCCAGGTTTAGTCCAGGTTTAGTCCTGGTTTAGTCCTGGTTTAGTCCTGGTTTAGTCCATGTCTAGACCTGCTGGCAGCCGGGTCAGCTGTCACACATGCCGCTATCACACGTGAGAAAAGTTTAAATCCAGTCTGAGAAAAGCGTATGTGTGTGGCTGAGCGCGCATTATTTAAATTTTTGAGATTTCGCGTTTCGTCACTTGGATTTTCTTTCGTATCTAGAGACCAAAATTTACCGTGAAGGCGTTTCGTAACTTGAAATTTTTGTTTGTTGGGTCATTCGTAAGGTGAGGTACCACTGTAATAGTAATAGTCTTAAATTGTTGCTTAATAATGTAAATTTGTTTTATAAAAGCCAATAAGCAACATAAAGATGGTGTTACTTTTAGTCATACTAGTCATTATATTAAGCAGTTAATCCAGCCAAATCCAAATGAATCCAAATATAAATATGACGGTCTATTGTCTGGAGGGCAGATGTCGCCTACTCCCTGTTTCACTCTGTTTCACATTATTGTTTAGGAGTCTCAGTATCACTGTTACAGGGGGAGGTGTTTGTGTAGATCTGGTTTGGTCAGTTGAATTCCAATGAAAAGGAGGTGAACATCCATCTTTGCCTAAGCTTTATTGATATAGGCTATTTATAAGTCTTATAAAAGCTATAGATCTAGTTTATTTGGGGCAATGATCTATAGCCTAGATCAGAGGTCTTCAACAGGGGGGTCGTGACCCCTAGGGGGGTCGTGGAGGTACTGCAGGGGGGTCGCGAAATCTTTTGATTTCACTTTAAAATAATATAATTTTATATTTTATAGTGTAAAATACAGTATTAACCTGTGTATTATTTCCTTGTATTGGATGTACCATAACAGAGTAGCAATGTTTATACATGACACTAAGCTCAATTTAATATAAAACACAATTCATTGCCGTATATATAGTAGGGGGTCCCTGGCCCAGTTCGCCATCTGTTTGGGGGTCCCTGGCCTGAAAAACGTTGAAGACCCCTGGCCTAGATATTAAGAAGGTGATATGAAATAGGCAAGTACAACTACAAATTATAGTTGATATTTTGCAGTTACATTATGCTGGGGGTGTTCTACATGTATCTGTATTGTGGAATGTACAGAAGTTACTATTGAGCCACAATGTTCACATTCAGAAACAAAACCTGATAAGTTTTCAGATAATCTGAAAACTCAAGACTACAACTACAAAATGGATGTATAAAAAAGAAGCCTGTGATCAATGGTCTTGTTTAGGTGTTCTGATTTTCAGTGACTTTTGAGTGACTAACTGAAAAACTGCTGGCTAATGCTCTTACTTGGGACTATAATTGTATGAGTGAGAGACTTGTTTAGCAGCACAAATCATTTCAGTTCAGTTCACCTGTTGTAATTTCATCTAGGTAATTTTTTTCTGGTCAGAATGTGGTAAAATAAAGACCAGATTAAAGTCTAACAAGTCTCAGATAGACCAGTGCTTAAAGGAAAATTAACATGTTTTTTTTTAACAATCTGAGCCTTCTTTCGGCAATAAAACAAGTAGTTTTACTCACCCATAGCAGTTTGGTGTCAATTGGAGCAGTATCGCAGAACTTATGTTGAGCCGTTCTGTTCTACTAATGATCCCGTATCCGTTAGCGTGAGTGCTCGGGGCACTGATTTGCGCTCTCCAAATAACACAAACTTTAGCACTTTTCAAATCACAGAAGATCGCTGTGTCAGGGTAGACTTTTAGTAGACTCCAAAACGGCCTGAAACCCGATATCGCAACAGAAAAGTCAAGTTCAGAGCGGTGTTAGCTTCTTTCGGACTAGCGGTGTTTACAAAACAGCTGAGTTCACGCATGCGCACTGTCCTCTCTGATGACGTCATCAAATGAAACTATAGCTGCATATCGGGTTTCAGGCCGTTTTGGAATCCACTAAAAGTCTACCCTGACACAGCGATCTTCTGTGATTTGAAAAGTGCTAAAGTTTGTGTTATTTGGACACCGCAAATCAGTGCCCCGAGCACTCACGCTAACGGATACGGGATCATTAGTAGAACAGAACGGCTCAACATAAGTTCTGCGATACTGCTCCAATTGACACCAAACTGCTATGGGTGAGTAAAACTACTTGTTTTATTGCCGAAAGAAGGCTCAGATTGTAAAAAAAACGTTAATTTTCCTTTAAGGTTGGTATCACCCTCATTGAATGTTGAGCTGCAAAGTAAACCACTAACCATGGAGCTGCACTATATTTTTGTAGCCACCAGATGGGGCTATTATTTAAATGTTTCAATGCATAACAGTTATTAAACAAAAGGGCTCCATCCGAAAAAGGGTAAAATACGTCTCTCCTTGTCCTTCCTTCTCATTCCTTCTCCTTTTTTCTGACCTCTGAGAGCTACATCATGAGGTCAGCTGTAAGGACCAAGGAGGAGGAAGGAGGAGTGAGGAGAAGGAGCTATCTTTGCTTTAGATGGATCCAAGCTATACTTGAACAAAGAAACAAAGGGAGGATGTAAATAGAAAAAATCAACATATAAAATGGAAAGGAAAACGATTGGCCTATGTAAAAAAAAAATGTAGAATGCAATTTTACATTTACTATTATCTGTGCTAGTTTGCAGACATGTCTTCACTTGAAATCATTTATTTATCCACAAAGGAAATTATTTGGACACATGTAGAGAGCAAAAATGTAATTGTTAATAATAAATTTGAAATAAGTAACGAAAATAGCAATAGACTGGTGTAATAAGGCCTAATTATACAAATGTGTACAAGTATAAATAAAATATAGAATTATAGTAATACATTACATCTTAACTGTATACAAGAGGTGGGTAAGAAGAACAGTTTTTTCATGGTTCTTCAATTATGCCTTTAAAGATCCTATATTACTGAAAATTGACTCTTGTGAGCTTTAAACCGTATTAGAATGTTGTTGCGGTATTGTTAATAAATAACAATACTGCAATATCTACTTGCGTGATTAATTTCTAACCATTAACTGCATCACTTCAGTTATCATTAAAAATATCTATCCAAAAGTCCAAGATCCCATTCTTGCTGCATGAGACTGGTTAACCTCTGAACTGCCTAAGCTGCTTATGAGTCAGGGAGCTCAGATGTTTTGCACACATGAAAGCCAAAGTACATGTTTTGTTTACTGAAATTTCACAGCATATGTATGAATTAGACAAAAAAAACCATAGACCTGACCCTTTAGCAGCCCACATACAATGTTGTGTTGCATATTTTGAATTTGTGTGAAGAACCCCTCAGTCGTCCAGGTAGAATCCATGATAAAAGGAGAAATTCAATTTGTCAACTGGACAAAGTTTATTTGGTCGAAAACGTTTCGCAACTCATCCGAGGTGCTTCGTCAGTTCTGGTTAGAGTGCTGGTGGACACTGCTTATATCTAGCTGCAGGGAGGAGCTAACTACACTGAAATTATTCTGAAACTATCCCACCTGAGTTTCTGTCTTTTGTTTTTCTTTGTTTTCTAGTCTAGTTTAGCATACCCATTCAAACCCTAATGGCTGTTTTCACACCTCTGGACCGGACCTGGCTAGCCCTATTGTTTCCTTTGTTTGTTTTGATTTCAGTTTGAGAATGGAATTATAGATGGGAGACAAATTATGTCTGACTCCCCCATTCCTGTTTAAAGAAGGATTCTCTTTTTTGACAAAAATAGCCTCTTTAACTCCCCTCTCAAACCAGTTCTTTTCCCTGGCCAAGATCTGAACCTCACTGTCCTCAAATGAATGGCCCGTGGCTTCCAGGTGAAGATGTACGGCAGATGACGGTCCACTCTGGCACTCCTGTCTGTGTTGGTACATCCTCTTGTGAAGTGGCTGTTTTGTTTCTCCAATGTAGTGCTCACTGCAGTCTTCACTACACTGAATGGAGTAGACCACATTGCTTTGTTTGTGGCTCGGTGTTTTGTCTTTTGTGTGGACTAGTTTTTGTCTTAAAGTGTTTGTGGGTTTGAAATAAACTGGGATTTCATATTGTCTGAAAATCCTCTGTAGTTTTTCAGAAACGCCGGCCAGGTACGGAATCGCTACCCCTTTCCTCCTGGGTTCGGATTCTCTGTTGTCTTGTTTCTTGTCCTTGACTCTCTTGGTTTTGTTGACACCCCATTTAGGATAACCACAAACAGAGAGGGCTTCCTGCACATGTTGTTCTTCTTTCTCCTTACCCTCTGTGCTTGTGGGAACCACTTGGGCCCTGTGTTGTAATGTCCAAATAACACCCAGTTTGTGCTGCAGTGGGTGGTGTGAATCAAAAAGCAGGTATTGGTCCGTGTGTGTGGGCTTCCTGAAGACTTCTACTTGGAGTCGCCAATCTCCTCCTATCGTTACTGCACAATCTAAGAACGCCAAGGTATTATCCTTGGCATCTTCACGGGTGAATTTGATATTAGGATCTACAGAATTGATATGTGCAGTAAAAGGTTCCAAATCTTGAATTGTGATTTATGAAAAATTATCATCCACATAACGATACCAGTGTGTGGGCGGAGTGCCTGGATATGAAGCTAAGGCACTCTGTTCAAATTGTTCCATGTATAAATTAGCCATGATAGGGGAGACCGGTGAGCCCATCGCACAGCCATGGATTTGCCTGCAGAAGTTCCCTCTGAACTGGAAATAGGTGGTATTCAGACAAATTTCCAGCAGTTGCCAGATTTGGTCAGGTGAAAGTTGCAACACAAGGCCCAAGTGGTTCCCACAAGCACAGAGGGTAAGGAGAAAGAAGAACAACATGTGCAGGAAGCCCTCTCTGTTTGTGGATATCCTAAATGGGCTGTCAACAAAACCAAGAGAGTCAAGGACAAGAAACAAGACAACAGAGAATCCAAACCCAGGAGGAAAGGGGTAGCGATTCCTTACCTGGCCGACGTTTCTGAAAAACTACAGAGGATTTTCAGACAATATGAAATCCCAGTTTATTTCAAACCCACAAACACTTTAAGACAAAAACTCGTCCACCCAAAGGACAAAACACCGAGTCACAAACAAAGCAATGTGGTCTACTCCATTCAGTGTAGTGAAGACTGCAGTGAGCGCTACATTGGAGAAACAAAACAGCCACTTCACAAGAGGATGTACCAACACAGACGGGCGTGCCAGAGTGGACCGTCATCTGCCGTACATCTTCACCTAGAAGCCACGGGCCATTCATTTGAGGACAGTGAGGTTCAGATCTTAGCCAGGGAAAAGAACTGGTTTGAGAGGGGAGTTAAAGAGGCTATTTTTGTCAAAAAAGAGAATCCTTCTTTAAACAGGAATGGGGGAGTCAGACATAATTTGTCTCCCATCTATAATTCCATTCTCAAACTGAAATCAAAACAAACAAAGGAAACAATAGGGCTAGCCAGGTCCGGTCCAGAGGTGTGAAAACAGCCATTAGGGTTTGAATGGGTATGCTAAACTAGACTAGAAAACAAAGAAAAACAAAAGACAGAAACTCAGGTGGGATAGTTTCAGAATAATTTATGTATAGTTAGCTCCTCCCTGCAGCTAGATATAAGCAGATATAAGTGTCTATCAGCACTCTAACTAGAACTGACAAAGCACCTCGGATGAGTTGCGAAACGTTTTCGACCAAGTAAACTGCCCAATTGACAAATTGAATTTCTCCTTTTATCATATTTTGAATATTGCATTATTGTCTTATAAATTGAAATCCAATGTAGGCTGTGGAGTAGTGGGATAAGCATTTGCTTAACAACTAGAATAAGTGTCCTCCTATTGTGTATATATATATATATATATATATATATATATATATATATATATATATATATACTCAACAAAAATAAAATATAAACACCACACTTTTGTTTTTGCTCCCATCTCATTTTTCCTGAGATGGACCCAAAGATCCAAAATTCACTCCAGATACACAACACTACCATTTCTCTCAAACATTGTTCACAAATCTGTCCAAAGGTGTGACAGCGAGCACCTCTGCCCCGCCGAGACAATCCACCCCACCTCACAGGTGCGCCACATCAAGATGCCGATCCGACATCATGACCAGTGCACAGGTGCCCCAGACTGCCCACAATAAAAGGCCACCCCGAAATGTGCATTTTTTTTTTTTGCTTTATTGATAGTTTGGGGACTCAGAACCAGTCAGTATCTGGTGTGACCACCATTTGCCTCATGCAGTGCAACACATCTTCTTCGCATAGAGTTTATCAGATTGTCAATTGTGGCCTGTGGAATGTTGGTCCACTCCTCTTCAACGGCTGTGCGAAGTTGCTGGATATTAGTGGGAGCTGGTACACGCTGTTGTATACGCCGGTCAAGCACATCCCAAACATGCTCAATGGGTGACATGTCCGGTGAATATGCTGGCCATGCAAGAACTGGGACATTTTCAGCTTCCAAGAATTGTGTACAGATCCTTGCAACATGGGGCCGTGCATTATCTTGCTGAAACATGAGGTGATGTTCATGGATGTATGGCACAACAATGGGCCTCAGGATCTCATCACGGTATCTCTGTGCATTCAAAATGCCATCAATAAAATGCACCTGTGTTCTTCGTCCATAACAGCCTTTGAAGAGGAGTGGACCAACATTCCACAGGCCACAACTGACAATCTGATAAACTCTATGCGAAGAAGATGTGTTGCACTGCATGAGGCAAATGGTGGTCACACCAGACACTGACTGGTTCTGAGTCCCCAGACCCCCAATAAAGCAAAAAAAAGAAAAAAATGCACATTTCGGGTTGGCCTTTTATTGTGGGCAGTCTGGGGCGCACCTGTGCACTGGTCATGATGTCGGAGGTGAGGTGGGGTGGATTGTCTCGGCGGAGCAGAGGTGCTCGCTGTCACACATTTGGACAGATTTGTGAACAATATATATATATATATATATATATATATATATATATATATATATATATATATATATATATATTTTTTTTTTTTTTTTTTTTATTTATTTTTTTTACATTTTTTGTCATGTTTTCAATGTCACCAGCCTAGGGACCAAATGAACATCTCTGCTATAATTGGGCATGTTTACACAGTAATTACGAAATAAATAAATAAATAGATAAATAAACCGCATGGCAATTGCAAGACATTTGGTAAGCATAAAAAAATTATGAATATATACAATTATGCTTAAGGATATTATCGTGCAAACTATTTTGAGCTCCTCTGAGGGTAGTGAGCTGTTTTTCTTTATGCCTTTTCCGCTCATTTCTCAAAGCTGACTGTGGGACAGCGAAAGGCGGTGAACCCCAGGCACAAGCGCTGAAGCCCTTAGTCTTGCAGGAAGTGTAGTGGGGTTGCTATGCAGCTTTGCACCCAAGAAACAAGAACTCAGAGTTTGCCTGTTAACAAATGATGTTGCAGTGTCGGCGGGAGGCTCAGCACAGCAGCGGGCACTCCAGAGGGCACTCCACAGGGCACTCCACAGGGCACTCCAGAGGGCACTCCACAGGGCACTCCACAGGGCACTCCAGAAGCTTCAAGTGATCAAGGGCCACACTGACCGCAATACATTTTTTCCTCCACCAACATCAGTCACCTGCACTACTTCTTAATCAGGTTTATTGCCCAAAGGTGACATTTAGCTTTAATGTGAACCAACTTGCCACTAAAAATAATAGTTAATGCTCCTGTCTTCTACATTTATCTTTAAAAACTGCTTTGGGATCATGTGGACTTGACAATGTCCCAGGTTCTTAAAATTCAAACAGTGCCAAAGCACCACATGGAGTTGGCTGTCCTCAAGCTGATCCCTGGTCAAGGCAATATTTACATATCTAGAGTAATCAAATAAAACAATAATTTGATGTACAACACAATAGTTAGCTCTATGTCCCATGTTAACACATGCTCAATTGTAAATGATCATATCAGATTTAGCTATTTACATGTCAGTAATCTGACAACTGCCTTTTGGTGTGCATATATGTATCTCCATGGAGACAGGGGAGCAGGTGAAGCCATCAGGTCAGGTTACGAGGTGGAGAGACAAGCCTGCTCATTGTTATTTTTTCAATAACATCTTGAGGAGTGAACTGGTAGTATACCCTTCCCCAGAAAAGTTATAGTAAACATTTAAAAGAAAAGGCCTAGTGTAAATCATGACAGGAATAAATAAATAAACACTTAGAATGTTTTGGAAAATAGCTCAGAGTTTAAGTGCATGATTTATTTCCAGGTGTTGCAGTTAGCTTTAATTTCTCTGTCATAGCTAACTCTTCAGGATCTATCAATCTTCCCCTTCCTCCTTCCTCCTCCTCTGCAGATGTTGTGGTTTATTAGTTTTCACCAATCCTTCCTCAGTGCCTATACAGCACTTTGATGGTGTCTTCTCCATCTCCTCCTCTGGCCTTCTCACCAAAGCCAGTGTTTTAGTTGACCTTCCTGATGCAAGCAAGGCATCTCCTCTCTTTGTCCGGGCCTCCCTTAAGAGAGGAGGGCCAGCTTCCAAGTTCATTGTGCATTCGTAGCATTTGCCTGACACACAAATTAACTCCTTAAACTGTAGGTTTACTTAGACCTAGACTTAGACAAACTTTATTGATCCACAAGGGAAATGATTAACTTAAAAAGGTAGTTGTTTTCAGGAAAAACCTCAGGAGCTACTGTACCCAGCTGCCACCTGCCACACTCTCAGGCGCTCAGGGTGTGAATGGGCTGGTGTACAAGGAGAGGGACATGGGATTTCTGTTGTTCTGCCTTGCTGTTTTTACTAAATCAAATCAGACTCAGACAAGACAGCAGACTTGCTAGAGCAAGACAATATCTTTTTATATCAATAATTAAAAGTTTGTGTGGCTGTCCCCAATAACAATTATAAATATACTCTTTGTTTTTCGCACTGCTTTATCAAAGTTATGAACACTAAGCCTTGATACATCATGCAATATTATCATGCACTATATCAAGACACATATTTATAACAGCAGAAAAAAATCTATATGTCAAATAAGCAAGATTAAATATAGAAATAGGAAATGGGTGTGTCAAATCAAACTGCACTCCTTACTGTGGTTACCTGGAGAGGAGGAGGAGGCTAATCGATAGCAGTGTTTTGTATTTTGAAAAAATATAACAAAAACATATGTCCGAGTAAGAATGTTTTCCTTTTAACTTTTAACTAAAAAAAAGTGTGCTTTGAAAAGAAAAACAGGTAGTCTGGTTAACACCTGACCATATCACAAGTGAGATATGGGTCTGGAAACTCGCTTCGAAAAATCCCGTAGCGGAGGTGTGGTTAGCGATTGCCAACGGCCGTTTATTGGGCGTTATGAATGTCTATCATTGAGCGTATACGTAAGTCCATAGCCAATCATGTCAGTTGTCAGTTCAAACTACAAGCTTCCGTTTGTCATGTGGTACGCGTCACCGTCTTGCCACACCTCCCCCGCTCTCTGATTGGGGCCCTAAATCTGGGACTCTCGCTTGGACGAGTTTCCAGGCCGCCTTCCAGTTCGAAACGAACGGAAGCGGCCTGGGAATTCCCAGGCTAAAAAACAGGATGTCACTGCTGAAAACATCAGAAAAAACAATAAATGATTGTGGAGATCAAAGTGCTCTGTTGGCACTGTTGTGCCACTTGACTAAGTGGTATGAGGCTGAAATGAAGGGCTCTTTATGAGAGAGATGCCTGTCTAACGGCTACACACACTGTTTACATACAGAGCTTATTGTATGCTTGTATGTGCTGTTCGGTTACACACTGGATTTTCCAGTATACATACTAATGCATACTTAGGCCTACTTTATATTAGAATAGCCAGAAGCTCAACAGCCAACAACAGACTTAGACTTAGTACTCTTTGTTTTCAGAATGATGAAAATGTAGGTCAGTTACCAGCAATTAACCTTTTGTCAGGAAGATGAAACCTAAGCATAAATAGGCTGCTATAGGCCTAGTAGGCAGTGTTTGGTGTAACTGAGTTGCAAAAAGGGAGACGTTGTCATAGTTTTTTTCATTCCTGTCTCTGTGTCTGAAACCACTAAAACAGAAATGTAAAATGTATACCAAAAGAACGAGTAACACCAGTAACATCTCACAGGGTATATTGTCACACTCATCTTTATCAATCAAAAACAAAAATGTATCTTATTTTTCTATAATTGTTTCACTGATCATTAGAAGAAGGTTGTACTTGTTATTTAAATTTAAATAACAAGTGGCCATACCTGCCTTTGTGGCCATACCTGCCTGTCAAAGCCTGATCCCGTCAGATCTCAGAAGCTAAGCAAGGCAGGGCCTGGTTAGTACTTGGATGGGAGACACTGGGAATTCCAGGTGCCACAGGGGGGCGCCAGTTGCAAAAACTGTCATTGTGTCCTTAGGCAAGACACTTTACCCACATTGCCTAGTATGAAAGTGGTGTCTGCGTGAGTGTTGGAGGTGGTCGGAGGGGCAGATGGCGCAGATTGGCAGCCTCGCTTCCGTCAGTCTGCCCCAGGGCAGCTGTGGCTACAGAAAGTAGCTTACCACCACCAAGTGTGGAGTGAATGAACAATGAACTGTAAAGCGCTTTGAGTGGCATGAAAGGCGCTATATAAATCCAATGAATTATTATTATTATTAAATATGTATTTACTACATTATTTAAAATTTTTTAAAGTTATACATTCAAGTTATAATAAAATATTGCATGAAAAACCTCACCACTATGAAAAATGCTTTTTTGGAGATATCTTGGCAAATAAAGATCAAATTTGTTCAAAGTGCAAAACTGCTATTTCAAGTTTGGAGACAAACATTTTGTTCTTGAAAAAAATGCAGTGACTCCATGTTCACATGTCTCTGTCTCCCCTTCTGTAATTCAATTACAATTTTGAGTATGACAAACTGAATTTCTACTTTTTTGCCACTTTTGAGTAACTTGTTCTTTACCTCTATTTAAATGACTTTAATAAACACAAAAGCAAATATTTGATTCATTTATACAATATTACAAAAATGTAATCCCAAAGTAATATTCAAAGTAAATTCGCCTCCACTGCTTTTGTATTTTTAGTTTAGTTGTCTTAATTGCTCTGATTGCAGCTGAACTGCATCTCTCTCATTAATAGTATGTGGGGGCCCCCTGGGGCCCACCTGAACACAGGTACAGTGCGGCGGTGCGCTGTGCGCATGCGCAGACGCAGCGCGCTTCAGTGAGGCGGTATAAGGGCAGGGTGGAGAGTGGAGGCTGGTTTAGAGAACACAATCTGGACCGGACCGCAGCGGCAGCCTGGAATCTGTGTGCAAGCGGTCAGATGGAGGACAAAGAGAAAAGAAAGAAGGATCCTGACGCCTCTAAAGGCGACAGGGTAACTTTAAAGAAAGAAATCGGACTTCTGAGCGCATGTGCCATAATCATTGGTGAGTATGACACTTTTCTCCTCACGTTATAAAACGCTCAAAAAACATCACGGCATTTTAGGGAGATTCCGCTAACCAAAGTTTACAAAAATGGCCTTTGACAGAAAAACAATGGTGGTAATAATGCTGTGTTCACTTGTAGCTATGAGCTGGTAGATAGTCTCTCTACTGTTACAGCACACAATAGGACTGGAAATAGTTGAGCGTCGGATTTCTGAGGAAAGAGTTGGCTAACTACAGTCTGGGACTTAAAAGTGCTTTAACGTTATAATGGTCAGTTTTACTCGTTTATAGCGACTTTTACGGATAATAGGCGAATTCTTAGAGATGCAATTCAAGGTCCATCGACAGACAGAACCAGATCCCTACTGTGAGAGGAAACAGTTGCATCAGTCTATAACAGACGTGCACATGGACATGCCGACGTGGCTGGATTAAATCATAGCCTTCTGAACTTCACACAAGACTCACTGCGGCCACAAACATCTCCTTATCGACAGAACCATACATTGATTGGATTATTTCTGGACATCTTTGTAACACTATTCTCCCCTTGTGAGCACGTGCACTTACAGAAGGGACACTGTACAACAGGATCTATCAGGAAGTATGATTTGTGTGCAATAGTTTCCTGTCCCCCTTGTCACACAAGTCTCAACTCTTCAAAGCGTGGCCTTATTCTCACTGCTCATTCAGCCCATGATTGAACCAAGTGTAGGAGGGATGCAGAGATAATATCAGAGCATGGGCTTTTCTCATTCTCATTTCATTTCTTAAACTATACAAGCCCATTAACAGCCTACACCACAACCAACAGGATGCTCAACACTAGACCAGTGAATTAGCTGTGTATGCTTTCCATAGTAAAATAAACAAAAAATGACAACCATAACCACCTTATATACAACACTTTCTATTTATTAGCATTTGTGCAATTTGTGTGTGTGTGTGTGTGTGTATTTTTTATTTTATTTATTTTTTACTTTTTCTTCATATAAAAAACTCAACACAAATAAAAGCCATGCAGGTTTTTATTTATGTGTTGAGAGTAGAGGTGTTGTATCAAAACATTTGCCTGGCTCTCAGTATTTTATACAGACTGATATCAGTTTGTTCCCCACGCCCTCTGTCAAGCCTCAAGTCCAGTCAAACATGACAGTGAAAGGGGATTTGTCATTGGAGCTCATATATCATTTACAAATAAAACCAAATTTATCTCACCTCAGATTAACAGAGGTTAAAACCGCAATGTTTTCCATTGTGTGTATGTGTGTGTCTATATATATATATATATATATAAATATAAATATAAATATATATATATATATATATATATATATATATATATATATATATATATATATATATATATATATATATATATATATATATATATTTTTTTTTTTTTAAATGTGCTCCTCACCTTCCATGGTGGTTGGTCTCTCACTGTCCTCACTCGGGTCCTTGAGAGTTCTGTGCAGTATCTTTGCTGTTCCTGTACTGCACTTTTCTGGACTGAGATGTCTGATGTTTTTCCTGGGATCTGTTGTAGCCACTCCTCCAGTTTGGGGGTTACAGCCCCGAGTGCTCCGATCACCATGGGCACCACTGATGCCTTCACCTTCCAGGCCTTCTCCAGCTCTTCCTTGAGCCCCTGGTATTTCTTTAGTTTCTCGTGTTCCTTTTTCCTGATGTTACCATCGTTTGGTATTGCAATGTCCACCACCACGGCTCTGTTCTGTTGCTTATCCACCACCACTATGTCTGGTTGGTTCACCATCACCATTCTGTCAGTCTGTATTTGGAAGTCCCACAGGATCTTGGCTCGGTCATTCTCCGCAACCTTCGGAGCTGTTTATATACAGTATATATATATACATACATAATCACGCCAATCTGAAAACAGTGACCAGACTCACATCTTGAAGAAGTGGATCTCAGGCAAGCAAAACCCTGTAAGTTGTCCTTAATATGAGTCAGCTCTCTGCTGCCTACAGTTCATCAAATCATCTTCTATTTTGTAGATGAATAAAGTATTTTTGCAAGTGAAGATAGGGCTATTTTTTTCAGCCGCTTGTATCCGCGATCTCGTCTTTTTGGTCATTACCCAGAGCTCATGACCATAGGTGAGGGTAGGAACGTAGATTGACCGTAAATTGAGAGCTTCGCCTTTCGGCTCAGCTCCCTCTTCACCACAACGGTCCGGTACAGCGACCGCATCACTGCCGACGCTGCCCCGATCCACCTGTCAATCTCACGCTCCATCCTCCCCTCACTCGTGAACAAGACCCCGAGATACTTGAACTCCTCCACTTGAGGCAAGGACTCGCCACCCACCCAGAGAGGGCAAGCCACCTTTTTCCGGTCGAGAACCATGGCCTCGGATTTGGAAGAGCTGATCCTCATCCCAGTCGCTTCACACTCGGCTGCAAACCACCCCAGTGCACATTGGAGGTCCCGGTTCGATCAAGCCATCAGGACAACATCATCTGCAAACAGCAGAGATGAGATCCTGTGGTTCCCAAACCGGATCCCCTCCAGCCCCTGACTGCGCCTAGAAATTCTGTCCATAAATATAATGAACAGAACCGGTGACAAAGGGCAGCCCTGGCGGAGTCCAACATGCACCGGAAACCGGTCCGACTTACTACCGGCAATGCGAACACAGCTCCTGCTCCGGTCATACAGGGACCAAACAGCCCTTAGCAAAGGGCCCCGAACCCCGTACTCCCAGAGCACTCTCCACAGGACCCCACGAGGTACACGGTCGAATGCCTTCTCCAGACCACAAAGCACATGTGGACTGGTTGGGCAAACTCCCATGCACCCTCGAGCACCCGATGGAGGGTATAGAGCTGGTCCAGTGTTCCCCGGCCGGGACGAAAACCACACTGCTCCTCCTGAATCTGAGGTTCGACTATCGGCCGGATTCTCCTCTCCAGCACCCTGGAATAGACTTTACCAGGAAGGCTGAGGAGTGTGATTCCCCGATAATTGGAACACACCCTCCGGTCCCCCTTCTTAAACAGAGGGACCACCACCCCGGTCTGCCAATCCAGAAGTACTGTCCCCGACCGCCACGCGATGTTGCAGAGATGTGTCAGCCAAGACAGCCCTACAACATCCAGCGACTTGAGATACTCAGGACGGGTCTCATCCAACCCCGGGGCCTTGCCACCGAGGAGCTTTCCAACCACCTCAGTGACTTCGGCCAGGGTGATGAACGAGTCCGCCTCCAAGTCTCCAGCCTCTGCTTCCTCCTCGGAAGACGTGACGGCGGGATTGAGGAGATCCTCAAAGTATTCCTTCCACCATCCGATAACATCCCCAGTCGATGTCAACAGCTCCCCACCTCCACCGTAAACAGTGTTGGTGAAGCACTGCTTCCCCCTCCTGAGGCACCGAACGGTTTGCCAGAATTTCTTTGATTCCGTCCGATAGTCCTCCTCCATGGCCTCTCCGAACTCCTCTCAAGCCCGAGTTTTTGCCTCTGCGACCACCCGGGCTGCAGCACGCTTGGCCCGCCGGTACCTGTCAGCTGCCTCAGGAGTCCCATGAGCCAACAAGGCCCGATAGGACTCCTTCTTCAGCCTGACGGCATCCCTTACTTCCGGTGTCCACCACCAGGTTCGGGGATTGCTGCCGCGACAGGCACCACAGACCTTACGACCACAGCTACGGGCGGCCGCATCGACAATAGAGGCCGAGAACAGAGCCCATTCGGACTCTATGTCCCCAGCCTCCCCTGGAATCCGGGAGAAGCTCTCCCGGAGGTGTGAGTTGAAGGTGCCCCTGACAGAGGGATCTGCCAGACGTTCCCAACAGACCTTCACGATACGCTTGGGCCTGCCAGGTCTCTCCGGCTTCCTCCCCCGCCAGCGAACCCAACTCACAACCGGATGGTGATCAGGTGACAGCTCTGCCCCTCTCTTCACCCGAGTGTCCAAGACACGCGGCCGGAGGTCAGACAAAGTCGATCATCGACCTCCGTCCTAGGGTGTCCTGGTGCCACGTGCACTGATGGACACCCTTGTGCTCGAACATGGTGTTCGTTACGGACAAACTGTGGCTAGCACATAAGTCCAATAACAGAACACCGCTTGGGTTCAGATCAGGGAGGCCGTTCCTCCCAATCACCCCTCTCCAGGTGTCACTGTCGTTGCCCACGTGGGCGTTGAAGTCCCCCAGTAGAACGAGTCCCCGGTCGGTGCACTGTCCAGTACCCCTCCCAGGCACTCCAAGAGGGCCGGGTACTCTGCACTGCTGTTCGGCCCATAGGCTGACACAACAGTGAGAGACCTGTCCCCGACCCGAAGGCGCAGGGACGCGACCCTCTCGTTCACCGGGGTGAACTCCAACACTCGGCGGCTGAGCCGTGGGGCAATGAGCAGGCCCACACCAGCCCGCCGCCATTCCCCACGGCGAGTGGTGTGCGGAAATGAATTTCCTCCGTAGAGTGGCTGGGCGCACCCTTTGAGATAGGGTGAGGAGCTCAGTCACATGGGAGGAGCTCGGAGTAGAGCCGCTGCTTCTCCACGTCGAGAGGACCCAGCTGAGGTGGCTCGGGTATCTGTTTCGGATGCCTCCTGGACGCCTCCCTTGGGAGGTGTTCCGGGCATGTCCCACCGGGAGGAGGCCCCGGGGAAGACCCAGGACGCGCTGGAGGGACTATGTGTCCTGGCTGGTCTGGGAACGCCTTGGGCTCCCCCTGGAGGAGCTGGAGGAAGTGTCCGGGGGGAAGGAGGTCTGGGCGTCCCTGCTTAGACTGTTGCCAATGTGACCCGGCCCCGGATAAGCGGAAGAAAATGGATGGATGGATGGAAGATAGGGCTAAAAAATATGTGTGTGAATACCAAATATAACCTCTCTACCTGAAAATTGAGAGAGAGCTTTTGAAATGTGAGATGTAAACCCTCAGCGACAATTAGCTGCACAAAAATATGTCATGGAGAAAGTCTTTAGGGCTTTGTGAAATAGGTCAGCAACAACAAATCAGATTAACTGAATTTTCAATTACCACTTAATTTAATCTTTGGCCTTCCAAGTACCACCGGATCTAAATTAGGGATGAAGATCTGGCATTAAACTATATCAACTCTGAAATTACACTCAACAATGGACATGGTAGTTTTAAATGATGATTATCCCAAAGGAGTATGAAACCATTAATACAATTGTCTCTGAATAAAACAAGCGGTATATAAGAACCACAATAACAAAAAGATTTGAGAAGACACTGAAGTTTAAATTTCTGTAATTCCAATTTATTGCCTTGTCTGAATGAAGCTTGTAGGCCTGCAATGCTAACCTCCATGACATAACAATGACGACAGAAGCATTATGTAAGCTCTTTGCATCCCTACACAGCCTCCACAATCAGAAGTGACAGAGATAAATGTGCCAAGTGAACCGCCCCTTTTCCGGAGCATCATTAGAGAGTGCTCCAAGCTGTGCTGCTAACTGTGTGAAGTCTGTGCCTCACAGGCTGAAAGAGCCCAGCACAGTCATTATGCTGTCTCTGTGTCAAAATTATTCCAAATAAAAACATGGGACAAACTAAAGCATAATGTGCTTGGACAGCTGTGTTTGCCTCTTCGGGGAGTTTGTTGTTGGTTTTGCTCATAGGGCAAAGACACATCATGTTAGCTGTTAGAGAGACTCTGTGGAGAGTGACCAGGTGAGACAGCATGGTGCCACTGTTTTGTTCTGTAACTGAGTAATATTATTCTACAAATTATTATGTACAATAGCAAATATTATAATAGCAAAGGAAGGGATGTAACAGATTTGGCATTTTGGGATGTTTGAAGTCTAAATCATCATCACATCTACATCAGCACATCTGAAAACTACATGTTTATCCAACTGTCAAGCTGCCAACCGTCATCAGACTGTGGGTCAATACTCTACCAACCAAACTTGTTTTGAAATGTACGAGTTTGTTTATTGACAAATGGGTCATTCCAGAATTGGAGGACATTTTACGTCCCACCCATTAAATATTAAATACTAAAACATACAGTTTCTGAGTGAATTTACTTGTCCTGAGACCAAATCTAAGAGAAAAGAATGCTTGAAAATACTTTTATAATACCAAATAAGTCTGGAGTACCCCCCAAAATGCCATTTTCCTCGTGTCCCACTCCTCTAATGGCCAAATTGAATTGAATTGAAAATAGTTAAAATTGAATTGAAATTTCTTGTTTTTTCTATAATTTGTTTCATTGCCATCTCTTGTAACTGTGGGAACATTTGTTTTAATAGAAATAATATTTCAAATAATTATTATTATTCATGGAATATGTGTCCCACAACATGCACCAATCCTGATACCAGAACCAGATTTTTAGTCTGGTAGAAGAAGAAAACAGAAAACCACATGATCCCCTGGACTTGACATCATCAAACAGTTTTCCAAAAGAATGGGCAGAGCAAAGGTTTATCTTCTCTTCTATTTTTCATGTTTTTATAACACCGTTAGTCTTGATTGAATGTCTCACTCTGCCTCATGCAACCCTGTTATGCAAATTATCAGAATAAGACAATTATTATTATTATTTTCCTTTATGTATTTGCATAAATAAGTTTTTCCTCTTGATTAGTAATAACAGCTAGCTAAACAGCTAGCTTCTATTCCTGAGATAAAGCGAACATTAGCGCGATTTTGCAACCCTGTTACCTGCAACCCTGTTACTGTGATTAGAGTAAATAAAGAAATAAACCATATATAAATCATATAATAAAAATTGTACCATTGACCGTCAGCTGAGCTAATCAAGCATTTAATAGTTTATTACCTATTATTGATGAATATGTAGCAGAAAATCAGAAAAGTGAAGGTTTATTTTTCAAGAATTTTAAAGCCAAAATGTCCTCCAATTCTGGAATGACCCAAATGATATTAAGGGCTACAACTGTTCAGAATACAATACCAGTCTTTATTTGCATTGTAGATTCTCACTGAAATCATCAAAATTATGCATGGACTCGTATGGAATGTAGTAAACAAAATACAAACTCTAACTTCTTGGGTTCTTTTTTGAAGACAATACAGCAAAGTGTATTGTCTCTTCTTGACATGTTTTGGTTGCTAGCTGCAAGCCAGCTTCAGAACTGAAGATTGGACAGTTCTGAAGATGGCTTGCAGCTAGCAGCCGAAACATGTCAAGGTAAAGGTAAATACACTTTACTGTATTATCTTTAAAAAAAGAACCCAAGAAGTTAAAGTACATAGGAAGACATAATGAACATCATTGGTTTAAAATACAAACTCCATAAACTCACCTTTTGCTTTGAAACTTTGGCATTTTTTGACCTTGACAAGGCACGGCTGTGAAGTGAAAACCATCTGTTGAAAACCATTTCAGGATCATTTCATTTTTTTTCTTTGCTACATAACTCCATAGTATCTTTGATGTTGTCCATATGCATATAAAATGTAGAAAGTAGTAAACATAAAGAAAAATGTTTGACTGGTAGTGTAAGTTGACTGTTAAAGATCCCATGACATGGTAGTTCTTGATGCTTTTATATGGCTCCTTAATGGTTCCCTAATACTGTAAATGAATCCTTCTTCCAAATCAACACTCAGTGCATGAGAAACAGAGATAAGATGAGAAAGAGTATTTTTTCTCTCTCTGAACACTCCATAATGGGCGTTGTTGCTTGAATGCAAATGAGGAGAAAAGAGCTGGCCTATAGTAGAGGGTGGGGGCGTGGCCAAACTCTCCGCTCTCGGCTCTGAGCTCTCAGCTGATCCATTTCCGTGTTTTTGCACGGGGGAGAGATTTGAAGCGTTCCATTGAAAAATAAACACATTTCCACAGAAAATAAAATTAAACCACTGCTGTTCAAAGGTCCAGAGGCTCAGATAAAGGACTTCCGAGCCTAGAAACACTCAGACGTGCCTCCAGGCAAATAAAAAAACGCATTTTGCATTGCCTAGCGCATTCGCAGTCCAAACTCTCTGGGCGTGATTTACAGAGACGCTGAGTACAGACAGACGGGGGTGGAACTGCATTTGCATTTCTTTTTTCGATCTGACGTCAATAAGGTGCCTTGTTCAAAATCGCCCGTTTGAGCTCCGATTTTTTGTAACGCAGAAAAGGATCGCAAATGCTCAGTTTAGACATTTCGCAACTTGGGGGGGGGGGGGGGGGGGGGTAAAAAGGGTAGGGGAGCTCACATTAACGTTCAAAAACCTCAGAAAGTGAAAATTTCATGCCATGGGACCTTTAAAAGAATGATTACTTGCATGATAACTATTAGAGCAAAACATAATTCAAAACAGGTTTGGTCTTTTTGCTGTAAGACAAATGGTGCTGTTTAAACATTGGTTCACAACTTGGGTGACATCATTGACTGAAAATTAAGCTCAGGAGATTTGAAAAGCTAGACACCTAACAAGTCCACTGGGGTCTGGACTCTGGTCTTGTTCTTCTTTGTAACCTGATTCTTTGTGCCAGCTGACTTTAAACAGCATTGTATGTATTTGTCTTTTTCCAATATTTGTTGCTGACTAGTAATTAGCACTTCAAAACTTAAGATAAGAAGCAAAACGTTAAAAGTGAATCAACAAAGCAGTACAATTATTCCAGTATGTGAAATATGTAATTCAATTTTTTAAGTACCATATTTACCTCCACAAACACCAGAATACTCTGTCTTATTCTGCAACTTCTAACCTTTTAGTTTAAATCTGTACAAACATGTTCTGAAATGTGAATCTTGTATAGTGTGTGCCAGTTCTTTTCTCAATCTTTCTCAACAAACTTTGACCATAATCCTATTATTAAAACATACGCTTGCCAGAAAAATCCCAATTATTGTTCAGCTCTAGTCTATGCTTGGAATTGTGGTGGTGCATTGTCGTATTGCTATGAAATCTTATTGCACTTTTGACAGGGTTTTCAAATGTTTATGTTTGTCGCTCTAGGAAACATCATTGGATCAGGAATCTTCATCTCACCCAAAGGAGTATTGGAGCATGCAGGCTCTGTGGGACTGTCTCTCATTGTGTGGGTGCTGGGAGGTGGCATCTGCGCCCTTGGGTCCTTGTGCTATGCTGAGCTGGGTGTCACCATCCCCAAGTCTGGAGGGGACTACTCTTATGTGACAGAGATCTTTGGGGGGCTAGTGGGGTAAGTATCACTACAGAAGCACACATTTCTCTGACATTGTGTCTGGAGGTTCACTGCTGCTGTAGGGGACTTAAAACATTGTGGTAGTCACATGTCATCTGATCCCAGCGTTTAGAGTCAACAATGTCAGCAGTGTTCTGGTGTGTGCAAACTGGAGCACCTGTGTGGACTAAAGTGACTTGGGTACAAATGTCTAGCAGCCCTTTCTTGTTTATTAACGTCTCACAAGAATGTAACTAGAGCAGCATTAGAGCACTATGATTGTGTTTGTTGTGTGACTGGTTGCAACAACAACCAGCAAAATGGTGTCAAAGTTTGAACCAACTCCCCATTGGTTCAAACCTGTGTGTTCCACCTTCGCCATTTTGATTTAATGTTTAAAATATTATTTTACTTAAAGGTCCCATGGCATGAAATTTTCACTTTCTGAGGTTTTTGAACGTTAATGTGAGCTCCCCTACCCCCCCCCCCCCCCCCCCATGGTTAAAAGTTGCGAAATGTCTAAACTGAGCATTTGCGATCCTTTTCTGCGTTACAAAAAATCGGAGCTCAAACGGGCGATTTTGAACAAGGCACCTTATTGACGTCAGATCGAAAAAAGAAATGCAAATGCAGTTCCACCCCCGTCTGTCTGTACTCAGCGCCTCTGTAAATCACGCCCAGAGAGTTTGGACTGCGAATGCGCTAGGCAATGCGAAATGCGTTTTTTTATTTGCCTGGAGGCACGTCCGAGTGTTTCTAGGCTCGGAAGTCCTTTATCTGAGCCTCTGGACCTTTGAACAGCAGTGGTTTAATTTTATTTTCTGTGGAAATGTGTTTATTTTTCAATGGAACGCTTCAAATCTCTCCCCCGTGCAAAAACATGGAAATGGATCAGCTGAGCGCTCAGAGCTGAGAGCGGAGAGTTTGGCCACGCCCCCACCCTCTACTATAGGCCAGCTCTTTTCTCCTCATTTGCATTCAAGCAACAACGCCCAGAATGGAGTGTTCAGAGAGAAAAAAAATACTCTTTCTCATCTCTGTTTCTCATGCACTGAGTGTTGATTTTGAAGAAGGATTCATTTACAGTATTAGGGAACTATTAAGGAGCCATATAAAAGCATCAAGAAGTACCATGTCATGGGATCTTTAAAATATCAAAGTAAATGACTCTTCAAATACATTTTTGATATAGGCTGCTATATTTTGACATTTAGAAAACATTTGAAACAAAGCATTAAGTTCCTCTCAACAGCACATCAATCTGTAAAAGCTAAAAGGGGATTGTTTAGCTTTGTGCTAAGTGCTGTCTACGTGGTCCACTCGACTAGTGATTTACAGACATGCAGAAGAGCGCCAGTCTACTCAAGTGGTGATATCGACATACTCAGGACAAGCCTATAGGGCATGTATTCAGTCAGGAGTTATAGTACTGTTTTTTTTAAATTCAGTTCTATTTATTTATGTCGTGAAGTTTTCTGTTTAAACAATATCATTATACCTATTATGTCTACTACCTGGTTTATGCAGTACCTTTTGGCCATGTATAACTGAGCCAGTATTATCCATTGAATATTTCCAGGTGATTGTGACACATGGACCCTGTGGTTGTTTCTGTCTTGTCGTCCGGTAGCTTCCTGTTGTTATGGAGTGCGGTCCTGATCATGTACCCCACCACACTGGCTGTCATCGCACTCACCTTCTCCAATTACGTCCTACAGCCCGCCTTCCAGAACTGCCTCCCTCCGTTCATTGCCACACGACTGCTGGCCACCATCTGCATATGTGAGTCATGTGTGATTATTGTTCAGTATAAATAACTCTAGATGTGTCATATCGCCACACTCATAGCATAGCAGTTGTCGCAGTAGTCTTGATGCTGTAATATTCTCATCAGATAAATAATATGATGAAGTATGAATTTACTTTAGCCCCCAAGCTTTGTTTTAACTTCAGGTAGGCAATGTATCATCTACATTACAAGATAGTATTGAAATAATAAAATTACAGCTCAGACATATACTATAATTAAGAATTACTAACCATTATATTAAGCAGCATGGTCCCTATGTGTGTGCTAATTCAACCTCTACTAACATATTTACATGCACAAACTAAATTCCAAAAGTCTGATTGTTGATTGATTGTCTGACAATAAAGAAAGCGGGCCACACATTTTCAGAAGGTTCTCAGTACTCCAAGTCGGCATCAACTTCCTCCTCATGTAGTCAAATTAGTTCCCACTCATATTCAAAACTCTGCACTGGACGTTTACGCTGATAACGTTTTGGTAAAGTTAGCTATGGTAACATGTTTTCATGTTGGACAACAGAAAATACAAAAGTTTTACTGGATGGCTTAGAGAAGTGTGGTTGGTAATACTAGACATCCCTAGACATCCTGATCACTCTTCAGCTTTGAATTCACCAGTTGACAAAGACGAACAAACTGGTTTTTCAAGACTTCAGAATGTCAATGCTCCAGGTCTTATAGGAGACATTTTATGCTACATTGACTTTTAGGAACTTTTAACCATGTTAAATTGTTTTTCCTCTCTTTTACCCACTCCAAGTGGCGTTTAGAGCAATTCAATTATTCTCCTGCACTGAAGATACATTATATGCAATATATGCATTATAGCCATTACAGTGAACTTTAGCTCTCCAAGGGCAGGGTCATGGTCAGGCAGTGCAGCACTTTGTTGTGTGACAATTAGCTCAACTGGTAAGTCACTGACTTTCCCCCCGGGGGTTGTGGGTTCTAATCCCCCCGGCAATGAGCTAACCAGTGTGGGTCCTTGGGCAAGACCCTTCACGGTACTGCCCCCCGGGCGCCGAAAACGATGGCTGCTCACTGCTCCTGAAAAGGATGGGTCAAATGCAGAAGTCAAATTTCTCCCATGTGTCACTGTGTGTGAGACCAAATCTTAAAATACTATAAAAGGACAGGCAGAAAGAAGCACCACAATGCTCAAAATATAAAATAATTACCTGCAGATGTCATAGAACTAGATACTAGAAGATATTTGACTAAATAATATTTCTTCTTTAATATTAAGAATATGATGTAAAAAGATGTTATCTGATTACCCTTGTGCTCTGAGTAACTTTTGTGGTAGGGGTATCCCTCTCTCTTGTCTCCACATGTTATTGCTTTGCCTTGGATGTTTCATAGTATGTTACAAAACACATCTGTCTTACAATTATTAAATTACATTTATTATTAAAGTATTATTTTTAGTGCTTAGAGAGACATGTGGAAAACCGCACATTCTTACTGTTAGTGGTCAACTAGCCTGGAGGCATCACTTGCCGCTGTAGATGCACAACATTTCAGTCAAAGCAATAACATCTCCATGTACCCTCCATCAGAAAAGTGACATTGTGCACCTGTAAATAGCCAGTAGTAAACATAGAGTGTGCATGCTTCGGATAGAGCACAGCCAGTTTGTTCTTGTCTGAACTGGATGCAGAGGCAAGGGTATGGCCGGGGGTGTGTGTCACTTTAGCATGTGCGAGGTTAGCCTTAGCACATCATCTGACTATTTTTGGCCGCATCCCACGACTGCTTTCGAGGTCAGGGCAAACTAGAGAGTCACTAAGTGTGGCTGTTTGTGCGTCAGTAAAGCTTTATACAGCCACTGATGTAGATGCAAAATTAGTCAATCATTTGCTCAGGTTTGGCTACGGGTTCAATGATATTTTTTCACTAGTGCTGTGATTACTTTTGTGATTAAAAAGGTCTGTTCAAATACATTTTCAAATGTGAACAGAATGTCTGAGATGCATACATGTATGCATTATACCATGTGACTTCACTTCCTCTTTTTTCTCCATTGGTGTGGTTCCTGGTAGTTTTATATGGAGACAGGTTAGTGTCTTTATTATCAAATAAATATCACGCCATTCACAAATACATTTCTTGGACACTCACAAATATAATTCATGACAAATGTATGTAACAACACTCACTAAAGCATTTCTCGACTCAAAAGAAAATGTTACGCGATTCACAAATGTCAGTGCAGTTACATTAAATGTAACTATAAAAAGGCAGAACATTACTACGACATTACACAAAGTGTTTTGTAATACATTATGTCTTGGTCATTGCTATTCTACTAAAAACAGACTTATAACAGGGGCCATGTCTTTAGGGGTTAAAGAAAAGCAGTGCCTGCTTTGAAGAGCCATGGATGTGCAGAACTATGAAGCAGTTGAAAACCCATTTAACCCAGCCAGTCTGCACTGCGAGTCAAAATGACTGGGCCTGGATGGTCATTTTTAAGTTCAGTCAATAAAGGACTTTAAACAAGTTAAATGACGAGGAGATAAACAAGTTGAAAATTATCTGGAACCTATGAATCTAACTACTCCTACTATGCACAATAGCAGCGCAATGTCATCAACTATAAACTATATGCTCGAACTTCAGTTGATGTGATTGGCTGTTAAAAAAACAACAACACACATTTGTGCATTGAACGCTGTCAGGAAGGTCTCAAAAATCCACAAATAAATGCAGGGGTAGCCTAAGCTATGTCCATGTTCTGGTTTCTAAAAGCACATCTAAGGCATATTATGATCTTCTCACTGTCAACACTGTCTTGAGGTTGCATCATTCTTACTGACAGGAATTTTCTCAGCATGAAGGAGGTTGCCTGTTTTGCCCAGAGCTTGTTGGCTTGTAAAAACGTGCAGAACTACTATGAAATAGGAAGTAGTGTTGTAAAAAATAGTAGCAACTTTTCATGGAAAGTTTTAGAATGATGATAATAATTTACATTTTCAGAACTTAGAATTATCAGAACTTAGACCACATGGTATTTTTTAAATGAAACTGTAGTATATAGAAATAGTTTCTCAATGTCATTGTCCAGATTAGTATTGAGTAGTTATCCAAATAGATTTTGAAATTTTAGAAATGTGACAACAGTAATGTGCTGCTGTTTCTCTCAGATGAAGGAAGAGCTTGTATTCCATCCTGACCTCCATCAATTGTGGTATTTTTATAGGAAACATACAAAAGCCTCAGATCAAGTTTCATTATTCCACTATATTTATCCAAATATACAAATCATAATATGATATATTTTTGACTTGCCCCTCCATCCAATTTATAAATTGTTAGTCAAGAATGTGAAAGCAGTAAGAAATGTACAGTTATAGTAAGTGCAATAACGGCATAGGATCCTGTATGAATTCACTGCTGTATGTGACTCTCACAGCTTTTGGAGATGTCTTAGACTGCATGTCAGACCAGTCATGTGCATGGCTCGTTCCTTGTGTGTGCAGTGTTCACATGCTGTCCATGATAGATTGTGCCCAGACATACGAGTGTGTATGAGGCACCGAACCGGTCCTCTCCAGTCAAGTCAAGTCCGTTTTCCAGGAATAGGAGTGGGAGCCTGGGCCAGCCCATAGCAGCAGAGTCATGCAGCAGGAGGGACAGGACCCACTAGAATACACTCAGCAGTTGGCACCCACCTCCAGTCCCACCTGATGTTTTCCAATGCTGGTTTGAATTTGTCATATTATATGTGTGATTGTGCAATGTGTTATCATTCATTGTAGGAATGGGGTGATATTGAAATTTTGGGTGACATTTATCATGAGTCATGACCAAAATACAAAAACATTCTGTGGGTATAATGGTGATTAAAGGGCCCATATTCTGTCCAAGAGAATGCATGCTGTTCCACTATGTGGTAATACAGGAAGTGCTCCACTGTGTTTTCAAACTTCATACACCTTCAGTAGAATCATTTGGAAAATTTCAGCCAATCTCTATTGAAATAAAGGTAGAAGGTAGCCATTAACTTAACTTAAACTACTGCTTCATAACATCACAAGGTGGAATAGAGTATTTTGAACTTTGCAGAGGAAATCTGGATATTGATTATTCAAATCTGGATCTGGAATACTCAAAACCTGTGAAAGAAACAAAATGCTATTGCTGGTATATTTTTGAAGACATTTTCCATAAATACATTTTTTGTAACAAAGGACCTTTAACATGCATTTTACTGTGATTAATGTTGCCTCTCCACAGACATGACCTCACTGTGATTGGTTAAATCCACCTGTCACTCATTGAGAGCATGATGGGGGTGACCAGTAGGAGGTGTGGGTGGGGGAAAGTGTCTGTATTTGACCATATAGCTCTATAAAACAGAAAAGCAGGGAAACAAGATATGGATTTCACCAAAATAGCATATCGTTACAGGGGTAAGATCATGATTTGATTTTTATCACCATATTGCCCAGCCATCCTTGTATAAACACATATCCAGCTAATTTACAGGATAGAAAAGGGGCGGTTTTATCCACAGCTGGTGCGTATAGCAGCTCTAAGATTGATTTTCAGTTCATTCATACAGCAAATATTGACATTCTATCAACAATCCTCTTAATTTTATCAAGCTAATGGACCAAGGGGAAATCCTGCATGCTTATTATGTGCATTCTTTCCCTCTTACATTGTAGGTAGAACAGGAGAGATTGTGGAGCCCTAGAGGAGGCCGATAGCAGTGTACAAGTCAGAATGAATAGTAACTCTATGCGAGAAGTAGTCAGATGGTTTCAATTTGATGTCCCTCATAAACTGCAGCAGAGTGGTGCCATACTGTATGTGCACTAGTGAATCTAGCACACAGAATCGGGCCATCCAGAAGAACAATATAAGCAATTACAATTAGGCAAATATAGGGGCCAAAGAAGTAGCAAATAGTGTATAATGGTATACTGTAGCAATTTCAGAACTTATAAAGCTCAATAAATAAATAAAGCCTAATTAATAATAGATAGCAGATGTTCATGCAAGGTTGCAGTAAACAGAAACACATTAGCAATCTCTCCAGATCGTCACAGGGTCATAATGTACACCCCTTTTAAAAGGGATTTAAAGAGGACTTGTGTAAAATCTATTCATGAGCCATTTTATGACAATGTTCCTTCTCATTTTCTTACTCAGAGTAGTATTTCGACAGAATTATACATGTTTGAGTAATCCTGCATTCAATGCTTGCTCAGAAATAAAAAGAAAATATAAGATAAAATTATGCTCTGGGGATGTTATAACTTAAAGGTCCTATATTACACAAAACTGACTCAGCTTTTAGCTTTAAGCCATGTTATAATACTTTACTTCATCAAAAACTTACCCATAGCTGTGTTTTTGTTTCATTCACACATGTATGAATAACCCTTTATTATTAGTCTGTCTACAAAACTCAAAATGCTCTGTTCCACCTTGTGATGTCATGAAGCGGTCGTTTTCACTTTAATAGGTAACTTTTACCTTTAGTTTAGTAGACTTTGGCAATGCCAGGGCTGAAATTATCCAAATGAGTCTAATGAAGGTGTATGGAGTTTAAAAACACAATGGCACACTTTCTGTATTACCATATGGCATCACAAGGTGGAACAGAGTGTTTTCAGTTTGAGAAGAACTAAGCCTAAATATGCAGGTTTTGATATGTGAATGAAACAAAACACAACTCCTGGTATGTTTTTGATGAGGAAACAATAACAACATAGATCAGAAAATAGGGTAATATAGGCCCTTAATAGTAAATACACCTAAAAAGCATAATAAGCTTTCTTTTGACGCATAATATTATATAAGCAAAGAAAAGTGTCCTAAAGAAAATGACCATCAGGTGAGCCTAGTTGTGTGCCATTGACAATTTAGCCTTGTTTGAGTTAGATTGTAGTGGGTTCTCCTTTGTTATTTATTTAGTAAAGCTCTTAAAGTTAAAGGAGGTATAAAATGGACTCCGTCTGTGCTAATGATTTCACAGAATAAGGGCCCGTTTACACGAGAACGCTTACGGGTAAAAACGACAAAATATTTTATCGGAGGTGCCTTTCGTTTACACGGTGACTGCGTTTTTGGGGCCTAAAAACGCAAAAATCTGAAACCACCCTCCAGAGTGGAAAAGTTAAATACGCTCCGCTGTAGCGTTTCCGTGTAAACTGCCCAAGACGCAAAACTGGTCAGATCTGCTCACGTCGCGTACGCGTTTACGTCACATAGATGCGGCATACCTTGATACACGGATGTTCAAGCTGCGCTAGCGGCTCTAGTCAACATACAAGAGTCATTTCAACAATTGTATAAATCGCACCCACACACGTCTACGGTCTTTTCTCTTCTTCCCGTACAAGTCTTTCTCACACTCTCACAGCCACACAGACGCCAAGACAAGCGACTTCCGCATGAGGCACTTCAAATGTAAAACCCCATGTGATTTTATATTTTCTAATTCACTGTAATCCTCCTGTAATGTCACTATTTTCAGTACAATATTCAAAAACATGTCAACAAAAATACAAGTCACTGAAATGTTTGGAGCGGAACTTAACAACTCATTTAAAACGCAACTAGAACATTTTATTTTGAAGTTTTACCTTTCTCTTTTCCGGTACAGTCGTGGTTAGAAATGTAACTTGACGCTATTGTGATGTTTTTTTTAGTTGTTTTTCAGTCCAGCGCCTCTTTTCGCTGGCTTTTGCGTCCACTTTTGCGTCTTCGTATAAACACGGATAAAAAATTGAAGACGAGACGCCACTTTTGCGTCTTCTGTTTTGATCGTTGCCGTATAAATGTAGCCTAAGTATAACATTTTCAAGAAAAATACAATGGTTCCCTAAGCAGATAAATAGTAAACATTGTATAGATGATAATTAAAGATAATGTACCAAGTGTATAATCGCTAAAGTTTATGGGAAATAAGTAGCAGCTGGAGGTGTGGCTGATGTTAAAAGTGCAAAATAAACTACACTGCAGTTTGGCTTCCAACTCTATGAAGAGGACAAGGCAATCATTAGTTAGTATTCAAGTCCTGGTGCGTTGCTCAATGGCACACAAATTTACCTGAGCTGTCATGCATAAAGTCCGCTGGCACCACCTTCCTGTCCGGACGTATACAGGCCAGAGCAGGGGGAGAGCTGCTGTTCTGGGGCAAAGGAAATGTGTCGCAGTGTAATTGACTATAAAACTTAAAAGCATTAAAGAGGAGAGGAAGCTGTGCCCAGTGCCACCAAAACATCCTGCCAACTATTCTTGTGTGTGTGTGTGTGTGTGTGTGTGTGTGTGTGTGTGTGTGTGTGTGTGTGTGTGTGTGTGTGTGGTTGTGTGGCCCGAGCTAGCGGAAGCAGTTTGTCCAGATTGTGTGGTGGGAGGGACGCCTGCCCCAGTGATGGATGACACAGTACTTAAAAGCCTGGACCAACACACACAAACACAGTGCACGCACTTTATCATGAACATATGGTTTACTTATATATTTCATGAGACATTGAAATGCCATCCATCCATTTTCTTCCACTTATCCGGGGCCGTGTCGCGGGTCAATCAATCAATCAATCAAACAATATTTATAAAGCGCTTTTCATACAAAATGTAACACAAAGCACCTTACAGTGATTAAGGATTAGAAGACTGACTTTGATTGATCTCACACAGGAGAAATTGTTTCTATATTTGACCTGGGGACAATCCCCATGATTTTGTTGTTTAGGCTTGGTTAGGACCTAAGCTGGAGGATTTTACCTATGCATGTTTTGGGTTGGTGGAGGAAACTGGAGTGCCCGGAGGAAACCCACCCAGACACGGGGAGAACATGCAAACTCCACACAGAAAGGCCCGGGCGGCCCGAACCTTCTTGCTATGAAGCATGAGTGCTAGCCACTCAGCCACCGTGCTGCCAACAGAGAAAAAAAACACACAAAAAACAGACGAACAAACAAACAGACAAAAAAAATGACCAAACGAACAAATGAACAAACAAACAGACAAACAAACGAAGAGACGAACAAACAAACGAAAGAACAAAATGAAAAACAAACAGACAACCAAATTCAACCAAAGGCCAAGCTAAACAGGTGAGTCTTGAGCCCACTCTTAAAAACATGAACGTTCTCTGCAGCCCTGAGGTCCTCCGGCAGGCAGTTCCATAGACGAGGGCCGTAGTACTGAAAAGACGCCTCTCCGTGAGTCTGTGTCCTGACTTTGGGAATAACCAGGAGCCTGCTGCCGGAGGAGCGCAGGGCCCGTGAAGGTTTGTAAGGGGAAAGCAGTTCTGAAAGATAAGAAGGCCCAAGACCATTAAGAACTTTAAAATCTATAAAGAACTTTAAAATCGATCCTGAAACTCACAGGGAGCCAATGCAGTGGTCCTGCCCTCTGGTTCTAATCAAGACATGTGCTGCTGAATTTTGTAATATTTGCAAACCTGAAATACTCTTTTTGGGAAGACCAGAGAGCAGGGCATTACAGTAGTCTATACGGCTGGTGACAAAAGCATGCATCAGTGTCTCCGTATTGGCCTGAGAGAGAATAGGGCGAACTCTGGCTATGTTTTTTAGGTGATAGAAGCCCATTTTTGTGATGTTCTTGATGTGTGGGATAAAAGTCAGCTCAGAGTCAAAAATGACGCCCAGGTTTTTCACTTGAGGAGATGGGTTAAAAGACTGTGCTTGTAGTTTTGATAAAAGCTTCTCTCTGTAAGCCTCAGGACCGATGACTAGAACCTCAGTTTTGTCCTGGTTAAGATGGAGAAAGTTTCTTGGCATCCAGGATTTGATATCTAGAATGCAGTTAAAAAGAGCACCCATTGGCCTGGTGTCATCAGGAGACACGGAGATGTAAAGCTGCGTATCACCTGCATAGCTGTGGAAGTTGATTCCATGTCTCATGATGACGCCGCCAAGAGGGAGAATGTACAAGTTGAAAAGTACAGGGCCTAAAATGGAACCCTGGGGGACACCACAAGTGATTTTATGGACCTTGGAGGAGCACGTGTCCACACTCACCATAAATGTTCTGTCTGTGAGATAGGACGTGAACCATTTGTGAACAGCCCCAGAGAGGCCGAGGTGTTTTAGGCGAGTTAAAAGAATAGTGTGGTGTACTGTGTCAAAGGCAGCGCTCAGATGCAGCAGAACCAAAACAGTCACCTTTTGAGAATCACTATTTATTCTAAAGTCATTTAAAATCTTTTCCAAGGTAATTTCGGTGCTGTGGTTCACCCTAAAACCAGATTGAAATTTTTCCAAAATGTTATTATCATCTAAAAAAATCATTTAGTTGGATAAAGACAAGTTTCTCTAAAATCTTGCTTTAAAATGTTAAGTTAGACACTGTTCGGTAATCTAGATTGCTCTTTTTCAGCAGGGGCCTGACCACTTCCTCTTTGAAGGCAGCGGGAAAGACTCCTGTCTGAAGAGAGCAGTTCATCATGACCAAAAGTTCATCCCTAAAAGATCCATAAAATGACTTTAAAAATGAAGTAGGGATTGGGTCTAAGAGACATGTGGGCAACAATCTAAGCAGGGACTCCCAGACTTCCTTCACCCCGGACACTTCCTTCCACCTTGGGGTCCTCCCAGGGGACCCCAAGGCTTTCCCAGGCCCGCTGAGAGACATAGTCCCTCCAGC
Source organism: Paratrypauchen microcephalus (assembly GCA_036785185.1). Taxonomy (NCBI): domain Eukaryota; kingdom Metazoa; phylum Chordata; class Actinopteri; order Gobiiformes; family Gobiidae; genus Paratrypauchen; species Paratrypauchen microcephalus. The sequence goes on along the minus strand of JAVJIX010000019.1, from coordinate 7,912,083 downwards.
GTGTCCTGGGTCTTCCCTAGGACCTCGTCCCGGTGGGACATGCCCGGAAGACCTCCTGAGGGAGGCGTCCAGGAGGCATCTGGAACAGATGCCCAAGCCACCTCAGCTGGCTCCTCTTGGCGTGGAGAAGCAGCCGCTCTACTCCGAGCTCCTCCCGTGTGACGGACCTCCTTACCCTATCCGTAAGGGAGCACCCAGCCACTCTGCGGAGGAAACTCTTTTCGGCCGCTTGTACCCACAATCTTGTTCTTATGGTCATTACCCAAAACTCATGACCATAGGTGAGGGTAGGAACGTAGATTGACCAGTAAATTGAGAGCTTTGCCTTTTGGTTCAGCTCCCTCTTCACCACAACGGTCCGGTAGGGTGACCGCATCACTGCTGACGCTGCACCCATCCACCTGTCAATCTCACACTCCATCCTCCCCTCTCTTGTCAACAAGACCCCGAGATACTTGAACTCCTCCACTTGAGGCAAAGACTCTCCACCCACCCGGAGAGGGCAAGCCACCTTTTTCCGGTCGAGAACCATGGCGTCAGATTTGGAAGAGCTGATCCTCATCCCAGCCGCTTCACACTTGGCTGCAAACTGCCCCAGTGCACATTGGAGGTTCCGGTTCGATGAAGCCATCAGGACAATATCATCTGCAACCAGCAGGGATGAGATCCTGTGGTTCCCAAACCAGATCCCCTCCGGCCCCTGACTGTGCCTAGAAATTCTGTCCATAAACATAATGAACAGAACCAGTGACAAAGGAGAGCCCTGGTGGAGTCCAACATGCACCGGAAACAGTTCTGACTTACTATCGGCAATGCGAACACAGCTTCTGCTCCGGTCATCCAGGTACTGAAAAGCCTTTAGCAAAGAGCCCCGGAACCCCGTACTCCCAGAGCACTCCCCACAGGGCCCCTCAAGGGACACGGTTGAATGCCTTCTCCAGATCCATAAAGCACATGTGTGGTTGGGCTCCCATGCCCCCTCGAGCACCCGATGGAGAGTATAGAGCTGGTCAAGTGTTCCCCGGCTGGGACGAAAACCACACTGCTCCTCCTGAATCCGAGGTTCCACTATCGGTCGAATTCTCCTTTCCAGCACCCTGGAATAGACCTTACCGAGAGGGCTGAAGAGTGTGATTCCCCGATAGTTGGAACACACCCTCTGGTCCCCCTTCTTAAACACAGGGACCACCACCCCGGTCTGCCAGTCCAGAGGTGCTGTCCCCGACTGCCACGCAATGTTGCCAAGACGTGTCAGCCAAGACAGCCCTACAACATCCAGAGACTTAAGATACTCAGGACGGTTCTCATCCACCCCCGGGGCCTTGTCACCGAGGAGCTTTCCAACCACCTCAGTAACTTCAGCCAGGGTGATGAACGAATCCGACTCCGAGTCCCCAGCCTCTGCTTTCTCATCGAAAGACGTGATGGTGGGATTGAGATTCTCAAAGTATTCCTTCCACCGTCCAATAACATCCCCAGTCGAGCTCAACAGCTCCCCACCCGCATTGTAAACAGTCTTGGTGAAGCACTTCTTCCCCCTCCTGAGGCACCGGAGGGTTTGCCAGAATTTCCTTGAGGCCGTCCGATATAGTTCTCCTCCATGGCCTCTCCGAACTCCTCCCAACCCCAGGCCGGGCTGCAGCACACTTGGCCTGCCGGTACCAATCAGCTGCCTCAGGAGTCCCATGAGCCAACAAGGCCCGATAGGACTTCTTTTTCAGTCTGTCAGCATCCTTTACTTCCGGTGTCCACCACCGAGTTAGGGGATTGCTGCCGCGACAGGCACCACAGCTAAAGGTGGCCGCATCAACATTAGAAGCCGAGAACAAAGCCCACTCGGACTCTATGTCCCCAGCCTCTCCCGGAATCCGGGAGAAGCTCTCCCAGAGGTGTGAGTTGAAGGTGCCCCTGACAGAGGGCTCTGCCAGATGTTCCCAACAGACCTTCACTATACACTTGGGCCTGCCAGGTCTCTCCGGCTTCCTCCCCCGCCAGCGGACCCAACTCACAACCAGGTGGTGATCAGTTGACAGCTCTGCCCCTCTCTACACCCGAGTGTCCAAGACATGCCGCCGGAGGTCAGATGACACGACAACAAAGTCGATCATCGACCTCCGTCCTAGGGTGTCCTGGTGCCACGTGCACTGGTGGACACCCTTGTGCTCGAACATGGTGTTCGTTATGGACAAACCGTGGCTAGCACAGAAGTCCAATAATAGAACACCACTTGGGTTCATATCAGGGAGGCCGATCCTCCCAATCATCCCTCTCCATGTGTCACTGTCGTTGCCCACGTGGGCGTTGAAGTCCCCCAGGAGAACAACGGAGTCCCCGGTTGGTGCACTGTCCAGTACCCCTCCCAGGCACTGCAAGAAGGCCGGGTACTCTGCACTGCTGTTCGGCCCATAGGGTGACACAACAGTGAGAGACCTGTCCCCGACCCGCAGGCGCAACCCTCTCGTTCACCAGGCGCAACCCTCTCGTTCACCAGGGTGAACTCCACCACACAGTGGCTGAGCTGTGAGGCAATGAGCAGGCCCACACCGGCCTGCCGCCGCTCTCCATGGGCAATGCCAGAGAAATGGAGAGTCCAGCCCCCCTCAATGAGTTGGGTTCCAGAGCCCAAGCTGTGCGTGGAGGTAAGGCCAACTATATCTAGTTGATAATGCTCAACCTCCCACACGAGCTCGGGCTCATTCTCCCCCAGCGAGGTGACATTCCATGTCCCCAGAGCTGGTCTCCATGTCCGGAGATCCGTTCGCCAAGGCCCCTGCCTTCGACTGCAGCCCAGATCTCTTCTCACTGGCCCCTTATGGATCCTCCTGCGAGTGGTGGGTCTACGGGAGGACAGCCCCACGTTGCTCTTTTGGGCTGAGCCCGACCGGGCCCCATGGGGGAAGGCCCGGCCACCAGGCGCTCGTTGGCGTGCACCCACTCCAGGCCTGGCTCCAGGGTGTGGCCCCAGTGACGCCAATCTGGGCGACGTATCTTCTGAATCGCTCTTAGTGTGACCCGTCCCTCAGGACCTGTTTGCCTTGGGTGACCCTGCCAGGGGCATGAAGCCCCTGACAACATAGCTCCCAGGATCGTTCGGGCACTCAAACCCCTCCACCACGTTAAGGTGGTGGCTCAAGGAGGAGGACATTGAAATGACTGAATTTATTTGCTTATTTGATGAAAGTCAAATATTATTAAATGGTACACGTTTTCATTGATTAATTGTTTTTTCTTTAATTGACTTTCACCTGTGTAGCAAGACAGAAGTAGTATACCTTATTTACCTTATAGTGTGAAAGACACAATAAAATAAAAATGTGCTATTTTTAGCTGTATATGTATTGTCCACATACATATACGCAATAATAATAACTACTATTATAATTAATTATAACTTAAGCACTATAACCAAGTATTACAACAAATTTGCCATTTAAGAAAGGAGAAGGTAAGAAGATTTTAAGAAGTTAAATTTGTTTTGTGGTGTAGTTTGTAACCATTTGTCATCTTGCACTGTACATTAATTCAAATATTATCATATAAAATATAGTTGTGTGGATGACATATATATCAATGATTACAATATAAGTTCACATTTAATTTTACCAGTGCAACTAAGCTCAGTATACATGCTGCAATCTCTTACAAATGAAGGTATGGATTCATTTCCAAATCTATAAAATGCACTTTGTGAAAAAGTATATATGACAGTCAATGATCAAAGGAGAAGTTCAATTTGTCAACTGGACAAAGTTTGTTTGGTTGAAAACGTTTCGCCGCTCATCCGAGAGGCTTCGTCAGCTCTGGTTATTGTACTGGTTAAACCCTGCTTATATCTAGCTGCCGGGAGGCGTGTCTGACAATGACAAAAGCACTGACTCATTGTCAGACACGCCTCCCGGCAGCTAGATATAAGCAGGGTTTAACCAGTACAATAACCAGAGCTGACGAAGCCTCTCGGATGAGCGGCGAAACGTTTTCAACCAAACAAACTTTGTCCAGTTGACAAATTGAACTTCTCCTTTGATCATGGATTCTACCTGGACGACTGAGGGACTTTTCACGTATGACAGTCAATCTATATGTGAATAAAAGTCACTGTTGCTTTTCTCTCCTTGGTGTATAGTTAATACATTTTTCTTTTGCAGTATTCCTGACGTGGGTGAACTGCTCCAGTGTGAGATGGGCCACCAGGATCCAGGATGTGTTCACAGTGGGAAAACTACTGGCTCTGGCCCTCATCATCATAGTGGGACTGGTGCAGATCTGCAGAGGTATGTGCACAAGTTTCAGTTTGTCATGATCATATATACAGTATGTCAGTTACGTCAGTAGAATTAATCAGTCATTTCTAATAATCAATCATGACCTTTGTTTGTTTTTTGTTTTCTTTGGAGAAGTCTAGAGTCAGTAAAAGGACAAAGTTTAGACATTTAAGGAAGAAATTTGACTGGCAAACTTAAAAATCATCAAAAAGATCCAAGGCATTCAGTTAGTGAAGGTTAAAGTCCCTTATATTGCAAAGGACAAGCCAACATGTTTTGTCACAAGTTATGTCTCCATCCTCAAGGACAGGGCTCAAAAGCTATCAAACAGTGAATATGGCCATGCTTTTTGTATAATGCATAAAAACGAATGACAAAGTATAAAAAGACAGAGCCTGTGTCAAAATGTCTTAGTTTGTCCCATTTAAGCAATAAAGTACCTTAACTAACAGGTCCCTTAGACCTTTTGACTGACGTTTTTATATTGTTTTTTACTGTTTACTAGCTTTGAGCCCTGTCCTTGAGCGCTGGTCCAGAAACTTTCATTAAGAAGCTCTCACTTTTCCTGTGTTTTGAAGAAATTTGACTAGTTTATGTGTTAAATGCTAATGGTTACAAGTATGTATTTTTTATCTGTAGCATAATAATACTGAACACATTTTTACTTGTTTCTAATAAGATGTCATACTTTTTGTGGATGCAAAATTATATAAATACTTAAACTGTGTTTCTCTGTTAAAGATCCCATGACATGGTACTTCTTGATGCTTTTATATGGCTCCTTAATGGTTCCCTAATACTGTAAATGAATCCTTCTTCAAAATCAACACTCAGTGCATGAGAAACAGAGATAAGATGAGAAAGAGTCATAAATATCTCTCTCAAACTCTTTATTCTGGGCGTTGTTGCTTGAATGCAAATGAGGAGAAAAGAGCTGGCCTATAGTAGAGGATGGGGGCGTGGCCAAACTCTCCGCTCTCGGCTCTGAGCCCTCAGCTGATCCATTTCCGTGTTTTTGCACGGGGGAGAGATTTGAAGCGTTCCATTGAAAAATAAACACATTTCCACAGAAAATAAAATTAAACCACTGCTGTTCAAAGGTCCAGAGGCTCAGATAAAGGACTTCCGAGCCTAGAAACACTCGGACGTGCCTCCAGGCAAATAAAAAAACGCATTTTGCATTGCCTAGCGCATTCGCAGTACAAACTCTCTGGGCGTGATTTACAGAGACACTGAGTACAGACAGACGGGGGTGGAACTGCATTTGCATTTCTTTTTTTGATCTGACGTCAATAAGGTCGCCCGTTTGAGCTCCGATTTTTTCTAACGCAGAAAAGGATCGCAAATGCTCAGTTTAGACATTTCGCAAATTTTAACCATGGGGGGGGGCTAAACAGGGTAGGGAAGCTCACATTAACGTTCAAAAACCTCAGAAAGTGAAAATTTCATGCCATGGGACCTTTAAATGCTAATGTTTACAAGTATGTATTTTTTATCTGTAGCATAATAATACTGAACACATTTTTACTTGTTCGTAATAAGATGTCATACTTTTTGTGGATGCAAAATTATATGAATACTTAAACTGTGTTTCTCTTTTAAGCAAGTAAGACTTTCTGTCTGTCTCCGATCCTGACTTTAGGCTTGCTTTTTGGCCAAACAGTATCAATAAATCTGTTCAAACCATTAAACTATAATATGTCCTTGTGATTTAGGAGTGGAAAGGTTGTTTAATCAGTCCTGACGCAAGCAAGAAAACATCCAAATAGAAGTAAACTCAAAACACCAAGTCATTATTTAATATTGCGATGCATCAGTATTTCTGCCATCTTTCTTTATGTGATATGTTTATTCATTATTTACATTTGGGTATGGCATTTTGAAATACTAGTTTCATTCAAATGTCCATAATACAGTGTTGCTGTCTTGCTTTCCCCCCTATACCACTGGATTTATGAACACAATAGAACTCACTTTACAAATACTCAGGTTCATTTGTTTTTGCACCATTGCATTGCACTTTTTTATATTTAGATTAAAGTCAAGATTTGATTTTATTTTAAACATAATATTTTATTTGACTCCACACCCTAGATAAATGACACATTGAATTGTTGCTAACGTATTGGCCCTGTTTGTCTTGTAGGTTACTATGATGCACTGCGACCGAGTGTGGCCTTTGAGTTCAGTGGGGATCCCTCTGTCGGAGAGATAGCGTTGGCTTTCCTCCAAGCCTCTTTCGCTTACAGCGGCTGGAATTTCCTCAACTACGTCACAGAGGAGGTGGTGGAGCCACGCAAGTACATACCATAAACTCACTGTAAATATTATGCACTACATCAGATCTGTGATAACATTTTACGTTTTCAGAAACCTGCCTCGGGCTATCTACGTCTCCATTCCACTGGTGACGCTGGTTTACACAATGACAAACATCGCTTATTTCTCATCCATGACGCCTCAGGAGCTGCTGGCCTCTAATGCTGTAGCAGTGGTGAGCCGTTATCTTATCCAGTCCAGAGTAAACAAACTGCTCAGATAGTGTGGACCACTTTATGCATTGTTTTAATGTTTCTGAAAACAAAGAAGTAATGTAAAAGATGTATTAAGTAGCAAAAGTCACAATTTTCCACACATTTGGTTTGAATAGTTTGTTTATTTATTTTGTTTAATGTGTATTCAGTCAATAATAACAATTTTGCTTGTTCTCACAGACATTTGGGGAAAAGCTGCTTGGCATGTTTTCATGGGTTATGCCCATTTCTGTGGCACTATCCACATTCGGAGGAATCAATGGATACCTCTTCACCTCTTCCAGGTAAACACTTCCAACACTTTTTTATTAAAGGAAAAGTAACGTTTTTTTTTTACAATTTGAGCCTTATTTCGGTAATGAAACAAGTTGTTTTACTCACCCATATCACTTTGGTGTCATATGGAGCATTTCTGGAGATGTAGCTCAGTTGGTAGAGTGTTTGTCCACTGATCCAAAGGTTGGTGGTTCAAATCCCGCTCTTGACATAAGAAACATCAGTGGTTGAGCGGTCAGATCCACTGACCCACAGGTTGGTTGGTACGATTCCAGCTCCCACAGATGAATGCTGCTGTTGTGTCCTTGGGCAAGACACTTAACCCTCCTCGCCCCCAGTGTCTGCGTACACTGGTGTGTGAATGGGTGAGTGGTTCCTTGTTGTAAAAGTGCTTTGGGTGCATTGAAGGTGGAAAAGCGCTATATAAAGATGTGACCATGACCATTTTAGATTAGCGTTAGGCTAACGCCGTTAGCCTAGCGCGACTTATAGCCATAGCTTGGGGCATTCCCCGAGCATGTAATATGCCCCGTGTGGGCTCCAAATAACACAAAATTTAGCACTTTTCAAATCATAGAAGCTCGATGTCTTTAGTCTCCGATTTCGTTTGAATCAAAAGTGGCCTGTAATCCGAGATTTATCCATAGTTTACAGCTTTGCGTTCCATGTTTGGGTCCCGGGAGCTGAGAGCACACTCCGCGCATGCGCACTGGCGTCCTCATCTACTCGAAACTATGGCTAAATCTCGGATTACAGGCCACTTTTGACCAAACGAAATCGTAGACTAAGACATCGAGCTTCTATGATTTGAAAAGTGCTAAAGTTTGTGTTATTTGGAGCCCGCACGGGGCATATTACATACTCGGGGAATGCCCCGAGCTATGGCTATAAGTCGCGCTAGGCTAACAGCGTTAGCCTAACGCTAATTTAAAACATCTCCGGAAATGCTCCATATGACACCAAAGTGATATGGGTGATTAAAACAACTTGTTTTATTACCGAAATAAGGCTCAAATTGTAAAATTGTACTTTTCCTTTAAATTAACTACAATGTAATTGGTATGTATCCTGTCAAATATGTCAGTTATGTTTATTTTTCATGCACAAAATTTTCCTTGCATATGTTGAAAATAATTATTTTTAATTCAGTCCTTGATAGTGATATTTGTTCAAGTTTGGGTATAAATGATGAACTGATTCTGATGTTTGCACATACGCCCTTTGGTGATAATAATGGAAGGTACTGACTTGTTAGAACAAGTATGTAATGTATTCTGTGGTACAGGTTATGCTTCTCTGGGGCAAGAGAAGGCCATTTGCCATATCTGCTGGCTATGATCCATCTGAAAAACTGCACCCCTATACCCGCTCTGTTAGTCTGTGTGAGTGTAACTGTCAATATATCAAGTCTCTTCAAGAGCTTTGAGTCCTCACATGTGCTTTCTCTTCTGCAGTGTGCAGCCACTATACTGATCTTGTGCATAGGTGAAACACACAACCTCATCAACTATGTGTCCTTTATCAACTATCTGTCTTATGGAGTAACAATTGCTGGCCTCCTGTACCTACGAAAAACAAGACCCAATTTGCATCGTCCTATAAAGGTATGTAAAATGCTCAAGGGTTTGGTCACAGCATGCTAGGCTCTGTGCCGGTCTTAGCATCATTTCCAGTGGTGAAAGTAAAGCGGTGCGCACCGGAACGGCGCACCGGTATAAAATTCACAGCACCGCTAAGAGAATATGGTTAATGGTGGCTAAAACCCACATTTGAAAAAAAAAAAGGTGCGCTATTTAAGTAAAACACAACCACGCTATGCCTTTCGAGAATAACTGAAAGCTACCAGCTGGTTAGCTTAACTGGTAAGTCATTGATTTTTTTCCCCCTGGGGGTTGTGAGTTCGAATCCCCCCCGGCAAGAGAGGGTTTATGCTGAGTCAGCACTGTAGTTATATTTTAAGGTGTAAAACGTAAAAAAAAACAACGGGTAAAACAAGTGTTTTTTTTTTTTTTTACGGTAAAGTGATGCACTGGACATTATAGCACCTGTAAGAAATGAAAACTACTTTCACCACTGATCATTTCCCATGTCATACTATCTGTTAAAATGTATTCATATATATATATATATATTGGATAGAATCATTTAAGGTATAAATCATTTTAGGTAGAAAGATAGACTGATGTGTGTAGCATAAGCATTGTACATTCACAGAATGACAGAGGTCTTGAGCATATCAAAATGTTTCCATACTGGTTGAACTGAAATCTTTAGTTAAATGCACATAGTAGAACTGATCTCGGTGACTGGGTCTCCATGGTATGTGTGTGCCCAATGACGCTGTACATTTGTGCCTTAAATAGAATCTTTGACAGTGTGTCTGAAAGGAGTAACAGGTGATGAGCATGGCCCCATTGTGACACATTGTGTCACAATGGCCACATTGTGACATTTAACCCGATAATTGTCTCATAAGTGTAACCATCATCAACAAAAATAATCATTAAAATAAAATAATAAAACTACTGATATCAATATCCAACTACTAATACAGATCTACACTGTGTGTTTCCACTGTATACTTTTGGGGCTATTGAGTGGTTTTATATTATTGAAACAAGAGCAAAATATATACCACAATATGCACCAAGTTGCTGCTTAAGTCTGGTCTCATGTGACTATGCATCATGCATTAAAAAATATGATATTTTACAGCTCGAGATAACACATATTCTGCTTTACAAATAGATCTTTCTGTATGTTCCTTGTGTGTTGTTCAGGTGAGCCTGTTGGTCCCCATTGCGTACCTGCTCTTCTGGGCCGTGCTGCTGGGCTTCAGCCTCTACTCAGAGCCTGTGGTGTGTGGTCTGGGGATGGTCATCATGCTGACTGGGGTCCCTGTCTACTTCCTGGGAGTTCACTGGAAAAACAAACCAAAATGGATTTATACAGCAGTTGGTGTGTGTCCTTGATTATACTAATACATATGCCGGATATATGGACAGTTGATGACGCTTTTTTGTTGTTTTACAGAGAAAGTGACGTATGTGGGCCAAAAGATTTGTTATGTCGTATTTCCTCAGGAAGACCCCTCAGAGTCTGAACCCCTCACTTCCTCTAAAGGGGACTGAGCACTGAACAATTTGACTTCTGGTTCCACTTTTTGGACAGTCTCTCCTTTTACATATAAAAATGGAGGTAGTGAAGCAGCCTATTAAGAAAGGGTACTTTGAAGTATTTGTATCAAGCTGTTGCCACACCAGACTACCAACTGTATCTTTTATCTTTTATTGCCACAGCCTCTCAAAGAACTATCTGCTCTTTTCCAGGTTCACTCATTTGATTCCCTTTTATGACTTTTAACTTGGGTTTGACCTGGGCTAATGTGCCTTATTAGATATCTATGTTGCTATGATGTCCGGGGTCGTGCGGGTATTTTGCAAGCCATTTCTGCATGTAACACTACCTTTCGATTACCTTGCTACTTAATGCTGTCCTTTGCTAATGACTTTGTAATTCATGTTTATTTGTTTGTCCATTACTTCTCATTAGTTTTTTTTCTTTTCGCCTCTTCAAATATGCAAGCTGCCTTCTTAAGGAGCTGACATTTTTCTCTAAAGTATTTAAACTGGTGGCAGAATGAAGGCATGTTTCTGCTTGTTAGCCTGGGAAACTGACATCCAAACAGAGTAAGCTGTGTTCGACAAATACCTGGCAGGTGACTTTTTAAAACTTCAAAATACATTTTTATTAAGTAAAATCCTAGCTGTATTCAATTTATCTGGAAAGATTAGATACAAGAGGTTTTGGCAGCGTTTGTGTGCATGTTAACGCCCTTGATAGTGTGTGTGCTTGAAGTGTTTACTCATTTTAGTGCCCAACCCCATTTTTACCTCAGGCAACCTTACATGATGTAATATTGTTTAGTGCCTTACATTTGACACATGCAATAATGCAGCCACCTACGATACCAGTTATTAGGTAATATTCATATTCATGCCAATTCTGTCAGAACAGCTAACACAAACAAGCAACCAGAGCCTCAGTTGGTGAATGATACTGACTGGGGCCTAAACCACTTTTGATACTTACAATTCACTGAAAAACTTCAAACAAACTTTATATTTGCCACCTGTTAAGTGCTTTTATAACAAATATACATTAACCTTTATTGCTATTTTGTCGTCTCAGTTGATGTCTCTTCAGTGCTTGTGTGAATACAACAGTTTATAATACATATTGTATTATAACAGGTAATATATATTCAAAGGAAGAATTTTTTTGTTTTTTGTCAAGAAGCTATGTTATTCTCTTGGTCTGGATTTTATTTTTGTAAAAAGATGCACGCAATACTATCTGTGCCCCCAGGTGCTGCAATCTACACCAGATTTGTAAATAAACTGTACAGAGAACTTAGAACTACATTCCTCTGTATGTTGTGATATCTGTACATACTGGATAACAATGCAATAGTTGAAGGTAATAAAAATGCCCATTCAACATCCTGTGTAGTGTATTTTCATTCATTGAAACATATTGTAACAGAAATGGTGTTTGCGTGAACAGTCCCTCAGTCGTCCAGGTAGAATCCATGATAACAGGAGAAGTTCAATTTGTCAACTGGACCAAGTTTGTTTGGTTGAAAACGTTTCGCCGCTCATCCGAGAGGCTTCGTCAGCTCTAATAAGAATACTGGTAAGACACTTGCTTATATCTTGCTGTAGGGAGGAGCTACCTAGCTAACTACTTTCCGGAACTATCTCATTGGTTTCGGTCTTTTGTTTCTCTGGCGTCTAGCTTAACGATCCCTATTCATCCCTACACGCCTGCTTTTTCACACCTCTGGCCCTGACCTGGCTAGCCCCATTGTTTCCCTGTTTGTTTGATCTAGGCTTAATAATGGAATTGTAGATGGGATGTAAATTATATCTTACGCCACCATTTCTGTTCAGAGAAGGATTCTCTTTTTTGACAAAAATAGCCTCTTTAACTCCCCTCTCAAACCAATTCTTTTCCCTGGCTAAGATCTGACAGGACAGTGAGGTTCAGATCTTAGCCAGGGAAAAGAATTGGTTTGAGAGGGGAGTTAAAGAGGCTATTTTTGTCAAAAAAGAGAATCCTTCTCTGAACAGAAATGGTGGCGTAAGATATAATTTACATCCCATCTACAATTCCATTATTAAGCCTAGATCAAACAAACAGGGAAACAATGGGGCTAGCCAGGTCAGGGCCAGAGGTGTGAAAAAGCAGGCGTGTAGGGATGAATAGGGATCGTTAAGCTAGACGCCAGAGAAACAAAAGACCGAAACCAATGAGATAGTTCCGGAAAGTAGTTAGCTAGGTAGCTCCTCCCTACAGCAAGATATAAGCAAGTGTCTTACCAGTATTCTTATTAGAGCTGACGAAGCCTCTCGGATGAGCGGCGAAACGTTTTCAACCAAACAAACTTGGTCCAGTTGACAAATTGAACTTCTCCTGTTATCACAGAAATGGTGTTTATTAAAAGCACAAAATACAGCACATGAAACTGAAGGCTGCACAGTGAGTTAATGTCATGATGGCATCTTAGACACAATTCCTATTTCCCATTAACCATTTTCTGATTTTCATCTTTATGACAACATTGTTTACATTTAGTTTTAATTTTGTTTGTTTACATGAGTTTGAACTACGGAAATAGAGGCTGAAGACTTGGAGGCGGACTCGTTCATCACCCTGGCCGAAGTCACTGAGGTGGTTGGAAAGCTCCTCGGTGGCAAGGCCCCGGGGGTGGATGAGATCCATCCTGAGTATCTCAAGTCTCTGGATGTTGTAGGGCTGTCTTGGCTGACACATCTCTGCAACATCGCGTGGTGGTCGGGGACAGGACCTCTGGACTGGCAGACCGGGGTGGTGGTCCCTCTGTTTAAGAAGGGGGACCGGAGGGTGTGTTCCAACTATCAGGGAATCACACTCCTCAGCCTTCCCGGTAAGGTCTATTCCAGGGTGCTGGAGAGGAGAATTCGGCCGATAGTCGAACCTCAGATTCAGGAGGAGCAGTGTGGTTTTCGTCCCGGCCGGGGAACACTGGACCAGCTCTATACTCTCCATCGGGTGCTCGAGGGTGCATGGGAGTTTGCCCAACCAGTCCACATGTGCTTTGTGGATCTGGAGAAGGCATTCGACCGTGTCCCTCGTGGGGTCCTGTGGAGAGTGCTCTGGGAGTACGGGGTTCGGGGCCCTTTGCTAAGGGCTGTTCGGTCCCTGTATGACCGGAGCAGGAGCTGTGTTCGCATTGCCGGTAGTAAGTCGGACCTGTTCCCGGTGCATGTTGGACTCCGCCAGGGCTGCCCTTTGTCACCGGTTCTGTTCATTATATTTATGGACAGAATTTCTAGGCGCAGTCAGGGGCCGGAGGGGATCCGGTTTGGGAACCACAGGATCTCATCTCTGCTGTTTGCAGATGATGTTGTCCTGATGGCTTCATCGAACCGGGACCTCCAATGTGCATTGGGGCGGTTTGCAGCCGAGTGTGAAGCGGCTGGGATGAGGATCAGCTCTTCCAAATCCGAGGCCATGGTTCTCGACCGGAAAAAGGTGGCTTGCCCTCTCCGGGTGGGTGGAGAGTCCTTGCCTCAGGTGGAGGAGTTCAAGTATCTCGGGGTCTTGTTCACGAGTGAGGGGAGGATGGAGCGTGAGATTGACAGGCGGATCGGTGCAGCGTCGGCAGTGATGCGGTCGTTGTACCGGACCGTTGTGGTGAAGAGGGAGCTGAGCCAAAAGGCGAAGCTCTCAATTTACCGGTCAATCTACGTTCCTACCCTCACCTATGGTCATGAGCTCTGGGTAATGACCGAAAGGACGAGATCGCGGATACAAGCGGCCGAAATGAGTTTCCTCCGCAGAGTGGCTGGGCGCACCCTTAGAGATAGGGTGAGGAGCTCAGTCACGCGGGAGGAGCTCGGAGTAGAGCCGCTGCTTCTCCACGTTGAGAGGAGCCAGCTGAGGTGGCTCGGGCATCTGTTTCGGATGCCTCCTGGACACCTCCCTTGGGAGGTGTTCCGGGCATGTCCCACCGGGAGGAGGCCCCGGGGAAGACCCAGGATGCGCTGGAGGGACTGTGTCCCGGCTGGCCTGGGAACACCTTGGGGTGCCCCCTGGGAGGAGCTGGAGGAAGTGTCCGGGGTGAAGGAGGTCTGGGCGTCCCTGCTTAGACTGTTGCCCCCGCGACCCGGCCCCGGATAAGCGGAAGAAAATGGATGGATGGATGGATGGAAATTGAGATATTTGTCAAATATTTTGGTGTACTCATACATTTAATGCTTTGATCATTGAGTTAAATGTATATCTTTGCGTTTTGTCATCTTAAGTTATTTTTGTGGCCCTATGGAAATATTATATTTGGTGGTGAGCCGTTAGACCAAAGTATTTTATAACCAGAATGAACTGGTTCAGCAGTGATTCCAGTAGTGTAGTAACAGTGAAATGAGCAGTGCTAACCTTGTTCCCACTCGTGAGTAACAAAGAGCTCCAGCACTTCAACCAAAACACCTTATGGCGTTTTCAGGGTCAACACCTGAACAAACAGTGTGGACTATTAGACTTTTTTGTTTTAAACACATACTTTCTTATCATAACAATCCCAGAGATTCTCAGTACAGCGGCAGACTTCGTTTTAGTTAGAGCAAATATGCAAAGTCATTTAGAAATTTTAACAAGTGCACCCCAATAAACGCACCCATCGACTTTTACAGCAAAAATACAAGACATTAACGCATAATCTGTACAAAGACAATAAGCAGCTGCAAAATGATAATGAAAGAAAGGACCTAATTCTATGGCTACAACAGAATCATGAATACATATTTCTAATGGCACGTGTAGCAGCTGATAAAAGAACACATGGCACATTTAGCTTTTAAATAAAAATCTAGGCAACATGGCAGCAGGACACTGGCAGGTGACATGAGGCTGACAGGCTGCAGTGTTCTGTAAAATGTCTTCAAATCAAACAGACTGGTACATTCTTCATACCGCAATGGCATGGAAAAAGGAAAGCCACAGCAGTATCTTGGATGGGTGAGTTGTATAGTATAAAAAAAAAGCATCAAGCGATCCAGTAAAGCTTGATTGGCAAAGGCAGAAAAAGGGAAGTGGGATCACATCATTTCAGCATGTACTCACAAAAATAGAGGTCTTTCAATCAGTCGAGACATATAAAAATCCACAGCAATGGTGATGTCCCTAAGTTTCACTCTTGCTTTTCAAAAGATATGGACTGACAAGATTTCATAACAAATTATTGAACTAAAAGACGTTGGACAAGGGCAAGTCAATCACTGATCTGCAGTGCACAAGGTTTTATGGCTCACAGTTAAAGCGGTGCACACTGGCTCTGGGAAATGTCACAAAGCCATAGTGAGAAATGAGTTGGACATTTTAGCTATTGTGATTTAAGCTATGAGAACCATAAATGCTGGTTGTATTTCAAGATTATCTCATTCTTTCTACTAAATATGAACGTTCACGTTGCCTGGGTCTAGCTTTATGTCGCTAGTGTGCCTCCTTGTGGATGGCTGAGGAACTGCTCTGCTGTCTAGACGAGTACAGTACAAGGTCAGTACAGCAGAACACATACTGCATCATATTAAAAAGAGGACTGTCCAGAAATAGGACAGTGGCCTCTCTCAGGAGAGTCCTGCTCTGGCAGCACGGCTCTTGTCCCCTCTTCTTTTGCATGGTTTCATCCCTCTGTTTGGCACTTCTGGGGTCAAGTCTGAGTCCGAGGGGCTGCCCTGTGAGGGATCGGACTCCGGCTGGGCTGTGGGAGTCCGAGAGCCACTAGGGAAAACCGCAGGTGACAGTGGAGACAGGGGTCCCAGGGGGGAGTAGCGCCTGACTGCCACTCCTTTAAGATTGACTGCCAGCTCCAGTACTAGTTTTCTGGAGACCCGCGGGTGTGGGGGTGCGGTAGGCTCCTGTGGGGTGAGGACAGTGCCGCAGAGGGCTGAGGGCTCACTATATCCCGGGGTGGGGGGCTCAGAATGTGTACTCCTGCTTCTGAAAACTTCCTCCTCTGGACTGTCCATTGTCTGGGACTGTGGTGACAGAGACGACAGAGGGCTTTCAGACATACAGGGCTGGAGGTTGAGGTCGTCATGGCAGCAGGAGTGAGACATCACAGCCGTCTCATCACCAAATCCAGTTGGGACATGGGGCTCAGATGCAGTCCTATAGCTGTGCAGACCTAGTGTTATCTGGGGGGGTCCAGGGGAGTCCAGAAGAGGGGCGTGGCCTCTGATACGAGTCCACAGGTGTCCCAGACGCCGCCGGGAAGTGGAAGAAGATGAGCGGCGAGAGGAGTGGCGTCTCATCTGTCGTCGCATGGCTAACCGCAGATTCTGCAGCACAGATGCCTACAGTGGAGGAAAGAAAATACACTTATGGCAAACTCTACATAAAGGAATAGGAAAAAAAAAATGTATTCACACGTTTAAGGCTTATTGGAGTCTGAACTTCTGCATCAGAGTTCACGCCATCAGGTGAATAAATTGCATTCCTTAAAGGGATATGCCACCCCCAGGTCAAACTTGGGCATCTCCCCACAGTCCAGAGACTAAAATAAGTGGTGGAAAGTGTTTTTCTGGTGACCCAGCCATTGTCCAGGTCTGTCAGCACTGACCGCCGCGGTATCTGCAGCTCCTCCGCCTTAGACTGGAGTCTAACGTCGCCAGAGAAAGATTTCTGCCAAAAGGAATTAATTTGCTCGATGCTTTTCCCAATTACTTTCTGTGTAGTGCACATTCATATCGAGTGCAAATAAATGTGCAAATCAACACGGAGAGCTTGCCTTGGTCATTTTGGGTGGGAACTATTTTTCAGTGCGGAAAAACACAGCCGAAGCACACACCACGTTGACAGGGGAATCCCAGTTATGCACCAGGAAGGGAGTTCCCCTGTTACGCAGTGTGGTGTGTGCTTCGTCTGTATTTTTCCGCACAGAAAAATAGTTCCCACCCAAAATGACCAAGTCAAGCTCTCCGTGTTGATTTGCACATTTATTTGCACTCGATATGAATGCGCACTACACAGAAAGTAACTGGGAAAAGCATCGAGCAAATTAATTCCTTTTGGCCGAAATCTTTCTCTGGCAACATTAGACTCCAGTCTAACGCGGAGTAGCAGCAGATACCGCGGCGGTCAGTGCTGACAGACCTGGACAATGGCTGGGTCACCAGAAAAACGCTTTCCACCACTTATTTTAGTCTCTGGACTGTGGGGAGATGCCCAAGTTTGACCTGGGGGTGGCATATCCCTTTAAATAGTGAGATTTTTTTGGCCAGTTACATCTACAGGCCTGCATTGTCACATTTGTGCAGCTTTTGTACAGTACATACTCTGTTGGCATGTCTACTGAACAAATGCAAACCACCCACTACTGCCACCTGTGAGAGAACAGGGCACAGCCGGTTTAAACTAATCCAAAGAAAAATACACAAATCTGAAAAGACCAAGCTCTGATGGTGCTCAGTTTAATACATTTTTCACACCCGAGCGCCTGAGAGAGTGGCAGCCGAGTACGGTCGCTCCTGCTTTTTTTCTAAGCAACTACCTTTTAACCCTCCTGTTGTCCTCATATTCTGTATACACCCCGTGTCCTCCCGGTCAAAATGACCCGTCTTCACTAAATCCCAAATATAAGCAGTTTAATTGAATTTTAAACACCAAATTTTATTTTGCTTGAAGAAACCTTCACCACACAATGTGTGAATACTTGAGTTTTCCCTTTTCACCTGCATTTCTATAGCTTTAGAAACAAAAGAAAAGTGCAAAAAGGAATTTTGAATGCATTTTTATTCATCCCAATGAGTCAGATTCTTCTGATTTTTTTTTTTTTACTGAACAATGTAAGAAAAATATACAATCCATAAAACAATATAACTCATTCAACAAAATTTTTGCACTTTTTTTGCACTATTTGGCCAGAGAGAAACGAAATTTCGATTCACTGTATGTTGAACACATATGGCAGAATTGACAATAAAGCTGACTTTGATCATTGATCTAATTAGCACATGTAGGGGCAGTATGCAAATGTACAGCTCTTGCAGATATATTTCTTACACCTACAGCACACAGTATGTGTTTTACGGTCCTTCTTTGGCAGGCAGAACAGACATCTCTTCCTCTTACTTGCCCCAGCTGGGGCAGCGGCAGTGGCAGCTGGATCCTCAGGTTGATCAGGAGTTCCTGCACTCTGTATAGCTTTGACAACTGCTGCAGAGGCTTCTGTGCGGAGGACATGCTTCCTCCTTTCAATGAGTGGAGTTACAAGTGTCTTTCCTAGCTGCTCCAGGAACACCCTCTTCTTGTTCTGCTTACGAGGCATCCAGGTTGGGTTGATCTCTCTCCAAATCACAAAAGCATTGTAGAAGGAAACATCAATGATGTTGTGGAAGATGACCAGGGGCCAGCGGGCAGTCATCCTTCTGCAGCTGTATGTTCCAATCACTTTATTTAGGTTGTCCACACCTCCTTTGTTACAGTTGTAGTCTAGGATGACGGATGGCTTCCTGTCCTCACGATCGCTAATGCCAGCGTCTGTGTGCAGCGTGCTCATAAGTACTACATTATTATTTTTCTTTGGGATGTAGGAAACTAGGCTGGTGGTGGGTGTGAAGGCAAACTTTGATGAGAAGACCTCTCTCTCCTTTGTTGCAAGCAGTGCAGGTGGGACCTCAGGCTTGTTCTTTCGAACTGTGCCGACCATGGTGATCTTCCTCTTCAGGAGCTGCTGTCCGAGTTCATAAGAGGTGAAGAAATTGTCACATGTCACATTGTGACCCCTCAGTCCCTCTGTCACATCAAGCACAACTCGCATCCCCTGGTTCTTCTCTGGGCCTCCAGTGGTCGGCTTCCCGGTGTAGACTTGGATCTTCCAAGCGTATAGCTTGATTTGGCATCACAAGCCACCCATGACTTGATCCCATCGTTATAACGCGCACTCATGGCTTCCGCGAGAGAATTCGGGGTAATGTCATCTGCAGCACCTTTATAACTTCTGGAAATCCACAGATCAAAGGCACTGTCCACGAGAAGGCCACCTGTGTTGTCTTGTCTTATTTACATCTGCTACTGATTGATCTGAGACAGATCTAAAACATTCTCACATTCTGTGGTTTGTTCGGTCATTTTCACTGTTCGGTCATTTTGACCCGAAGACAACCTTTGTACCTTTTTTTGTACAGCATGCATGATAATGTGAATAAAGGCAACAATTCACGTTTTCTAAAGTTTGGATCAATCTAGGAAAAGTCATAAAATTTCAAGTTCAAAAATTATCGTTAAGGTGATTTTTTGGGGGTTTTTAACACAATGGCCGGTCATTTTGACCCGAGGACAACAGGAGGGTTAAGTTAGTTTAATACTGGAGTGATACGAAATTAAAAAAAACTCTCAACAGAAATAGTTTTACCTGAGAGGGATTATACACTGGAAAATCATCAACTGGAGGGATGAGGCCTTGAGCAATCAGCTGACCATAAGAGGGAGGAGCCTCTCTCTGAACAAACTCTGCCTCCATTCGTGTCATCTGAGTTTCAAATGATCTAAAGTACAGAGAAGTACAAGGACAGGACCATTTTTCAGTCACATTTACATATACAGGACTTTAAACCTTTAAAATGGAATTACCTAGCACATGCAATAATTATGAAAAAGAAAGAAATGGTGAGGTGGACCAACCTGTACTCTCTGTTCCTAAGTGAATGCAGCTTGAGAGCACAGCCCAGAGCAATGACGAGCAGGAGGCTGCAGACCAGGCTCCCGATGAGGGCCGCTGTGATCACTTTTCTGGGCACAGCAGCCATGCAGTCCCTCTCATCACTGCCGTCTAAGCAGTCCTCCTGACCATCACAGCGCCACGTCTCAAAGATGCACAGGTTTGTTCCACAGTGAAAGTTTCCTGGTTGGCACTCGTAGCAGTTCTTCTCATCAGAGCCATCTGGGCAGCGCTTCTGGTTGTTGCAGCGTTCGGTGGCTGGGTAACACACTCCACTGTTGCCCTCACAGGGAAACTCCCCCGCGGGGCAGATGGGGCAGCCTTCTTCGTCACGTCCTGATGGGCAGTGCCAGTAGCCATCACAGCGCTGGCGCTCTGAGTAGCAGCCCTGATCACTACCACAGGGACGTTCCCCTGGGAAGCAGTAGCCTTTGACCTTCAGAATGGAGACAGGGAACGTCAATACTAGGTCATGCCTAACATGGAAATAAGCCAAAGTCACCAGAAGCACAAAAACATTATTTCATTAGTATGAGTGTTTACTGAATTTAGTGAAACTGACTGGTTCATACACACTTGAAATGTTAGGGTGGAAGTGTTGTAGTAGGGAGGTTAAGTAGACAAAGCAAATGCAATATAATTTAGTTTTGAAATGATGTTGTTGGCTCTGGTACCTAAAACTGAGGTGCACCTGGTACGTTGCGTTGAACCCGTGTCCAGGGCTGTGTGGCTGTGCCAGATACATGACACTCATCTGTCCACGGCTGGACTCCAGCAGAGCAGGCCGTCTGTTGTTGTGATAGGACAGCACCTGCAGGAGGTGCTCTGCACGCTGTAACGGTCCGTCATAGACATGCAAGGAGTCTCCTGGGCCCAGCTGCAGATCCAACTGCAGCACTATGGGTTTGGGGTCCTGAGTGTCCAAGAGCCATGAGCACCTTAGCTCTGTCGCTGTGCTTCTATTGGGGCGGAAAAAGTCTGGAGAGGCAAAAGTGCCATAGAAGTTTCCCAGACGTTTACCACATGTAGTGTCAGGACAGCCCCGCTCATCCGTGCCGTCCGGGCAATTTGGAAAACCGTTGCAGCGCACAGATGCCGGTAAGCAGCGTGTGGACTGGGCTTGTGTGCACGGAACAGAGTTAAAAGGACAGAGTCCAAACTGGGATTGTGTAGGAGGAGGGGTGCAGCTGCGCTCATCTGTAGCATCTCCACATTCATCCTGACCATTACACCTCCACGAACGAGGAAGACACTTCCCATTCCCACACAGGAACTCATCCGACTGGCAGCTGCTCTGGCCAAGGCGACCTATAGGTGAGAAAAATCAAAACAATTACAAGAAATAACATGCGATTCAGATACACAACAGTATTAAGTCATTGTTTCTGCTGTTAGGTTTCATACTTTTAAACACAGTGATCATAATGTACCTCTGATATAGGAGAGCCGGAAGCCTTGGGATTGCCCTGAGCTGTTTGCCTGAGAGTGAAAGGAGACCCAAACACGCCCCCTGGTGGAGATGAACGGTGGAGGCAGGACAACACCACATAGTCTTGATTCTCCTTCCCATGTTGGAGTCAGTGCCAGCCAGTCACCTGAACACCGCTCAGACTCAGCCAGGTCAAAGTTACGAAAACTACACACAAACAACTTTAGAAAGTTAGAATCAGGAAACGAATACTGCCACAATGCAGCATGTTTCAGCGTACAGTTACCTGATGGTAATGACTTCGCCCTGACCTCCCTGGATGTGCCAGCTGCAGTTGACTCCAGAGGGGTAGTTTAAAGGCCATGACGGACTGTAAATAACCCCCCTCCGCTCGGTGTGGACCTCTACTCGCTCACTGCAGCCAGCTGAAGAAAAAACAGGTATAAACATTATTCATGACTCATAAAACCACTGACAAATGATTTATAGTTCAGCCTGAAAGCCCAGTGTCCTCAGAATTGGCCCTTAGTTGAATGCAGATCCCATGGGGGTATAGTTGGCAGCAGTTATATTGGCAACCGGGGCAACTACATCACAACATTGCTCAAGGGAACAACACACAAAATGAGATGGAGATTGGGAAAACAAGAAACAAAGTGGAAGGTCGATACCCCAACAAAAATTAAAACATTACCTTGCCATTGTTTGTGCATAAGACATAAGGTAAATTAGAGGTGAGTGGAAGTTTGGAGGCAGCGGAAGTAAGCATTCCAAGTCTGTGATGGATAATGATTTCAGCAGCACAAGCCACGAGTGTGCATTAATGCAGGTTTTGAGGACAGGTCTACATCATTTTTAAAAACCCATGAGTGTCAAATGTATTCCCATCACACAGGTTTTATAGCGGATTCTGTAAATAAATAAATGCACACAGTGAAGGCTACTTTTCTTTTATGTCCAATTTCTGAACCTTCCCACATGCTAAACCACCTAGATGTTCTCAATGTCAATAAATTATGTTTGGAAAATTATGTTTTAATGTTGGCTACAATATTTTTTTTTCTGTAGTGGGTAAAATATTAAGCAGAACATGTCCTTTTTGGGTATGGGGGTACCGACAGAGAGGGATGTCTGACTGCAGTGAAGCAGTGATGTAATGCTGATAGCACCACATTTGTGAAAGAGCATCCATGTTTCCACACTAACCCTGATCGTTTAGCCACCACAGATCGATAGCTGGTACACTGATCGCTTCGTCTTTTCATAAGGCTAAAACAGATGTCCCTGTCCCACTGTATCGCCTCGTTATTAACAGGACACACGAGAAACGAGCAGGTAAATAAGTCGCACTGCTAGTAGGGTGTGAGGTTTAGTGTTAAAGCTCCGTCCTTCAGCATCATACACTTATAAAAGGAAGAAATCATGGAGAATAGAGGGCTTATGCGCTAAAAATATCGGTGTAATAAGTGAATTGCCCCAGCATGCACACGGACACGGTACACGGTGGTTGAATCTCAGCTTTGTGCTTGTTGTCCAGGCTCACCTGCATAGATCAGAGAGGAGCGGAACCACAGCAGTCCGACAAGCGCCTTCAAAAGTCCCATTGTCCGCCGGGGACTTGGCGGCTATTATCTGCCTCGATTCTGTTTGCTCCACATGGGTAGCCACAAAAGAGCTGGCATTTATATATTTTTTCGTCCATCCACACAACGAAGAAAGAACCTTTTCCGAAAAACCATTGTTTCTTGCAGCGGTAGCTCGTTTTCCTCACAGTAAGCTAGCAGCAATATGCGGGCGTCGCCTTCACAATAAAAGCTCCATCTGCTATATTTATTTATGTCCAGTGTGTGAAACAATTCTGAGGATGTTAATTAGTTATTTAGAAGAAGCCTCTAGTCTAGAGCCTATATACCAGGGCAATGCTAGTTGTACAGTTTGAAAAAGTGAAAGCGGGGGAGAAATAAATGATTTAGGTAAGTCTTATTTTACAGACCTACTTTTGTTTCTTCCGTTTGTGCTGCGCTGATCTTTTCTTCATATTCTGAATAGTATTTATCCAAGCATGTAAATTGCAATTATAAACATGCAGTGATGACCGTTTTTGTTTGTTTATTCATATTTATTTTTACTTACTTTGTTTTTACCCATTAATATAAACATGTACAGCAGTGTTTCCCAACCTTTTTTGTCTTGTGTACCCCCTGAGCCTTTTTTGTCACACCTCGAGTACCCCTCACTCATACGTGTTGATAATTCTCCAAAAGTAGAACGTGACACAACAGATTATTAAATGAAAATCATTTTATTTCATCTCCTTAATTTGAAAAATTAATTCTCAGGCTTTTTCTCTCTTTTCTTTAACTCAAATTTACTCAAATTAGAATTAAATTCTAAAAATCTCCCCCTGCGCCTGTCGAGTACCCCCTGCAGTGTGCTCGCGTACCCCTAGGGGTACTTGTACCCCTGGTTGGGAAACACTGCTGTACAGCACCTTTTGCTGTTTCCATGATCATTTTTACACCGGACTGCCACCGCGTGGTTATATTTGTGCATTACAAAGGCCCTAGGCTATGCCATATTTGTTTCCTGTGGCAGGTAAAAATCTAGCATGCATTTTAAATAAAAAAAATATATATACCGAATAACTGAATATTTGCGCTTATGGTGATTGTTATTGTTTGCAACAATAAGCCGGTGGGTTAAACCAGTATGCAAAAGGCACCGCTGGGATTCGAACCCAGGATCTCCTGTTTACTAGACAGGCGCTTTAACCAACTAAGCCACGGCGCCACTGATGACGACGCGTATCGTAAATTTTATAATGCGCATCAAACATGTTATTGCAATTGTTTCAGATGCGATATGACTGGTACGCACGTCAAACGCGTTTGTTGAAGCTCCTCATTTCTTTATAGGCCAGCCAGGTAAACAGCTGAATATTTTACTTTTCATTGCCAGGAGCAGGTTATATTTTTTATACCTCAAGTGTCTCCTGATTCAGTCGCCACACCATTGGACGTATCATAGCCGTTTTCTTGAGGAACCCGCCCGGATAGGCCATACATTTACTATAGCATCTTGCATGATAAAGATCTTTCAGGTTACTAAAGCTCCTTATTTTTAATAGATCCATGGTTGTACTTCTAATGAAAATCATTTGCCTGAATGTTGTAATGATGATTTGATACAAATGGGGGAAGCTGAAATGTTTTTGTTTTCCTACATCTGTGAATTTGCTTTTAGGATATTTCAGTGTTATGACCATCTGGGAAAAAGACAGTAGCATTATAGAATCTAAAAACTACCAATCATTTTAGTATAATAAATACGTCTTACAATATTTCATGGTTTATTGAATTCACCAGCTTCATACAGATTTGTAAGAGGTGTTTTTGATAATGAACATTAGGGACCAAGCTTTCACACGCAGGTGGTCTCAGCAGATACAAGCAATTATGTCACTTTTATTTATCTTCTCTCAATTTACACAGCTTTGAATACAACAGCTGATTTAAGTATTAATAGGCTTTGATATACACATAACAATGTATGGTTCAATTAAAATATAAAAGAAATGTGAAACAAGTAAAAACGTATAAAGAAAATAAAGCAGTAAAAAACAGAAACGTCTTAAGTGGTCCAGAAGTTTTGTACTTCACATTGCTTTTTTTGAAGTTTTGGCTAGGGCCACACAAAGACAACTAAATAACATTATATACTATGGGAATATAGTTCAATATTGCCACAAATCAAAAAGATTAGTCAAAGCTAATATTACTTGCTACTTACTATTAGTCTTTCTGACTGAAAAAGGTTAATATGTTGAAATGTTATGGTCATCTTTGTGTGGCCTGAGTGCTCCATTGCATGTTTTTGTGTATATACATTGGTGACTTAAATTAATTATTGAAAATACTACGAAAACAATATGCAAACCACACACTTTGCAAACAGGCTTCTTTCTTCAGCTAATCTTCAGTTAAAATAAAGAGTAAGGGATCTATCATCATCCAGGATTCAATGAAGCAATTCAACAATTTAATTTAAATATGTATATAGTTCTACACCCAAACTAGTGGCTAATGTGTTTAGAGTGCAGTTTTCAGAAACAGTCCAACAGATGCTCCACTGAGTTTTCCTCAGACAAAGATCAAACCTACACAAACACGAGTGACATGGACACACCAGGTGCCAAAAGAATGTCTGACATGAGTCTGAGGAACCTGGTGCCCTTTGATGATCCAGCTTGCTTACTTATATAGGAGTGAAAAGTGAGTGGCTTGTGACTGCGCCTACTGGTGGGCACACTGTACCCCATGGCCATGAGGGCCACCCTCTTCATCAGAGCTGTCATTGTAAGCCTCTCTGCGGGACGAGGATGAGCTCTGACTGGCATCATAGTCCTCCAGGTCCACCTCTTCTGTCTCTCCAGTGATGATGGGGGGCTCTGGCCTTGATGGGAGCATGTCCTCCAGCTCCTGCAATAACATTAAAACTTGATTTAGAAGTTAAAACTACACCAACAGCAATGCAGTCGTCTGACAAACCTGAAGTTTCTCTGGGCTTATCCAGTTATTGCTGGGGAACTGAACTTCAAACTTGATATACAGGTCTCCCTTTTCAAAGGGGTTGCGATACTGTGGCATACCTTCTCCTCGTACTACTCTTACTGAACCTGGAACATGACAGAAGAGTTGACAATTTAATAAGTTTTTGTTGATGAGCAACTATTTATCAAACATGTAAACAACCTTACCAGGTTCAATGACTTTGCCAGCAGGATACTTCACAACTATCTGTCTTCCATCTAAATGTTTCAACATGAATTGAAAGCCACAAAGCGCCTCCACAAGGCCAAGTTTATAGCTCATAGACAAGTCATTGCCCTCCCTCTTAAACGTCTGGATAAAACAATTACAACAAAATATTAACAATAATAATAGTTTCAAATAATGCTCATTGTGTTTAGATCAATCAATTTGCAATAAAAGGACTGAATTTTGTGCCCATGATATTAAATAGAAGGGCATTACAGCTACCTCTGATTTCAAAATACACAGGTCAAATGATTCAGCTTATTAGCCACATACCTCGTGCTCCTTTTCCTGCAACACCAGAACTATATCCCCAGGCTCAACTCCTGGTGCCTGGTCAGCTTCACCTCCAAATGTTATTTTCTGCCCATGCTTCATGCCCTTGTCCACATGGACCTCCAGGATTTTCACCTCCTTCACAACCTTCTTGCCCTCACACTTTTTACAGCGGTCCTTCTCACTGATGACTTCACCTGAACATACATTGTGACATATGATTCCATCTAGTACGAGGAAATCCACTTTGGGAAACTTAATGTCTGCCATTATTCTTACCTTCACCATTACAGTCAGTACACACAGACTGCATCTGTTGTACCATCCCTGGTGCCAGCTGCCGAATCATAACACGCATACCACGTCCCCTACACGCTGAACATTTTTGGACAGCACCCGTCTTACCGCCTTGCCTAAACACAAGCTCAAATTAAAAAAGGTGTTGCAAATTTTATACAATACATACAACATGATAAAAGAAGAAATTCAATTTGTCAACTGGACAAAGTTTGTTTGGTCGAAAACGTTTCGCCGCTCATCCGAGAGGCTTCGTCAGTTCTGGTTAGAGTGCTGGTAAGACACTGCTTATATCTCGCTGCAGGGAGGAGCTAACTATACTGCAGTTTTTCCGAAACCATCTCGCCTATTTGTTTCTGTCTTTTGTATCTCTGGCGTCTAGTTTAGCATACCTATTCATCCCTACACGACTGTTTTTCACACCTCTGGTAGTCGTGTAGGGATGAATAGGTATGCTAAACTATATTCATCCCTACACGACTGTTTTTCACACCTCTGGTAGTCGTGTAGGGATGAAACAAAAGACAGAAACAAATAGACGAGATAGTTTCGGAAAAACTGCAGTATAGTTAGCTCCTCCCTGCAGCGAGATATAAGCAGTGTCTTACCAGCACTCTACCCAGAACTGACGAAGCCTCTCGGATGAGCGGCGAAACGTTTTCGACCAAACAAACTTTGTCCAGTTGACAAATTGAATTTCTTCTTTTATCATGGATTCTACCTAGACGACTGAGGGACTCTTCACGCATCTTAAATACACATATCATAACAAAAACTCACCCATTACAAGAGCTACATAATACATTCTTGCTAAGCTGTAATTTGGTTGTTTTCCCATTGTAGAGGTCCTCCAGTGACACTCTGTAAATAGAGTCAAGATCAAAGTTCTATATTCCTAAAATTTTAAGAATAATCTTGGGTATGAGAATGTCATACTTAAGTGGGTGAACCATATCCTCCCCTCTTCGTCGGCCACCGTTACGGCTCCGGCTATGGCCTCCCATGAAAGGATGGCCGAAAAGCCCGCCACCAAAAATGTGGGAGAAGATATCATCCATCCCAGGACCACCTCCTCCTCCTTCTCGCAGACCCTGCTCCCCATAGCGGTCATAAAGGTCCCTCTTTTCAGGGTTTGTTAAGACCTCATAGGCAAAGCTGATTTCTTTGAACTAGTAAAACATAGAAAAGTAAGTAAAACATAGCACAGTTAGCGCAAATCAAAAGTGTATCACACCAAAATGTTGATAATAGAACAGTACAACACGAAAGTCAATGGAACATGATCACATTATGGACATCTCCATATTTTACCTTGATAGAACCAACCGAGTTAACTGACTAGTAATGTGAAACATGGCAAACAGTATGTGCCATTTGAATCAAATGTTTTACAAATATGTTTACATTCACATATTGCATGCAAAACATAATGTATTACATATATGTATTAAATAAATATGTTTTACCTTGTCACCAGCATTGGGGTTTTTGTCCGGGTGATACTCCTTTGCCAGTTTTCGGTATGCCTGGAGGAAAAGCAGCACACTGACACAGTTAACAAACCGAGGATGAAGCTTCCCCACAGCGGCCCCTCCTTACGCAATCACACGTGCCCAAACCGAACCAGAGCCCACCGGGAAAACGTCACACACTTTAACGATACAGGGGGGAAAAAAACATGTAACATACGGTGATGACTAAATCAAGCCACCTCGTCAAAGTCATAAATAACTTAATCATTGCTTGTCGAAACGTCTCGTTCGATAAGCATCAACAGCTAACGCTAACATTAGCCGCTAGTGTTTTTACCTCCCAGAATGAGCTGATAAAAAGGAAACACATACTCCGAGATAAACGAGGTCATGTTACGCACAATTCAGCAATCTACAAGCATTCTTTTAATTCACAAACACTGACGACTGAGTTACAGGGAGAAAATTTGTAAATTAAGGTGCCTCGTATTTAAGTTAAATGTAATTCACAGTAACCTTTAATGAATGAGGCATCTCTCAGATCATCCAAGCTAAGATAATAACTCGTTTACGATATCGTCCCTCGCTAAGTTTGAGTTCAGGGGCTAACAAACCTCTCCAAGACGAACACTGAGGGCCAGATAGCGCAATATTAAATGCGATTGGACGTAATGAAAAGCCAATGAAACTAATCAATATTAGTTTCATTGTCGTTGATGGGAATAATAAATATCAAATTGAATGAAGTTTAAAATAAGTCATTGGTAGATTTAGCTTTAGCAGTTACCTTACCTCGCGTTTCATGGCAACGGAACATCACAAGCAAACGCGAGGTCGTTCATTTAGAGACATTTTCACACTATAGGCGAGGGAAGTGTGGTTATATGCTTATATTAAACTATCCCGACATTAATATGTGTCATTTTATTCAAAGAAAAGTTCAAATCCATTTCATCCTCAACGAGATCGCGGCTGTTTGAGCCACGGTTTTACCGGTTAGCTCGGCTCCTCACACCTAGCATTAGCTGCCTACGCACACTAGCCCATTTCCTGATTGTAGCACGTTAGCGACAAAACGGCAGAAAACTAACCCGATGTTTACACGAGCGGCTTACCTTCTTGAGCTCATTTTCGGTGGCTGATGGGGACACTCCGAGGAGGTCGTAGAGTTTGGTATCGACGGGATTAGCCATGGAGCTGCTGTAGATGTTGTTCAGCGAGAGGTGAATGGACAAAGAGAAGGAGCCGGTGTTTGACCCGAGCTCTGCAGCGGACCGCCCTGTTCCGCTTTGCCCTGCGCGCCACCGCCACCGCCTGGTACAAGTGGGGTATGACAGTACACGTTTGTCTAGAGCAGTGTTTCCCAACCTTTTTTGTCTTGTGTACCCCCTGAGACTTTTTGTCATACCTCGAGTACCCCCTCACTCATACGTGTTGATAATTCTCCAAAGGTTGAACGTGACACAACGGATTATTAAATGAAAATACTTTTATTTCATCTCCTTAATTTGAAAATTTTATTCTCAGGCATCTCTTTTCTTTAACTCAAATGTACTCAAATTACAGTAAAAAAATAAAAATAAAAATCTCCCCTGCGCCTGGCAGCGACACTGCCCCTGAAGTGTGCTCGCATACCCCTAGGGGTACTTGTGCCCCTGGTTGGGAAACACTCTAGAGCAGGGGTGCTCACACTTTTTGAGGAGGGTCGGTCTGCAGCGTGGGCGTTCTACGGGAGGTGTTCCCGTTTAGGAAAGAAACGCCCATTCCGCAGACCGGCGATATTGCACTTTTTCAGCATGCGAGCTACTTATAAAATGACCAAGTCAAAAACATCTACCTACAACAAAAATGCAAATAATTTATTTATTTATAAATATATTGACAATTCTTTACATGTACAATACCTGTTGATGTACCTTGCATAACTTCATGTAGGCCTACATTGTGTACATTTTTTGTCATGACCTTACTCACATTTACCAAGACGTATGTCGTGACAAACAGATGCATTTGTGCACTTTTATTAGGCAAAATTCAACCACATGTGGTAGGCCTGCCCTGTGCTGTAGGCCTGCTCTGTGCTGTAGGTCTGCCCTGTGCTGTAAGCCTGCTCTGTGCTGTAGGCCTGCCCTGTGCTGTAAGTCTGCTCTGTGCTGTAGGCCTGCTCTGTGCTGTAGGCCTGCTCTGTGCTGTAAGCCTGCTCTGTGCTGTAGGTCTGCTCTGTGCTGTAGGCCTGCCCTGTGCTGTAAGTCTGCTCTGTGCTGTAGGTCTGCTCTGTGCTGTAGGCCTGCCCTGTGCTGTAGGCCTGCCCTGTGCGGTAGACCTGCTCTGTACTGTAAGCCTGCTCTGTGCTGTAGGTCTGCCCTGTGCTGTAGGCCTGCCCTGTGCGGTAGGCCTGCTCTGTGCGGTAGGCCTGCTCTGTGCTGTAGGTCTGCCCTGTGCTGTAGGCCTGCCCTGTGCGATAGACCTGCTCTGTGCTGTAAGCCTGCTCTGTGCTGTAGGCCTGCTCTGTGCTGTAGGTCTGCTCTGTGCTGTAAGCCTGCTCTGTGCTGTAAGTCTGCTCTGTGCTGTAAGCCTGCTCTGTGCTGTAGGCCTGCCCTGTGCTGTAAGCCTGCTCTGTGCTGTAAGCCTGCTCTGTGCTGTAAGTCTGCTCTGTGCTGTAAGCCTGCTCTGTGCTGTAGGTCTGCTCTGTGCTGTAGGCCTGCTCTGTGCCAACACTGTAACATAAATTAGATTAGTTTTTGCTTCGTGTTTCATGCTTGCACTTCTAATCAGAGGCATTGAGGGAGCGTGTGTGCGCTATGAGCAGGAAGGAGCGAGAGTGTGAAAAGGAGGGGCGCGCTGACGTGAGGCAGAAAGACAGGTAGGACGTTTCCTGCTCTGTGATACACGCTGATACGCAAAGGTACACGCTGTAGTGGACAAGCTGGTGTCGCCTGTGTCCGTGGCAGTGAAGCCTCGCGCGGCCCCGCACACGGGTTAAATATTGCTAACGGCAGTGTCCGTAATGAAATATGATCGCACTCCTCTTGAGACCAAGACCGTTGTGTCGAGTAGCCTACTACGACACTGCGATCTACCCACACTACCTTGGCGATCGACAGGTAGATTGCGATCGACGCATTGAGCACCCCTGGTCTAGAGTAGATCATCTTTTGTCTCTCTCTCTCTTCTTTTCACTTCTCTTCTCTTTTTTTTTTTTTTTCTTTTCTTCTTTTTTTCTCTTCATAGCCTTCTTCAACCTTTTCTGGAGTCAACATGGCACACTTTTTTGTCTCAACATATGATTTAATTTAACTTGTGCATAGAAATCATAGCAAAAATGACAAATAAAAAGACTAATCAATAAAATAATAAATCCAGGAACTAAATACCAAATAACACATTTTTCTTTGAAGAAGATCTCTGAAGTTTGCTCATCCCAAAATTTAATTAAATCATCGAATGAATTATCTTATTTTCTGATCTGTCATAATGTTGTTTCCTCATCATAAACATACCTGTTTCATTCACACGTTTAACACAAACCCTGCGTATTTAGGGTGAGGTCTTCTCTCAAACGGAAAACACTCCCCGGGATGTCATGTGGTAAGTGCTCCACTGTGATTTTAAACACCAAACCCCTTCATTACTTGGATGATTTCTACCTTCTACCTACCTTCCTTCTACCCAAACTACAGGTAAAAAGTATCTGTTAAATCCCAAATGGGCTGTTAACAAAACCAAGAGAGACAAGGGCAAGAAACAAGATAATAGAGAATCCGAACCCAGGAGGAAAGGGGTAGCAATTCCTTACCTGGCCGGCGTGTCGGAAAAAACTACAGAGGATTTTCAGACAATATGAAATCCCAGTTTATTTCAAACCCACAAACACTTTAAGACAAAAACTCGTCCACCCAAAGGACAAAACACCGAGCCACAAACAAAGCAATGTGGTCTACTCCATTCAGTGTAGTGAAGACTGCAGTGAGCGCTACACTGGAGAAACAAAACAGCCACTTCACAAGAGGATGTACCAACACAGACGGGCGTGCCAGAGTGGACCATCATCTGCCGTACATCTTCACCTAGAAGCCACGGGCCATTCTTTTGAGGACAGTGAGGTTCAGATCTTAGCCAGGGAAAATAACTGGTTTGAGAGGGGAGTTAAAGAGGCTATTTTGTCAAAAAAGAGAATCCTTCTCTGAACAGAAATGGTGGAGTCAGACATAATTTGTCTCCCATCTATAATTCCATTCTTAAGCCTAGATCAAGCAAACAGGGGAACAATAGGGATAGCCAGGTCAGGGCCAGAGGTGTGAAAAACAGTCGTTGTAGGGATGAATAGGTATGCTAATCTAGACGCCAGAGAAACAAAAGACTGAAACCAATGAGATAGTTTTGGAAAGTAGTTAGCTAGTTAGCTCCTCCCTGCAGCAAGATATAAGCAAGTGTCTTACCAGTATTCTTATTAGAGCTGACGAAGCCTCTCGGATGAGCGGCGAAACGTTTTCAACCAAACATACTTTGTCCAGTTGACAAATTGAATTTCTTCTTTTATCATGGATTCTACCTGGACGACTGAGGGACTCTTCACGTATCTGTTAACTTGAAACCTTCTGCTTCATGACACACAAGGTGGAACAGAGCATTTTGATCTTTGGAGAGGCAGACAGATGAATAATCCAGGATTACTCAAACATGTGTGAATGAAACAAAACACAACTCCAGGTATGTTTTTGATGAGGTAACAACATTCTAACATGGCTAAAAGCTGTTGTAATTGAAGAAGAAGAAGAAGAAGTGACTTTATTGATCTCACACTGGAGAAATTCTTCTCTGCATTTTAACCCATCCTATATATATATATATACATATATTAGGAGCAGTGGGCAGCACACATTAGGGCGCCCGGGGACCATTCATTGTATTAATTTTATGTCATATAGGACCTTTGGCCATACCTGCCTGTCAAAGCCTGATCCCGTCAGATCTCAGAAGCTCAGCAAGGCAGGGCCTGGTTAGTACTTGGATGGGAGACCGCTGGGAATTCCAGGTGCCACAGGGGGGCACCAGTTGCAAAAACTGTCGTTGTGTCCTTAGGCAAGACACTTTACCCACATTGCCTAGTATGAAAGTGGTGTCTGCGTGAGTGTTGGAGGTGGTCGGAGGGGCTGATGGCGCAGATTGGCAGCCTCGCTTCCGTCAGTCTGCCCCAGGGCAGCTGTGGCTATAGAAAGTAGCTTACCACCACCAAGTGTGGAGTGAATGAACAATGAACTGTAAAGCGCTTTGGGTGTCATGAAAGGCGCTATATAAATGCTATGAATTATTATTATTATTACCTTTAACTAAAGTTCAATCAATCAATCAAACTTTATTTATAAGTTCAGAATCCATATCCAGAATTATAGGCCTATAAAATACAAAGGGATATCATATCTTTATGAAGTGCTGGAGAAGTGTATATTCTAGAGCAGGGGGTCTTCAACGTTTTTCAGGCCAGGGGCCCCCAAACAGATGGCAAACTGGGTCAGGGACCCCCTACTATATATACGGCATAGAATTGTGTTTTATATTAAATTGAGCTTAGTGTCATGTATAAACATTGCTACTCTGTTATGGTACATCCAATACAAGGAAATAATACACAGATTAATACTGTATTTTACACTATAAAATATAAAATTATATTAATTTAAAGTGAAATCAAAAGATTTCGCGACCCCCCTGCAGTACCTCCGCGACCCCTAGGGGGGTCGCAACCCCCCTGTTGAAGACCTCTGATCTAGATCCAAGGCAAACACCTAACAATACCTCAATGGAAAAGAGATTTTATGAAATTTGAATCTCAAACTCAAACATTGTGTATAATTGTTTTAGACAATTTAGACTAAATTTGCAGATAAAAAAATAATTTACTCTTACAATTACTAAGAGTTCTAAATATTTAACTTGAGTAATTTCTTGGACCACTATGTTGATCTTACATGAGTAATACTTTTTTGATGTATCTGTATTCTTGAGTACAGTTTTTGGCTGCTCGACCCACTTCTGCTGAAGAGTTGCCCTTCTTGTTTTTGAAACTCTGAAATATGGTCTGGTTTTTCCTGTTGTGCTACTGACCTTATTGTGCCCCGCCTACTTTTGCCGTAAATGTGACTAAACCACGGCTTTCTTTGTGGTGGCTCTGGTTAAGCAAGAATCCCATTTTATGTCAAATGAGAATTTGGGAAAACCTTTGCAGCTAAAGTTTGTGTGTTCAATGTTCATGTGCACCAACAAGTCAACACAGCACTGACTCTCAGGGAGACTGTAAAATGGCTTTGTGGTCCGTATAGAACTTATTTACTGTGAGATTTGCCCAATGTAAAATAATACAACGCCAGTAACGATGGTGGCACCCATGGCAACTTCCGGAATAAGGTGAATAGGCAATAGGGCAACTTCCTTTATCTGGTCCTGGAAAGTAATCAGCGAAGAAAAGCATTAAAAGTGGATACTTTTGTCTTTTAATTAAACAGAATGGAATTATACAACCAGCTGTTATAACATACGGTAAATAAATTCACAAAGGCTACATGTGTCTCATTGGTAAGACCGTTGTGCTTGTTTTACACATTTTGTCATACAAACTAAATAAAGATGTGGTCTGGGAATTTTATTTCACTAGATTTATTTAGATCATGTTTCACAGCTAAATCATTTGAGTTAGAAATGGTCACTCATTGCTATAATATAATGCCCATAAACAATTTGGCTCCCAGAGCAAAAATATATATTTTTCATTTTATTTTATTCAGCCTCCTAAAATAGTACAGTTCTTTTGAGTGTCTTCTAAAACTGTCTAAAATACATCTTCTGTGTGTATTCTGAAATGAATGAAAACAAAACGCCTTCACAGTTCTATTCATGAGTATGAGCAGCTTTTCCTGTATGTATTCAAATCTTTACTGCCACCATATACATATTAAATTATCATAAGGACATATGAAAAAGATTAATATAATTTTGCCTAACATTGTGAGCTGGCTTTTTTACTGGTAGTAAAGGTACAAGACACATTTGACACAAATAAAAACTTAAATAAATTAGAAGACAAACTAGATATTATAGCATATAATCTGTGCATGGCAGGGGATTAAATGTAAAATTGAATCTAGGAAGTTTGTGTGTCCTCTGTAAAGTCAGATCCCTCTGTGTGGGGCTGAGTAAATGAGCAACAAAACAAGTCTCTTTAAATCCTTTAAATGATCACACTCATGTCTCTCAAAAGATCAGCTCAGTATTAGGCCCAGAAGTTATCCTCACACACAGGGTTGAGAACACAAGTAAACATTGGATGTGTCTCTATCCTTTTTTAAAAGTCCATGGACATAGAGCGCTGTTGTGGATCCACTATGGTGGTGCTGTTGCGGGCGCTGTTTCCACGCACACTCAGGGTTCCACAGGCTCCTGCCATGCCCCCGATGCCACCAGCAATGCCACTGGGCCCTGCCATCACTCCTCCAGCCATGCCCATGCCTCCAGGCATAGTCATACCCCCAGCTATGCCCACAGGGCCTCCCATACCCCCTCCTGTCAGCCCTGATGGTCCTCCCAGAGTGCCCCCTCCGCTAGCCCCTCCCACACTGCCCGTGCCGCGGCCGTAGATCTCACAGGGGATCTCCTCTGTAACGCGGTCCTCGATCACCTGCTGGTCACAGTCGTGAGTCTGTGAGTGCTGCTTGTAGCCATAGCAGCTCTTCTTGTAGCTGGATGTGGAGTTGAAGGTTTTCATGGGCGGTGGCTTGGAGAAGTCATTATGATAGGAGAGCTCCATGGAGCTGAGGGTGGTGCGGCTGTGCTTCATGCTGCCTCCTCCAGTGGTGACAGAGCCTTGGGAGCCACAGTGGTGCTCGTGCACACAGCGGGACATGGTGGAGGAGCGCCGCAGCTTGTGGAAGTTTTCCAGATCCTCCGAGAGGTCAGCCAAGTCTGAGGAGATCTCTTTGTCCCGAAGTGAAAACAGCTCGTA
Organism: Paratrypauchen microcephalus; assembly: GCA_036785185.1. Lineage (NCBI taxonomy): Eukaryota > Metazoa > Chordata > Actinopteri > Gobiiformes > Gobiidae > Paratrypauchen > Paratrypauchen microcephalus. The sequence goes on along the minus strand of JAVJIX010000019.1, from coordinate 7,875,967 downwards.
ATGAGGAGGGTCAAACACCTCCTGTAAGCCTGCCTTGTTGAAAACACCAGGTCGGCGAGCCACCACCTTCAGAGAAAGGAATTTGAAATAGGATTTCATTATAAATACATAAATACACCTGACAGTTAAAGCCTAACATGAGGCTGTCGGCGTAGTAAAAAGTTTCTTATGTATTTCATATGCCAATCATCTCATTCTCTCCATCTTCTCAACTTTTCTCTGGCTTTCATTCCAGCCCTAGTGGCGCAGCTCCATCTTATCAGTAATCTTGACCATCCTCCTCACTGCTTTTCTCATAAATAAAATGTCTGTTAGAAAAGAGGAATACCTTCTTTCTGGGCTGTTTCATCTGGACAAAGATGGAGATAATGAGCAGAACTAGAACCACGCCTGATGAGATCCCAATGACAGTCCCGTGAGTCTTAGTGATTTGATGAAAGAGCCCCCGTGAACGCTTTTCTGGACACAAGACACATACATAAATAACATAATGCAGAGAAAACACATCATAAGCAAATCACAGCACCAATAAAAGATGATTGAATGGGGAGAGATGCGTTACGCTCACCTTTGCAGTGGTTTTCATCCCAGGGGTAGACGCAGTTCTGAATGCCATTGCACACCAGGGAGTTGTTAATGCACATGTTACTGTGACAGAAGAATGTATTCGCTGAACATGGGGCTGGAGGGAAAAGAGATAATAGGATTTAGAGAAAAAAGACTTCTCGCAGACAGGAAAGCGGGTTGTAAGAAGAACAATAAGAAAACAAAGGGAAACGCTTAAAAAGTAAATATATCTGGGGTTTAGAACAGAATTAGGATGTGATATCTGATAACTGTAGCCTAATAATTGTGAAGATGGTGACAACGTTAAATTATATGTTAAAGATCATATATTATGCAAACCTTATGCTTTTTCAAGTTTTTGGTTATCTTTTACTGTTAAAACTGTAGAATAGCATTATTGCAATATAACGTAGTGTTGTCACGATATTAACATTTCAAAGGAATAGACTTCAATACCGATTCCGATACCACAATGATAATAAGAAAAACTCTTTATTTAGACTGAAGATGGAAATTAGCCACGTTGGCTATAATCTTTACATATTTACATTTTAAATGTTCATTAATATGTGCTGTCCCTTTACAAATAAATAAATACAAATACAAATACAAAGACAACAGAATGTGATTTTCAACATTTAATCATAGTACTTTCTATTTCTATATTACCATGTTTCTATTATATACTCAATAAAAATATAAACGCAACACTTTTGTTTTTGCTCCCATTTTTCCTGAGATGGACCCAAAGATCCAAAATTCACTCCAGATACACAACACTACCATTTCTCTCAAACATTGTTCACAAATCTGTCCAAATGTGTGACAGCGAGCACCTCTGCCCCGCCGAGACAATCCACCCCACCTCACAGGTGCGCCACATCAAGATGCCGATCCGACATCATGACCAGTGCACAGGTGCGCCCCAGACTGCCCACAATAAAAGGCCACCCCGAAATGTGCATTTATTTGCTTTATTGGGGGTCTGGGGACTCAGAACCAGTCAGTATCTGGTGTGATCACCATTTGCCTCATGCAGTGCAACACATCTTCTTCGCATAGAGTTTATCAGATTGTCAATTGTGGCCTGTGGAATGTTGGTCCACTCCTCTTCAACGGCTGTGCGAAGTTGCTGGATATTAGTGGGAGCTGGACTGGTACACGCTGTCGTATACGCCGGTCAAGCACATCCCAAACATGCTCAATGGGTGACATGTCCGGTGAGTATGCTGGCCATGCAAGAACTGGGACATTTTCAGCTTCCAAGAATTGTGTACAGATCCTTGCAACATGGTGCCGTGCATTATCTTGCTGAAACATGAGGTGATGTTCATGGATGTATGGCACAACAATGGGCCTCAGGATCTCATCACGGTATCTCTGTGCATTCAAAATGCCATCAATAAAATGCACCTGTGTTCTTCGTCCATAACAGCCTTTGAAGAGGAGTGGACCAACATTCCACAGGCCACAACTGACAATCTGATAAACTCTATGCGAAGAAGATGTGTTGCACTGCATGAGGCAAATGGTGGTCACACCAGATACTGACTGGTTCTGAGTCCCCAGACCCCCAATAAAGCAAAAAAAAAAAAAAAAAAGCACATTTCAGGGTGGCCTTTTATTGTGGGCAGTCTGGGGCGCACCTGTGCACTGGTCATGATGTCGGATCGGCATCTTGATGTGGCGCACCTGTGAGGTGGGGTGGATTGTCTCGGCGGGGCAGAGGTGCTCGCTGTCACACATTTGGACAGATTTGTGAACAATGTTTGAGAGAAATGGTAGTGTTGTGTATCTGGAGTGAATTTTGGATCTTTGGGTCCATCTCAGGAAAAATGGGAGCAAAAACAAAAGTGTTGCGTTTATATTTTTGTTGAGTGCATCTGTGTAATCCCTCAGTGGTCCATGGGCGGATACTAGTCTATGTGGTCTATATTTGTTCTATTACAGCTCAAGATCATTCTAAAGCTATTCAAGAAAGGTTAATCTCTGTCCTGTGAATGTGACTTTTTAGTATCAATACTTGCTGAAATGAGTAAATAGTTTCAATACTAGTTTTAGTATCGATTCACTAGCAAGGACTACGCCACGACAATGAAATACAATAAAGAAATGTATTGACGGTGGGTAGATGTGATGGCTAGGGGGAGACTTAGGGTGGGGCTCCGTCTCCAAGAGAGAGCTGATATGGATGGTGTTGTCGGGATAGGTTGTATAAATAGGGCTTCTGGGTAATTGAAGGCGTGGTCGAGATGTGCTGTGGTTGGCTGGCGAGGAGACTGAAGTGTGGTCCAACTCCTGAATCTAAGTTAATCATATTAATTCCACTTAGATTCTGATTTTCTATACTTTTGACAACCCTATTATGAAGACCTAAATGACTGAACAGTGAAAGAACTTATACAGTAAATGCATCATCATTTATATCGTAAGTGGCAACAGACATTTGGCAGGTGCGGTGAAGAAAATATGGTGACTTTACTGAGGTGTGGCCATCTTGTCAAATGTTGTGATGAAGATAGAAGATACAGGGCAGTGTGTGGGGCTTTTATGAGGTGCAGATGGTCAGCCAGGTGCCGGGAGATGTTCTTATTGGAGCTGCGGCGTGTGCGTGTGCGAGCTGTGATGGCCATGACGGACACAGCCTGTAATAGATGTTGGCTGCTACGCTTCAGAGAATGATGCACTGTGGGAGGAGCAGAGATGGAGGAGAGGTGTCTGGACTAGCGGCTAAGGCAATGTTGTGGAAAATATAAATGGATTGAAAGACCACAGAGGCTGAATTAGTGGTGCATGGGTGGCCGGTCAAAACTAGAACAATTTTCATATTTCTTGCAAGTGAATTTGGATGTTCAGTGGGTTTATTATTTACTGTTTATTTTGTTGCTTATAAAGGTTTCTCTTAGTTTAGCCCGTTGGCCTGACAGCCTCTACAGCTCAGACAGACTATGGCCTGCTCTCCCAGTGTTCAGGGTTATGCCTGACTTTATATGGGCTTATTACAGAAGGATATCAGTCTTTACTATGAGCACAAATGTGTATAATGTAGAACTCAGTCTTAGAACGCAGATCAGGAGCCGTCTTCACTGCAGTGAATCTTTGTGCACACTCTGAGTGCTCTAGTGTTACTGAAGAGTGACACTGACTAATCTCTTCATTTTAACCTTCAGTCTGCAACGAACTTTGAACAAACTAAGTTTTTCAACAGATGCCCAGGAGATAAAGTGGGTGATCAGAATTAATAAGAGCTCAGACGGGGCTGAGCAAAATACCACCAACAGCTTAGAACACCAATAGAAACAGCAGATATATAAGTAAGTTTTGTTTTTTAACTTTCACAGTATTGTGTGCCTGGCATGTTTCTGAGAATAAGCAGAGCTCCCTTTTCATTGTAAATAAAAATTGGAAAGATTAATTTGTTTCATATGAATCAAATATGTTTTAGTTCCAAAGAGATAAACTCTTCATTCTGAATGCAGCAGACGCAGAGCAGGTTGGTCTTAATGTCATGATGAAAAGTTTGTTGTAGTGAGTTAAATGTAAAAAGTTGTGCGTGGTATGATTTATTCAGACAATGACAGCATTGCACAGTGACAGAGGCTTTCATAGCAGAGAAAGATGAGAGAAAATGGAGCTTGACTCACGGTCCACAAAGGAGGTGAAGAGCATGCGGAAGCGGCTGAGCCGGCTCTTCTCATCTGTCCACATTCGCACCACTCCCACTCCGTTCTCCAACATGACGTCGTTGGCCACTGTGCTGCAGAATTTGGCCTTGAGATTCTCGATGGCACTGCTCCCGTCATAAACTGCCACAAAGTTTTTCTTGCATTCATTAGAGTGCTCCATCTGGTATTCCAAGAAGCGTAGGTAGATCTGCAGAGCCAAAACAGACCACAATCAGATGCTGTTGCCACATGCATTGTATCACACGCCCTACCTACAAGGTTACTCTTAATATTTCTGGACTTTTTTCCTGATTAAGACATAATACCAAACAGTGCAAGAGAGAAAATCCCTCCAATATGAATTTGTGACAACATAGTGACAACATTCTAAGCTATTAACAGAGTGGGAATGAGGCGAGAGAGTGGAAAGAAACTTTGGAATGCACCAGTCAAATGAACCTAAAGGAAACCTTTAAAACATTCTAACATGACTAGTAAAATAAACCAGTTCATTTTTCTTTTTGAGTTAAAAGCCATGGAAAAAGCCTGAGGGATAAAGATGAGAGTGAGATCTCAATTTCCACAAAATGATTGATTCCACTTCCTTCCTGAAATAGGCTTCTTAAAAGTCAGTGAAATACCAAACCCTCCCATGGCCACTCTGCTCTTCGTTGCCAACAAGAGAATGCCACAGGAGCAGTAGTGTGGATGTACAGGTCATACAGATGACATTAAACACAACAAAGCAGGATTTGGTGTTAGTTTAATTGGGTAATAGCAGCTTCTGTCTTTATATAGCATGCCTTCACACGTGTCTTGTAAAAATGGTGTGGACATAGTGCATTAACATTTGAAAGTAAACTGAAATGAATGGCATTTCTGGTCATCTTTTTATGTATAAAAATGTATAACCAAAATAACTGGAATCACTTATATTGCAATTATGACTGTGAAAAATCCTGTTTTAATTAAGATAAATACGTTTGATAATGTGATGTACTACGCAGACATAAAGTGACCATTTTATACATTTTATGAACTATATTATATGTTTCCTCCTCATGAAAAACATAACTGGAGTTGCGTTTTGTTTCACACATGTTTAGCACACAAACCCCACATATTTAAGCTAACACTTTATTCTATCTTGTGATGTCATGTGGTGGTACAGGAAGTGCTCCACAGTGTTGTTCACCTTCACTAGCATCACTTGGATCATTTCAGCCCTAGAATCTCTGAACAAAAGGTAAAAGGTGGAGCAGGTGGACCTTTGGAGATGTAGACAAACTATAATAAAGGTTTACTCAAACATGTGTGAATGAAACAAAACACATCTCCAGGTATGTTTAGAATGGATTAGAAATCCATCATTTATTTTAGACAGTATATGACTAAACATTTGCACTTTCTGTGTGTGTTAAAACATCCCAGAAAAGACTACAGCTGATGACTCATTTTATCTTGTGGGGGAAGCAAAGCACAGCAGATCAAGGCTGTTCAGTGCAGGCCAGAACATCCCATTTCAGACCAACTCCATACACATGAGCAAATTAAAACAACAACATAAAAGGCAAGTCAACTATATTTATATAAATATGAGCATCATCAGAATGAATACAAACTTTTATTTGAATAGCTCGAGAAAGCCTTGCAGTAGTATTATAAAAACATAATTACTAAATATTTACTAGTATTAACCATAATATGGACCAAAGCATATTGTAGGTAATTGAAAAACTAAGAAATGAGGCAAAATGGGTGAATACTGTGTACTATGTACTATGTACTATGTACGATGTACTATGTACTATGTACTTGCCAGAAACAATAATCAATATCATAAAGGTGCAAGATGTAACTTATGGTGGAGGTTCTGCTTGTCTTGCTTTTCTAGGCCTAAAATGTTTCACAATATCATATTAAACATATCTAGCATCATAGAAACAGGCGGCAGATGCAAAGAAGTTACAGGTCAGATCTGCGGAGAGATGACTCTCCAGCTCACAGTAAGAAAGTATATTTTTCACTGCTTGTTTGAGCAAATAAAACATCTGAATAAATGCGAAATAGAAAAGTTTAAAAAAGACCCATTGTGCTTGTGCCTGCTATATAGCTATAATCTATGACGTTATGTTATAATTTGCACATTTTAATTGTCAATATTCATTAAAAACTTAATAAAAGAAAGTCTGCTGACTAGAAAAATGCAGTGCTCAATTGACGTCACCAGCAAGTCCGATGGACAGCTGCAGATCACAGTGAGCTGCAGATTTTTAAAAACATTTTGATACATTTTGTACCAAAATGTGCTGCTGCCAAATCATATGCAAATCATAAAATTGCAGAATGACGTAAAAAGAGAGCAATGGGCATTTGTTGGTGGTGGTGAACAGGGGGACTGTTTGGCAGTCTTGAAAATAAGCAATTACAGATTGCTCAAACGTAAACAAATCACTCCAAATGAAAGTTTGGGTGAGTAAAGGGTGAGGGGAAACAACTGTAACATGGTTAAAAGCTCTAAAAAGTCCATTTTGCATAATAGATCTGCTTTAATGTCGTATTGTAGAACATTTCAGGGCCAAGGAGGTAGTGGACCCTAAACCAGAGTCAAAATATGTTTAGATCTAATCAAATATAAGGTGGAAAATAAAAACAAAACTTTATCAAAGATCTATTCAGTGTGTGTTGAGTGTATAACAGGACTCTGGTGCACTGACCTTGGACTGTGGAGGAGCCCTGATGGTCCAGATACAGTCAAGAGCTTCTCCAGCCTTCACCTTCTCCTCCTCGTCCACTTGACTGGAGCGGATAATGCCGTCTGAGCCTCCGATCTCAAACTGGCAGTCTGCACAGATGGAATAAAAGGAGAGAGGTATTGGAAAATACTACAGGAAATACTATACAGATTTGATTTTTGGGTCAGTTTGGTCTCTTAACATAAATGTGTGCAGAAAGACGTTACTTCCATTTACAACTTACATCCATAGAACTTCAATGACAAAAATGTGTTTTTCTCACTCTCTGTGTTCACTTAAATGGGGTCACATCTCCATAGATCTGACATGTAACTTGGCCTGGTCATCGGGTTTCATGGAGATAGTTTAATACCACACTGTGAAAGATTCTAGGCAAAGCCCCCTGACAACTTACACATAGTGACTGATTTAATAAGGACTACAATCCAAAAGAATTGTCAGAATAGTTTTTTTTTAACATTCTTCAAGGCTAATTACTAAAATTCTAAACAAGATCCAAGCCCCGCTTTTAATTGTGGGGTTACTTATTTATCAGGTTTGCATGACATATGTTCAAGTTTGAAATGTATCAGTTACGCCTTTTATCTAAAGTCAAGCCTTTTTTAAATCGCACTGACCTTTAAAGGACCATTCATGCTTTTATCAGTTCTAGAATAGATTATTGCAACGCACTTTATGTCGGTGTCTCCCAAACTGCAGCAGCTCGTTTTTTAACCAACACACCTCGACGTCAGCACATCACCCCAGTCCTTTTTACACTTCACTGGCTTCCAGTTTCTTTTAGAATTGATTTTAAAATTTTACTTTTTGTTTTTAAAGCTCTTAATGGTTTAGCACCTTGTTATTTGACCGAGCTTTTACTTTAAGGTCAAATAACCAACTTCTCTTGGAGGTCCCCCGAGCCAGGCTCAAACACTGGGGTGATGGAGCTTTCTCTGTGGTTGGTCCCAGACTGTGGAACAATCTGGAACAATTTGCCCTTTGAGCTACATAACATCACTGATTTTAACCTTTTTAAATCTAGGGTCAAAACACATTTATTTAAAATGGCTTTTAATACTTAGTCGTTTGTGGCACGTAATTTTTTCTGCACTGTGTGTTTTACTATTTATTGTTTTACATTGTTTTATTCTATATAATGTTCTGTCTTTTGTATTGTTGTATTTTCTGTTTTTAATTGGAAAGCACTTTGGTCACCATTGGTGTTGTAAAGGGCTATATAAATAAAGTTTGATTGATTGATTGATGTTTTGGACATGCAATTCAGGATTATGAAATAATTTATGAAATAATTAAATCTCCTGAGACACTTTTTCTTAAAATAAAATCAGTATCGCTATAAAGTTGAATCAAACTGTAACTTGTGGTGCATTGCCTTAAAGGGATATGCCACCCCCAGGTCAAATTTGGGCATCTCCCCACAGTCCAGAGACTAAAATAAGTGGTGGAAAGCGTTTTCCTGCTCACCCAGCCATTGTCCGAGTCTGTCGCCACTGACCGCCGCGGTATCTGCAGCTCCTCCGCCTTAGACTGGAGTCTAACGTCGCCAGAGAAAGATTTCGGCCAAAAGGAATTAATTTGCTCGATGCGTTTCCCAATTACTTTATGTGTAGTGCGCATTCATATCGAGTGCAAATAAATGTGCAAATCAACACGGAGAGCTTGACTTGGTCATTTTGGGTGGGAACTATTTTCCAGTGCGGAAGAATACAGCCATATCACGCAGCACGCTGCCAGGGGAATCCCTGGCCGTTTCCCAATTTACCGACGGCACATGTGTGAGCGTCCTTGGAACGGGATATGCGTCATATCCGGCGTTTCCATGGAAATCGGGGCGTGGACCAAGTGTGCAAACATGTACGCTTCGCACACTTAAAAGCCCCAGCATGCACAGCGCGGGAGGATATATGACTACAAAGACCGACTCGCCAGCGACATCCACAAGTGAGAGTTGTGACGTCACTATAAAACATACGTACTGGTTCACCTCACCTACAACTATGCTACATGAAACTCTTTTCCCCTTACACTTATATTTCCTTTGCTGTTGTAATGCTGGATATTCTACAGTGTCGCCATGTCCAGCGTTTACTCTAAGCTGTGCACTGCTCGCACATTCTTAGCGCACAAGAAAACCTATGCAGCGCACTGTAAATCAGGGATGAAAGAGCTTTTTATTCAGCCGCGGGATCATTTTTTTTATATCTGCAAAGTGCGAGCCGCGCGGGGGGTTCATTTCGGATGTGGAGTTAGTGTGTGTTTGCTCAGACACATTAAAAATTAGGGGGAACATTGGCCATGTCCCAATTCCAAGTATTACTAGTCGCAATAGTATAATATTTTTGTCTTTAGGGAACAAGGAGCAGACCACCCGGCTCATTGAGCTGAGGCGGGACCTGTTCCAGTTCGCAGACGGCCATGTGAGAAACGTAGTGCACTAAGGACAGAGCGAGTGTGCGCCGTCTCGACGACAGACCGAATGCACACTCACAAGCGTGCCGTCGCTGAATTGGGAAACGGCCCCTGTTACGCACCAGGAAGGGAGTTCCCCTGTTGCACAACGTGGTGCGTGATTCGGCTTTATTCTTCCGCACTGGAAAATAGTTCCCACCCAAAATGACCAAGTCAAGCTCTCCGTGTTGATTTGCACATTTATTTGCACTCGATATGAATGCGCACTACACAGAAAGTAATTGGGAAACGCATCGAGCAAATTAATTCCTTTTGGCCGAAATCTTTCTCTGGCGACGTTAGACTCCAGTCTAAGGCGGAGGAGCTGCAGATACCGCGGCGGTCAGTGGCGACAGACTCGGACAATGGCTGGGTGAGCAGGAAAACGCTTTCCACCACTTATTTTAGTCTCTGGACTGTGGGGAGATGCCCAAATTTGACCTGGGGGTGGCATATCCCTTTAAAGGAAAAGTAACGTTTTTTACAATTTGAGCCTTATTTCGGTAATAAAACAAGTTGTTTTACTCACCCATATCACTTTGGTGTCATATGGAGCATTTCCGGAGATGTTTTAGATTAGCGTTAGGCTAACGCCGTTAGCCTAGCGCGACTTATAGCCATAGCTCGGGGCATTCCCCGAGCATGTAATATGCCCCGTGCGGGCTCCAAATAACACAAACTTTAGCACTTTTCAAATCATAGAAGCTCGATGTCTTTAGTCTATGATTTCGTTTGAATCAAAAGTGGCCTGTAATCCGAGATTTAGCCATAGTTTCGAGTAGATGAGGACGCCAGTGCGCATGCGCGGAGTGTGCTCTCAGCTCCCGGGACCCAAACATGGAACGCATAGCTGTAAACTATGGATAAATCTCAGATTACAGGCCACTTTTGATTCAAACGAAATCGCAGACTAAAGACATCGAGCTTCTATTATTTGAAAAGTGCTAAAGTTTGTGTTATTTGGAGCCCGCACATATTACATGCTCGGGGAATGCTCCATATGACACCAAAGTGCTATGGGTGAGTAAAACAACTTGTTTTATTACCGAAATAAGGCTCAAATTGTAAAAAACGTTACTTTTCCTTTAAGGGCATGACGGAAACAACACAAAGAGAGAGAGACGTCAGCTACACAACAAGTGCAATGTGTATAGCATTTAAAATAGGATTCTGGCACAATCGATCCAAATGAGAGACAATAAGTAGACAGGCAAAAAAGCAAACAGTAACGGAGATGAACAGATAAAAGGGCATTGCGTTTCTTGTCTTGTATGTGCAAATCCCTTTCCCATACACCCAAACAAGAGCTTGTCAAACTGTATTTGCATATTCAGCATTCACATGAGGGGCTCACAGATAGCCCCCGGAAAGCTATGAGCAGAGGTAAAAAAAAAAAGCACACACTCCAGCACTAGCCGAGCCCTGTGCAGCTTACCTGGGATGGGGTTCAGCAGTCCGCCCACGTGCAGATGGAAATCGGGGTCTGCAATGATAAGATTGGGGAAGCACATTAGCCTCAATCCAGGCGGCAGAAATAGGTATGCAGAGAACGCTGGATAAGATCCCATTAAGGCACCGGAGGGATAAAGCAGAAAGGGCCCAGTTTAAAGCTAATATATGTCACCTGATGGGAGAGTCACATCTCGAGGTGTTTTGAGCTCATATTCAGTGTGTGATGTCTGCTGATCAGATACTACAAAGGAAAACTGGACATTGTAAAAGAGCAAAATAGTATTTTTAAGTGAGTACTAAACAGTTACATTTACTTTTTGAAGGAATTGTATAATTTAGTTCTTCATCTTGCTGGAGAGAAAGTGTTGGTTACTCTTGTGAGTCATTTCATAAGTAACAAAAGCCATATGCTTATTTAAGGTCCTATACTACACAAAATGGATTCTTGTGAGTTATAATGTTGTTACCTCAAGGTATACCTAGAGTTGTGTTTTGTTTTGTTTTGTTCACACATGAGTAATCCAGGTCTACTATGAGCCTGTCTACATCTAGAAAGCTCAAAATGCTTTGTTCTAACTTGTGATGTCATGAAGTGATAACATTCAAGTTAAGGGGTAACTTTAAACTTTAGTTCAGTACAGAAATAGCATATCATGGGCCCTTTAAAGGTGTACTGTGTAACTTTTATAATGGAGGAACAGTCACCGTGGAGATGGTATTGCTTTGCCTGGAATATCCCAAAATTGCATTAAAGTTGCATTAAATCTGTTAATGTATTAAATTACAGGTGTTTCTAGTACTATTTTATACATACTATTATATTATATATGTACTACAATAATAAATACTATTCTTACAGTGAGTGGGGTCACAGCAAGATGGATTCTCGTAATATTTGTGAGTTCACAAACTTATGACAATCCATGTCGGCATGTTCCTGCTTATGTGATAAGGCCTGACCGGTGGTGAGCGAACAATCGTCGCAGCATCAAGGTTTGTGCAGAAGCCCAAGGCCAATGTGCAAAGTTGTATTTTCAATAAACACTTTCATACTCTAATTTAAATATTTATTTGCATACTTTTTACTTTACTACTTTGAAGTAGTTAAGTTTCGGCCCTCTTCTTACTTGAGTCTAATTTTTGCTTCTCTACTTTGCTTTTAGGGGGACTTAATTAGATTCCTATAAAATCAGCTCTGGATGTATTCTTTGAAGTGCTCCTAAATAAGGAGCATTAGTATTCAGTGAAGGATCTTTACCTGCTACAAAGGTGTACTTGATACGGAACCCAAGGCCTTCTAACTCTTCATCGCTGCTGAACTTGATCCACATGAACCTGCCTGTGGACAGCACCATGCCTGGGTTCTTTCCTCCACAGAAGCGGTCAATGAGCGGGGAGAAGCCAAACGGACCATCCCGCACTTCAATGTGGTCAAAGCGACACTCAAATGATGGCTCTATGTAGTAGTTCTTGTCAAAAACCAGCTGGATCCTTTGTCTGGGGAGAGCTGTTTGATGCAGAGGAAAACAGCAAGGAAGAATAAATGACCAAATTAAATCTGTCTTTTGTGGAACTGTTCAATCACAAAGGAAATCCAAGCATGCTGTGTGGAAACTCTGTAAAAGCAATTACCAACAGAATCTGACAATTAAAGAGCATGTCAATAAGAACTGCTAAACTGGTGTAGACACAGTGCATAGTTTAGAATAAGCTTTCTTTAGAAATGTATTTCTTTTTGAAAGTTACATCAAGTAGTATTAAATCATTTTATCCCATGTAAACAAATGATAAAATGACATTCTTTAATGACTATTAAAGTATGCATCTTAAAATAACTATGCATTGGTTATATAGCACTCCATTATTCATTCACTCTACAAATGTGTGGCAGTACAGCCTCTGCAGGCACAGATGCCCACACTGACACACACCAAACACAGTCAATTACTCACAGTCTCATTCATACGTTTGAAAAATGAGTTTATTGCCAAGGGACACAATGGCAGTGTGCAATGCCTAGAGCAAAGAATGAACTGGCAACCAGGTGCTTTTGTAAATGAGATGCAAAAATGTATAGGAGTTGTTCTCTGTAATTCACAGATAGTCAAAATCATAGTAGCTCATTAAACAACATTGTGGGAAATGTTTATGAGCCTTCATTTTAAAGGTGCATTATGTAACTTTTTTGGTGGGGATGAGCCCCAGCAGGTTGCAGCTGCTTGTCTCCATGAAGATGTGATGATTTGCATTGACAGCATGGCAATAAAAGTATGTGTTTTGCAGTTTTTTATTTGTTTTTATTGCTCGAAAATACCTTGCATTCTTATTGTGAGAGGGCTCGCCTCTCCAGAGATCTGACCTGTAACTTGGCCCGTCCCAATGGAGATATATACGTTTAATGCCATACTGTGGAACATTCTTGGCATCTCCATGTAGACAGGCAGGTGGCAGAACCTTCACCAGAATAGTTACATACAGTAGCGCATGTTTAACAGCACCTGTCTCGTACGGTTGTACAGTGTACGTTAGTGCATTTCACAAAACCAGATTCTTATTTTTCCAATTTCTCTCTATGTTTGCAAACAGACAGGCAGCAGAACTCAAGTGTCTGTAGTATACATCATTTAAATAAACTCATCATGGAACTGCTTGTGCCGTTCTCTTTACTATGCCATCATTTTTACACTCGTTCTGCTTCAGTGTGCAGCATTCTATCTGCCATTCCAGTCATCTGAGTGCAGCTTACAGGCTCTTTGTCTGTGCCATAGTCTTACACACACACTACACACATCACAGACGCACACTCACACTGCACATCACAGACGCACACTCACACTGCACACATCACAGACACACACACTCACACTGCACATATCACAGACAGACACACTCATACTGCACATATCACAGACGCACACACACTCACACTGCACATATCACAGACAGACACACTCATACTGCACATATCACAGACGCACACACACTCACACTGCACATATCACAGACACACACACTCACACTGCACACACCACAGACGCACACTCACACTGCACACATCACAGACACACACACACTGCACATATCACAGACACACACACACACACACACTGCACATATCACAGACACACACACACTCACACTGCACATATCACAGACACACACACTCACACACACTGCACATATCACAGACGCACACTCACACTACACACACCATAGACGCACACACTCACACTGCACATATCACAGACACACACACACACACACACACACACACTGCACATATCACAGACACACACACACACACACACACACTGCACACATCACAGACACACACTCACAACTGCACATATCACACACACACACACACACACACACTCACACTGCACATATCACACACACACTCACAACTGCACATATCACAGACACACTCACACTGCACATATCACAGACACACACACACTCACACTGCACATATCACAGACACACACTCACACTGCACATATCACAGACACACTCACACTGCACATATCACAGACACACACACACTGCACATATCACAAACACACACACACTGCACATATCACAGACACACACACTCACACTGCACATATCACAGACACACACACTCACACTGCACATATCACAAACACACACACACTGCACATATCACAGACACACTCACACTGCACATATCACAGACACACACACACTGCACATATCACAAACACACACACACTGCACATATCACAGACACACTCACACTGCACATATCACAGACACACACACACAACTGCACATATCACAGACACACACACTCACAACTGCACATATCACAGACACACACTCACAACTGCACATATCACACACACACTCACAACTGCACATATCACAGACACACACTCACAACTGCACATATCACAGACACACACTCACAACTGCACATATCACAGACACACACACTCACAACTGCACATATCACAGACACACACACTCACAACTGCACATATCACAGACACACACACTCACAACTGCACATATCACAGACACACACACTCACAACTGCACACATCACACACACACTCACAACTGCACATATCACAGACACACACACTCACAACTGCACATATCACAGACACACACACTCACAACTGCACATATCAGAGACACACACACTCACAACTGCACATATAACAGACACACACACTCACAACTGCACATATCACAGACACACACACTCACAACTGCACATATCACACACACACTCACAACTGCACATATCACAGACACACACACACACAACTGCACATATCACAGACACACTCACACTGCACATATCACAGACACACACACACACACTGCACATATCACAGACACACTCACACTGCACATATCACAGACACACACACACAACTGCACATATCACAGACACACTCACAACTGCACATATCACAGACACACTCACAGCTGCACATATCACAGCCACACACACACTGCACATATCACAGACACACTCACACTGCACATATCACAGACACACACACTCACAACTGCACACATCACAGACACACACTCACAACTGCACATATCACAGACACACACACACACTGCACATATCACAGACACACACACTCACAACTGCACACATCACACACACACTCACAACTGCACATATCACAGACACACACACTCACAACTGCACATATCAGAGACACACACACTCACAACTGCACATATCACACACACACACACACTCACAACTGCACATATCACAGACACACACACTCACAACTGCACATATCACAGACACACACACACTGCACATATCACAGACACACACACTCACAACTGCACATATCACAGACACACACACTCACAACTGCACATATCACAGACACACACACTCACAACTGCACACATCACACACACACTCACAACTGCACATATCACAGACACACACACTCACAACTGCACATATCAGAGACACACACACTCACAACTGCACATATCACAGACACACACACTCACAACTGCACATATCACAGACACACACACACACTGCACATATCAGAGACACACACACACTGCACATATCACAGACACACACACACTGCACATATCACAGACACACACACTCACAACTGCACACATCACACACACACTCACAACTGCACATATCACAGACACACACACACTGCATATATCACAGACACACACACTCACAACTGCACACATCACAGACACACACACACTGCACACATCACAGACACACACACACTCACAACTGCACATATCACAGACACACACACTCACAACTGCACACATCACACACACACTCACAACTGCACATATCACAGACACACACACTCACAACTGCACATATCAGAGACACACACACTCACAACTGCACATATCACAGACACACACACACTGCACACATCACAGACACACACACTCACAACTGCACATATCACAGACACACACACTCACAACTGCACATATCACAGACACACACACTCACAACTGCACACATCACACACACACTCACAACTGCACATATCACAGACACACACACTCACAACTGCACATATCAGAGACACACACACTCACAACTGCACATATCACAGACACACACACTCACAACTGCACATATCACAGACACACACACTCACAACTGCACATATCACAGACACACACACTGCACATATCAGAGACACACACACAACTGCACATATCACAGACACACACACTCACAACTGCACACATCACACACACACTCACAACTGCACATATCACAGACACACACACTCACAACTGCACATATCACAGACACACACACTCACAACTGCACATATCACAGACACACACTCACAACTGCACATATCACAGACACACACACAACTGCACATATCACAGACACACACACTCACAACTGCACATATCACAGACACACACACACACAACTGCACACATCACAGACACACACTCACACTGCACATATCAGAGACACACACACACAACTGCACACATCACAGACACACACACACTGCACATACCAGAGACACACACTCACACTGCACATATCAGAGTCATACACACACCTGCACACATCATAGGCACACACACAACTGCACACATCACAGACACACACACTCACACTGCACATATCACAGACACACACACACACTGCACACATCACAGACACACACACACACTGCACACATCACAGACACACACACACTGCACATATCACAGACACACACACTCACAACTGCACACATCACAGACACACACACTCACAACTGCACATATCACAGACACACACACACTCACAACTGCACATATCACAGACACACACACTCACAACTGCACATATCACAGACACACACACACTGCACATATCACAGACACACACACTCACAACTGCACATATCACAGACACACACACTCACAACTGCACATATCACAGACACACACACACTGCACATATCACAGACACACACTCACAACTGCACATATCACAGACACACACACACTGCACATATCAGAGACACACACACACAACTGCACATATCACAGACACACACACACACAACTGCACACATCACAGACACACACACTCACAACTGCACATATCACAGACACACACACACACAACTGCACATATCACAGACACACACACACTGCACATATCACAGACACACACACTCACAACTGCACATATCACAGACACACACACTCACAACTGCACATATCACAGACACACACACTCACAACTGCACATATCACAGACACACACACACACACAACTGCACACATCACACACACACACAACTGCACACATCACAGACACACACACACTGCACATATCAGAGACACACACACACTGCACATATCACAGACACACACACTCACAACTGCACATATCACAGACACACACACACTGCACATATCAGAGACACACACACTGCACATATCACAGACACACACACACACAACTGCACATATCACAGACACACACACAACTGTACACATCACAGACACACACACACTGCACATATCACAGACACACACACACATCACAGACACACACACACTGCACACATCACAGACACACACACACAACTGCACACATCACAGGCACATACACACTGCACAGGCACACACACACTGCACACATCACAGACACACACACTGCACACATCACACACACACACACACACACACACACACACACACACACACACACTGCACACATCACAGACACACACACACACACTGGACATATCACAGACACACACACACACACAACTGCACACATCACAGACACACACACACACAACTGCACACATCACAGACACACACACAACTGCACACATCACAGACGCACACACTGCACACATCACACACACACACACACACACACACACACACTGCACACATCACAGACACACACACACACACACACACTGCACATATCACAGACACACACACACACAACTGCACACATCACAGACACACACACTGCACACATCACACACACACACACACACACTGCACATATCACAGACACACACACACACACAACTGCACACATCACAGACGCACACAACTGCACACATCACAGACACACACTCACACTGGACATATCACAGACACACACACACTGCACACATCACACACACACACACACACACAACTGCACACATCACAGACGCACACACACTATACAAATCACAGAGACACACAGAGACACAGAGACACACACACATCACAGAGACACACACAGAGACACACACACACTGCACATATCACAGACGCACACACACACACAGACACACAGAGACACACAGAGACACACAGAGACACACAGCGACACACAGAGACACACACAGACACACACAGACACACAGACACACAGAGACACACACACAGCAGCAGCTATAGAACAAGCACAAAGTTGAATCACTGTATCTCCTGAGCTGATGAACTGTGGGACGCAGCACAATCAATGAGCCCCAGAAAGTGCAAATTATGAAGACAAAGCTATCTGATTAGCACTTAATGGCAAAAATGCATATCTCATTGTGCGAGAAGCAGGACAAAAGACTTCCTATGAATATTACTGTGCCCTTTCATGAATAATACAAGCAAATAACAGGTCTGAGCTCCCTACAGCCACCACGCTGCACCGGAGACCAGCAGCAACTCACCAGCAGTCGACCTGACCTGGTTTTGTCCACAGGGGGCGCCCTTGAGCTGCATGTAAACTCTGTACAGCCTGAGAGCAAAGCAGTAGCAGCAGCAACAGACATTTCCTATTTGCGTTTGTGATTTTATAAAAGCATTTAACGTGATGGGGAAAACAGTTGATCTCTATATGATGAGCAGTACGATCCTGGAGCTCATCTTCTATACACGCTAATGATTCGTCACATTATGCAGCCCATCCAGCACGCCACCGAATTACTGACGGATGTAGTGCTTCTGGTAAATGGCAGTGATTTCAGTGACATGTCTCCATAGCTCAGCTGTTTAACAGATGTTCAGCTCATTCATTGCCAGGGCACATGGAGATACTGCAAAGACCAGGCAGGACATGGAAGTAGCAGTATTGTCACCAGCCTGTATCTGCACATTTCTTACATTTCACATGGCATTACAATTAGACGTGTGCTCAAGTATTTTTTGTCATGCAGCATTTGGTGATATAGTATTGTTATTGTGAGCTTCTCTATCAAAATGAGTATTTTTTGGTATTTTTTACCAAGTTAATTTTGTTCAGAGAAAGGAAACTTTTCATGCAGTACTTTTGACATGCTCATTGTTTTAATAGTTACTGGTTTATTCCAGATTTTGCACAGACTTTGCACAGGTAGTGGTTTAACAAAGAAACTGTGGTTACAATGTATTTGCTTCTTAAAGGTCCCATGGCATGAAATTTTCACTTTCTGAGGTTTTTGAACGTTAATGTGAGCTCCCCTACCCTGTTTAGCCCCCCCCCCATGGTTAAAAGTTGCGAAATGTCTAAACTGAGCATTTAGCATCCTTTTCTGCGTTACAAAAAATCGGAGCTCAAACGGGCGATTTTGAACAAGGCACCTTATTGACGTCAGATCGGAAAAAAAAATACAAATGCAGTTCCACCCCCGTCTGTCTGAACTCAGCGTCTCTGTAAATCACGCCCAGAGAGTTTGGACTGCGAATGCGCTAGGCAATGCAAAATGCGTTTTTTTATTTGCCTGGAGGCACGTCCGAGTGTTTCTAGGCTCGGAAGTCCTTTATCTGAGCCTCTGGACCTTTGAACAGCAGTGGTTTAATTTTATTTTCTGTGGAAATGCGTTTATTTTTCAATGGAACGCTTCAAATCTCTCCCCCCGTGCAAAAACAAGGAAATGGATCAGCTGAGGGCTCAGAGCCGAGAGCGGAGAGTTTGGCCACGCCCCCACCCTCTACTATAGGCCAGCTCTTTTCTCCTCATTTGCATTCAAGCAACAACGCCCAGAATAAAGTGTTTGAGAGAGATATTTATGACTCTTTCTCATCTTATCTCTCTTTCTCATGCACTGAGTGTTGATTTTGAAGAAGGATTCATTTACAGTATTAGGGAACCATTAAGGAGCCATATAAAAGCATCAAGAAGTACCATGTCATGGGATCTTTAAGAATA
Source organism: Paratrypauchen microcephalus (assembly GCA_036785185.1). Lineage (NCBI taxonomy): Eukaryota > Metazoa > Chordata > Actinopteri > Gobiiformes > Gobiidae > Paratrypauchen > Paratrypauchen microcephalus. Next base: position 7,855,409 of record JAVJIX010000019.1, on the reverse strand, counting down.
GTGATATATTGCAGAACATCATGTGCAGTATTTGTATCGTACGTGTATTGAATTGTGACCCTGTGATTCCCAGCCCTAACTACAAAACTATGGTGGTTATTAGAGATGGAAAATCAATTTAATAGTGTTTAATAGCAAGGCTGCAACGATCAATTATTTTAGTAGTTAAATAGTCAGCAATATTATTTTTGATTAGTCACTTGCACATTTTTTTGATTATCAATTGCACATTTTTAACCAAATAAAGATTGAAATCTGTTGACACAATGTTTTAAGATATAGAATATCTACAAATAAAGTATTATTGATGAAAATAATAGTTTACTCTTTTATATTTTTTGATTTAGTGTCATCATAAAAGTGCTTTTGGTATGCATTTTAGAGTGTATAATTCAGATAACAATTATGAAAAAATACATGTACGATTATTTTAATAGTAGTACTTGTGTTCCTTAATATTTGATGTACTGTAGTGAGACCATGGACATAATCACTGGTATAAATGATCTGTTTAATTCATTTCTCTACCTAAAACATGCACAACAGGCTGATATACTCCAGCTATAGATACTCCTGACAGAGACGATAGCTCAAGATCTGGGTCGATTGGTGCTAAACTATAGATCTGCTCCTGACCCTGTGGCATTGAAGGATGGGTCAAAAACAGACATTACTGAGACATTAAAGGTTCACTGTGTATCTTATCTGGAAGAGGGTCTACTAATTGTCCATATCCATTTTTTTACTTGCAATAATCTTTTGTTTTCACAGAGACAAGCCGGAGCCCCACAAGGTCAAGTTACAGGTTAGAGCTGTGGAGAATGTGTGCTTTTTAGAGGTCCCATGGCATGAAATTTTCACTTTCTGAGGTTTTTGAACGTTAATGTGCGCTTAACGTTAAGGGCGCTTTGTGTTACAATTTTGTATGAAAAGCGCCTTATAAATATTGTTTGATTGATTGATTAATGTGAGCTCCCCTACCCTGTTTAGACCCCCCCATGGTTAAAAGTTGCGAAATGTCTAAACTGAGCATTTGCGATCCTTTTCTGCGCTACAAAAATTCGGAGCTCAAACGGGCGATTTTGAACAAGGCACCTTATTGACGTCAGATCGAAAAAAGAAATGCAAATGCAGTTCCACCCCCGTCTGTCTGTACTCAGCGTCTCTGTAAATCACGCCCAGAGAGTTTGGACTGCGAATGCGCTAGGCAATGCGAAATGCGTTTTTTTATTTGCCTGGAGGCACGTCCGAGTGTTTCTAGGCTCGGAAGTCCTTTATCTGAGCCTCTGGACCTTTGAACAGCAGTGGTTTAATTTTATTTTATGTGGAAATTTGTTTATTTTTCAATGGAACGCTTCAAATCTCTCCCCCCGTGCAAAAACACGGAAATGGATCAGCTGAGAGCTCAGAGTGAGAGCGGAGAGTTTGGCCACGCCCCCACCCTCTACTATAGGCCAGCTCTTTTCTCCTCATTTGCATTCAAGCAACAACACCCAGAATGGAGTGTTCAGAGAGAGAAAAATTACTCTTTCTCATCTTATCTCTGTTTCTCATGCACTGAGTGTTGATTTTGAAGAAGGATTCATTTACAGTATTAGGGAACCATTAAGGAGCCATATAAAAGCATCAAGAAGTACCATGTCATGGGATCTTTAACCTATTTTGAGCAATGAAACTCCTACAATTGAATAAACATGATAGATACGTTTAATGCCATAGTGTGGAACATTACTGATGAAGAAATAACATAATAACAATAACTTAATGTAGGCAAGAATGTAGCAGACCCTTAAAGTATCTAATAAAAATTGACACAATATAGTAGAATCCATACAGAAAACTGCCGTTGCATCTCCTGTTTTATCCCATCACTGCTGTCATATACCGTTACTGAATTCACGAACAACATACTCACAATAAACGGCAGATTTCTTTTTCCACAAAAAGAGCTTAAAGCATGCTGAACACCAGTTTGAGGATAATGACATTGAGTGAAAGAGGCAGGAGGCAGTGTGCAGAGACAGATCTGACCTACCCTCCAGGATGTAGACGCACTCCTTGTTGGGGGGGTAGGTGTTGGGGTAGTTTGGAGAGGTGAACACGCCTCCGTTGATGTTGCGGACCCACGTGCCACATTCTTTCTGGGTCGAGGGCTGGCCTCCATGTTCACTTGGCGGGTCTGAAAAGCATGAAGAAAACAGAGAGATGATTTTTTGGTGGAATTCGCTGCCAGGGAAAGAAAGAAGTCTATCCCAATTTAAAGTTTGATATGGAGAACTTTTTGCCAGCCCGGTGAACCATAGCTTACCTTTAGTTCTCTGTGCAAGAGCTAAACCCTCTTCGATGAGAATGAAGAGTATCCACGCTGAAAAAAGAGAAGAAAAGGAATTAGATTTGACTGCATTTTAAGTCGTCATTAGCCACTCACAACAGTGCACAGAAGACAGGTAATTACATATATAATAGCACTGATTTTTGTCCACAAAAGCACAAATCATTACTTGGCTTAAAATCATACATGGCATAATCAAAAAAAGGCAGTCTGAACAGCTACAATATTACAACAATTCTAGTGTAGTCTTGGCTACTTGAGATCGATATAACACTGCTAAAAGATACTGACAGTTAAAGGAAAAGTAACGTTTTTTTTTACAATCTGAGCCTTCTTTCGGTAATAAAACAAGTAGTTTTACTCACCCATAGCAGTTTGGTGTCAATTGGAGCAGTATCTTATGTTGTAGCCGTTCTGTTCTACTAATGATCCCGTATCCGTTAGCGTGAGTGCTCGGGGCACTGATTTGTGGTGTCCAAATAACACAAACTTTAGCACTTTTCAAATCACAGAAGATCGCTGTGTCAGGGTAGACTTTTAGTAGATTCCAAAACGGCCTGAAACCCGATATCGCAACAGAAAAGTAAAGTTCAGAGCGGTGTTAGCTTCTTTCGGACTAGCGGTGTTTACAAAACAGCTGAGTTCACGCATGCGCACTGTCCTCTCTGATGACGTCATCAAATGAAACTATAGCTGGATATCGGGTTTCAGGCCGTTTTGGAATCCACTAAAAGTCTACGCTGACACAGCGATCTTCTATGATTTGAAAAGTGCTAAAGTTTGTGTTATTTGGACACCGCAAATCAGTGCCCCGAGCACTCACGCTAACGGATACGGGATCATTAGTAGAACAGAACGGCTACAACATAACTTCTGCGATACTGCTCCAATTGACACCAAACTGCTATGGGTGAGTAAAACTACTTGTTTTATTGCCGAAAGAAGGCTCAGATTGTAAAAAAACGTTACTTTTCCTTTAAATGAAGGAACAAAGCTGGAGCTATTATTCAAACGCTTTCATTGCTAAATTATTGATTATGAGTCAATAATCACTTTAGCAATAATTCATAATGGAAGGATAAGAAGGAAGTGTAACAGTCCCAAACTCATGTGAATAGAAAAGATTGCATCAGGTAGGACATTGGACATAAACAATGGCAAACTTATTGGTTACACTTTGCGATAACTACACCTTAATTAGCTGTAATAAACCATGAAGAAAGGTTTAATCAACAAATTATTGGTAAAGAATGATTCAGTAGTAACTTAGTAACTACATAATTATTAGGGTTTAGGTTTAAGTAATTATCTTGAATCATTCCAAATTAGGTTATTATGATTTAAGTCTTTCCTTTTTTTGGCGGCACGGTAGCTGAGTGGTTAGCGATCTTGCTTCACAGCAAGAAGGTTCCGGGTTCGATCCCCGGGTCGCCCAGGCCTTTCTGTGTGGAGTTTGCATGTTCTCCCCGTGTCTAGGTGGGTTTCCTCCGGGCACTCCGGTTTCCCCCACCAACCCAAAACATGCACCAGGTAAAATCCTCCAGCTTAGGTCCTGACCAAACCGAAGCAAGAAGATCATGGAGATGGTCCCCGGGCGCGGGAATGTGCTGCGCACTGCTCCTAATATATATATATATATATATATATATATATATATATATATATATATATATATATATATATATATATATATATATACTATAGGATGGGTTAAAATGCAGATAAGAATTTCTCCAGTGTGAGATCAATAAAGTTCATTTCTTCTTCTTCTTCTTTCTTCAAATGCTTTATTTAGACCAAAAGTGTAGTTATCATAAAGTGTTTCCAAGATAGTTGCCCGTGAAAGTGCATTTTCCTGTCGTAGGTCATTGATAAAGTTGAAGAATTTAAATCAGTGTTATATTCTGACAATAATACCGCTCGCACAAGCACAAGAAGCAAAGTATTATCAGAATAAATGGGATTAGAGGCTATGGGGTGCACAGCATTGATGAGAAGACATATGGGCAGAGCATGGCTGTATAGACAAAAGGTGAAACGTGCTGCATTACAATGATATCTGTACAGAGGGCACGCATGTTACACCTCCCCCTGACACCGTCTTTGCCCTGATAAGCTGCACTCGACCCGATCCCCACAGAGTTCATAATAGGTTGTTCTGAGACTTGCCCGTTGCATAATGGCATTCAGAAGAGAAGAAGAGCAAGAGAGAGAGAGAGAGAGAGAAAGAGAGAGAGATGGGTGGGTGGGGGGCCAATAGGCAATACGCAGGCCCTTCTTCAGCATCTCCAAAATGAGAAAGAGCATTGGAAGGAGATACACAGAACACATGAACGTGGCATGGTGTAACCCCCAGGGCGCAATTATCTTTACCATGTGCCAGTGTAAGTGTATGAGTGCCACGAGCAGGCATGCTCAGAGCACAGAAGGGTTATTCATATTAAGCATTCAGCACAAGAGCATGCTGGAATCAGTCATGTCATTATCAGACAAATGGAGAGATTACTAACTTGCACAGTACAGCGCAGATTGGAATATATTTTTCCAGTGTCAGTGTGGGCCTGTAGAAGTTACAACTAATTGTGGTTAGGAGAATGATTCTTTATTTCATATGCTCAATGAACCCTCGGTCATGTCTCTATTGGCACAAATCCTTAACCCAGTTTGCAGTTTTATAAAGTACACCAGGTTTAAATAAAGCCAGTGTCTCATGAAAACCCTTTCTAAGAGATGACCAGTTCTTTTCTCCTAAAAGAATAAAGATGGTAAAACATCATCACCATCACCACATTATTTTCTACAGTACATAGACACTACATCTCATTAAAACATAGAGTCTTTCCACAGGGTGTAATGAAGTGTCCATGCAGCAGTGTGTCCGCTCCACTGGACTCATGACCGGGCCGGGCGCTGTGGCGCGTGCCGTAGGTGCTGATGGCGCGAGACATCCCGGAGTGTCCGGACGGACCCACCAAGCCCAGCATGTACTGTCTGTGCTGTATGGACTCTACTGAGCCGGACCCGCGGCAGAACATGTGTCAGAACATGTGGATTATGAACTTGAGCCAAATGAAACAGCCCGGTCTCCGTGCGCTCTCCTTATGGATGTTTTTCACCAAAAACAACAATATTGAGATAGAAATCTCGCATTTTCCTGCTGTCCAATTGTTACATCAACTGAATTTCCCTGACTCGATTATTGGCCGTGTCATTTGCCCCAGACACATCCAAGATGTCCCTAAAATACCATTTTGTTTGCATTGAACACGTTTAATAATTTGTTCTTTTTCTACAAATAGCGTGTATTAGAAACATGCTTTTCTTACAGAAATATTATTATTATTATTATTATTATTATTATTATTATTATTATTATTATTATTATTATTATAGTGTTGCCAAATGTAGGGCACAAACAAAAAGTAGCATTTAAAAACTGATTTTGTTCTCACAATATGTTCTTTTGACCTCTCCATCAGAAATAGTACTAAAGTGCCAAATGGCACAGACTTTTTACGCGAAGCACCATCGCGGCACTGCCGATGATCCAGCGTCAGGAACACGACTCACCTCTGTGCATTTCCTTCTGCGGTCTAATTCCAGCGTTATACACCTTTCTAAAAGCACTTCCCCGTCTCAGCCATTGTATGTCCTACGGTCATTCTTTACACAATCCAACTTTGTCCGGAGAACAGTAAATCCATTACGCAGTGCCAGTCTCCTCAGTCTCCTCAGTCTCCTCAGTCTCCTCAGTCTCCTCAGTCTCCTCAGTCTCCTCAGTCTCCTCAGTCTCCTCAGTCTCCTCAGTCTGCGCTCCTGCTGCGTCGGCACCAGCTGCAGCCTCCACCCGGCGTCATCAGGAGAGACGACACCGGGATCACACGTGAACACGAGCTGATCCCCGCACCACAAGACCGTATCCAAGCGCCAAGTGAGGGATGACAAATGAAGGAGGACAGGGACCCAGAGAAGGATGTAGGAGGAGGAGGAGAGAGCAGAAGCACCAGCCAAAGGAGGAGGAGAGTCCGGCTGCTCTCCGTGCGCGTTTGGAACAAACGCTCCTCAACACGGTCATTTAAGCCGTGGGCGCTGCGCTTCTCACTTCAACGTGCTTGTCGCTACTACTGTCAAGTCACACATAGACTGACCCTCACTTCCTGCTAAACGCAAAATACAACCTATAAATACTTATGGAATAGGTATTTGAGTCACACAATTTAAAACGTACAAAGCACCCAATCGTCTCATGGCGTTTAACGCCTCTTTATCCAATACAAGTTCCACAGATTCCGATTACGCGAACAGTAAAGACTCGGACACGTTCGTTTTATTGTTTTAGCGACCCCATTTCCGGTACAATACTCTCTTTCTTTAGAACACTTTAGAATAAATTATACCTTGCCACCCACCTCCCAAAGCCTGGGCTGGATCTCTGTAATCGCCTCGCTCCAAACGTTTTGTGCAAAGAGCAATGAACTCAAGCAATTTGGATGAAATCTGGTTTCCAAACAAGGAGTCCTTTGAGAATTAAAAAAAACATTAAGCGGTCTCCAGACAAATTAAACGCAACATGATTTCCCAATTCATTTACTTTTGTTTTTCAGTTAATGTTTCTGGGGGCATACAAAGATACAAAGATGATTACTTAAAACTGTCACATGTTCCCAAAGTCTCAGAGTCTACTGAAGGAACACTGCTGACAAACGATAGTTCAAGGTGCACTATGCAACTATACTCAACAAAAATATAAACGCAACACTTTTGTTTTTGCTCCCATTTTTCCTGAGATGGACCCAAAGATCCAAAATTCACTCCAGATACACAACACTACCATTTCTCTCAAACATTGTTCACAAATCTGTCCAAATGTGTGACAGCGAGCACCTCTGCCCCGCCGAGACAATCCACCCCACCTCACAGGTGCGCCACATCAAGATGCTGATCCGACATCATGACCAGTGCACAGGTGCCCCAGACTGCCCACAATAAAAGGCCACCACGAAATGTGCTTTTTTTGCTTTATTGGGGGTCTGGGGACTCAGAACCAGTCAGTATCTGGTGTGACCACCATTTGCCTCATGCAGTGCAACACATCTTCTTCACATAGAGTTTATCAGATTGTCAATTGTGGCCTGTGGAATGTTGGTCCACTCCTCTTCAACGGCTGTGCGAAGTTGCTGGATATTAGTGGGAGCTGGTACACGCTGTCGTATACGCCGGTCAAGCACATCCCAAACATGCTCAGTGGGTGACATGTCCGGTGAGTATTCTGGCCATGCAAGAACTGGGACATTTTCAGCTTCCAAGAATTGTGTACAGATCCTTGCAACATGGGGCCGTGCATTATCTTGCTGAAACATGAGGTGATGTTCATGGATGTATGGCACAACAATGGGCCTCAGGATCTCATCACGGTATCTCTGTGCATTCAAAATGCCATCAATAAAATGCACCTGTGTTCTTCGTCCATAACAGCCTTTGAAGAGGAGTGGACCAACATTCCACAGGCCACAATTGACAATCTGATAAACTCTATGCGAAGAAGATGTGTTGCACTGCATGAGGCAAGAAGAAGAAGAAGTAGAAGAAGTGAACTTTATTGATCTCACACTGGAGAAATTCTTCTCTGCATTTTAACCCATCCCTATATATATATATATTAGGAGCAGTGGGCAGCACATTCCTGCGCCCGGGGACCATCTCCATGATCTTCTTGCTTCGGTTTGGTCAGGACCTAAGCTGGAGTACCTATGGTGCATGTTTTGGGTTGGTGGGGGAAACCGGAGTGCCCGGAGGAAACCCACCCAGACACGGGGAGAAACATGCAAACTCCACACAGAAAGGCTTGGGCGACCCGGGGATCGAACCCGGAACCTTCTTGCTGTGAAGCAAGAGCGCTAACCACTCTGCTACCGTGCCGCCAATGGTGGTCACACCAGATACTGACTGGTTCTGAGTCCCCAGACCCCCAATAAAGCAAAATAAATGCACATTTCAGGGTGGCCTTTTATTGTGGGCAGTCTGGGGCACCTGTGCACTGGTCATGATGTCGGATCGGCATCTTGATGTGGCGCACCTGTGAGGTGGGGTGGATTGTCTCGGCGGGGCAGAGGTGCTCGCTGTCACACATTGTTTGAGAGAAATGGTAGTGTTGTGTATCTGGAGTGAATTTTGGATCTTTGGGTCCGTCTCAGGAAAAATGGGAGCAAAAACAAACGTGTTGCGTTTATATTTTTGTTGAGTGTATTTGGTTTATTCAATTACAAGTGGTTTTATAGCTCAAAAATTCCTAGAAAAACAGGCATTCTGACTGTGAGTGAGGTCGCCTCTCCACAGATCTGACCTGTATCTTGGTCTGGTTTGGTCTCCATGAAGATAGAAAGGTTTAATGCCATAGTGTGGAACATTCCAGACAAAAAAAAAATAACTCCATGGAAAAAAGCATATGACAGATCCTCTACAAGAAAAGTTACACAATGCACCTTTAATAATAATAATAATAATAATAATAATAATAATAATAATAATAATAATAATAATAATAAAAAAGACACAAAAAAGCAAAAAGTACATTTGTCCAATTTGGAGAAACCTTTATTCACAGCGACAACACAGAGACATTTAGTAATTTTAACATTCACTTTAAATCAACTTCATTGAACAAAATAAATCACACAAACCCACAGTTAATCATTAGTTTAAAAAGTGCAAACCCCTTAGAAAAGTACAGGCTCCTTCTTGCAGAAAAAAACAACTGCAATAAATGTAGCTTTGTTTATTTTAGAAAAGCAAAAATAAATACAAAATGTGAATAAAAATACACTTTGGAGTAACCTCTTTCAATCAAACACTTTCAGATCGTTTCAGTAGTTTCACATATTGGAGGTTTAAAAGATGCAACTCAAAAGTATTTGGCACTCCCATCATGCACTGTAGCCCAACTGACACAATCAAAGCCCGATGACTGAGAGTGATTAATCATTATAAGTGAGATTGGTAGCCTGACATTTTTACCAACTTTGCGCTTCTGCATTTTGTTTGAACAAGTGAGCAAAGTGAGCAAAGTCAAAAAAGAAATTCCATTCGGAAATAAAAAGGGTTTTTGACAAGGACCAATTGACACAAACAAAACAGATTTCAAGTTACAAGTAGAAAAGGTGCAGTTTGTCCGCTGAAAAGACAGTAAACAAAACACATTTCCTGCTAAGTTAAAGATATACTGTGTAGCTTTTCAGGTGGAGGGTCAGAAATATGCTGGTCTCCATGGAGACGTTATTGCTTTGCTTGGAATGTTATGCAGTATGGCATTGGCAGCTCAGTTTTGTGAAGAAGCAGCCCTATTCACAGTAAGAATGTATGTTTTCCAAGCTATTTTTAGCCATTAAAAGACCTGCAAAAAACTGAAGTGCTCGTTGGATATATTTAATGCCATACTATGGAACATTTCAGGCAAAGCTGTAGCATCACCATGGAGACCAACAGGCAGCAGATCCTCCACCAGAAAAGTTACATAGTGCTCCTTTTAGCAAACTCTGTCGTATGATTAAAAGATACTATAATGGTAAAAATGAATACATCTGGGGCTTTGAATATTGGTGATGGTCAAGATGGATTCTCTCAAAGATTTCTGCTTTTTGCGTAGCCTTGTAGCCGCGCTGTACTACTAACACAGGAATGAATAAATAACACGGAGCATACCTTTTTAACATCTGACTGGAGGACAGAAAATCTTCCAAAAGAAACATTTTGGGGGCAAATGAAAATACATTTTTCGGCCATTGAAATGTGATCTAGAATGTGAATATGAACAGTGATCCGCGAAATCATGTGTCCAAAATGTCCCTTTATCTCTTCACATGGCGTCGAAGTGAAATCGGTGAGCTTCTTGTCTCTTCTCCCGATCGTCTGCTTTCTGAACACACACACAAAAACACACATTGTTAGGAAAGATAATTCGAGAAATGAAGAACAATGGACTAAAATAGACTTGCAAAAACCCAATGAACAGTGTGAATGTAACTACTTGGTTAAAATGAGAAATATGCTAAAATGTAATAATAATAAAATGTAGTAATCTGTTTTGCAATTTTGAGCAACTATGTTACAAAAAAAAATGCTTCTCGGAAATTAACCTTTGAATATATAATAAAGCCATGCTAATAAGTTAAGTTTAGCAATCATTTGTGCTGTATCTTGTTCAGCAGAAACATTGAAGTGATCATTTTTTTCCTAGCTGTTTTTATTTGTATATTTTTGTTTTGTTTTGTTGAACATGTTTGTTCAACGTACAAACATGTTAAAAAGAAAGCCCTCAGCCTTTTCAGCAAGTCACACAATAAAAACATTTTTACTTTTCAGCTCTGTTCAAAAATGTAGTGGAGTAGGAAGTAAAAGTAAAGTAAAAGTAAAAAGTATCCACTGTAAAATGAACTTGTAAAGTACAGATATCTAAAATGTATACTTAAAGGTCCCATGGCATGAAATCTTCACTTTCTGAGGTTTTTGAACGTTAATGTGAGCTCCCCTACCCTGTTTAGCCCCCCCCCATGGTTAAAAGTTGCGAAATGTCTAAACTGAGCATTTGCGATCCTTTTCTGCCTTACAAAAAATCGGAGCTCAAACGGGCGATTTTGAACAAGGCACCTTATTGACGTCAGATCGAAAAAAGAAATGCAAATGCAGTTCCACCCCCGTCTGTCTGTACTCAGCGTCTCTGTAAATCACGCCCAGAGAGTTTGGACTGCGGAGGAGCTACGCAATGCGAAATGCGTTTTTTTATTTGCCTGGAGGCACGTCCGAGTGTTTCTAGGCTCAGAAGTCCTTTATCTGAGCCTCTGGACCTTTGAACAGCAGTGATTTAATTTTATTTTCTGTGGAAATGTGTTTATTTTTCAATGGAACGCTTCAAATCTCTCCCCCCGTGCAAAAACACGGAAATGGATCAGCTGAGAGCGAGAGCGGAGAGTTTGGCCACGCCCCCACCCTCTACTATAAGTACATTGCTTCACTATTTTTACTTTATGTTCCACCACTATAATATCCTGATCCTAAAACTAGTATCAAAACAAAATACTAAATTGGTAATTGTTCAGTAGTAGTAGTAGTAGTAGTAGTAGTAGTAGTGGAGCACTCCGCCACCAACCCGAAATTCAGAGGATTGATTCTCACTTAGAAGTTCTGTTGTATTGTTATTAAAGGAGAATTAACATTTTTTTACAATCTGAGCCTTATTTCGGTAATAAAACAAGTTGTTTTACTCACCCATAGCACTTTGGTGTCATATGGAGCACTTCCAGAGATGTTTTAGATTAGCGATAGCCGTAGCGCGAGTTCGAGCATATAATATATGCCACGTGCAGTCTCCAAATAACACAAACTTTAGCACTTTTCAAATCATAGAAGCTCGGTGTCTTAGTCTACGGTTTCATTTGAGTCAAAAGTGGCCTGTAATCCGAGATTTATCCATAATTTACAGCTTTGTGTTTCATGTTTGGGTCCCAGGAGCTGAGAGTGAAATAAGCTGTGACTCCGCACATGCGCACTGGCCTCCTCATCTACTCGAAACTATGGATAAATCTTGGATTACAGGCCACTTTTGACTCAAACGAAAGCGTAGACTAAGACATTGAGCTTCTATGATTTGAAAAGTGCTAAAGTTTGTGTTATTTGGAGACCACACGGGGCATATTACATGCTCGAACTCGCGCTACGGCTATCGCTAATCTAAAACATCTCTGGAAGTGCTCCATATGACACCAAAGTGCTATGGGTGAGTAAAACAACTTGTTTTATTACCGAAATCAGATTGTAAAAAACGTTAATTCTCCTTTAAGCTGTTCCATTAGTATTTTTTAGTATTGTGACAATGGTAGATTCTTTCACTTTGATTTTGGATATTTTTGCAGCTTTTAAACAGTAGTGTAAATATTCAAATTCAGCACATCTTACAAACAAGTATTTTGTAGTAAAAGCTATATTGCCCAACTCTACTTCACATAACAAGATTTTAACAGTAAATGATGCTCATCGCTGTTGTAAGTTAATAGTCTTAGACACCATTTTGTAATTTCTGTTTTTGGATGCAGACTTGGTTGGATCGATGCGTTATTTGGGGTTTTTTGAGCTAATATTTCTAAAAACAGGCGGCAGGTGCTGTGTGAAAACTCGCAGTTATGGTATGAGCTTTTGCAGGAGAAGTGGCACCCCAGATTCGGCCCCCTGTAGATTTCAAACATGTTGATATGAGGTTTTTGTGTTGTACCAGCTCGTGTTGCATTGTTACTCTTTCAAGCAATACAAGGTGTTAACGTGAATTTGAGCTCAGCAGGATACATATATTGTCATTTTGGGTCCTCAGAGCTACAGCTACACATGGAAACCTACAAATGTATGTGTAAATCCATTTTACAACAAATACACATTCAGTGGGTGAAGGGTGGAAATAGACCAAATCTATACAAATGTACCTGCCTATATAGCAAGTTATACAGCACACTGCATCTCTTCATATTGCATGTGGGAAAAAATAGTCAAAATCATCAACACGGAGAGCTTGACTTGGTCATTTTGGGTGGGAACTATTTTCCAGTGCGGAAGAATACAGCCGAATCACGCAGCACGCTGCCAGGGGAATCCCTGTTACGCACCGGGAAGGGAGTTCTCCTGTTGCACAACGTGGTGCGTGATTCGGCTGTATTCTTACGCACTGGAAAATAGTTCCCACCCAAAATGACCAAGGCAAGCTCTCCGTGTTGATTTGCACATTTATTTGCACTCGATATGAATGCGCACTACACAGAAAGTAATTGGGAAACGCATCGAGCAAATTAATTCCTTTTGGCCGAAATCTTTCTCTGGCTACGTTAGACTCCAGTCTAAGGCGGAGGAGCACCAGATACCGCGGCGGTCAGTGGCGACAGACTCGGACAATGGCTGGGTGAGCAGGAAAACGCTTTCCACCACTTATTTTAGTCTCTGGACTGTGGGGAGATGCCCAAATTTGACCTGAGGGTGGCATATCCCTTTAAGTCAAAACAGCCAGTGCCAAGAGCCAATCATAGGCCGAACTGCGCTCCAGCCTCCAATCATGTTGCAGCATAATTACGCACCGATCGTGCTCCCGCCAATCATGACGATTACTGCCTGTTTGCGCCTGTTCACCGATCAGCTGTGAGCGAGCCGCGCAGGGCTCTCAAGTCTCACGCAATTCAAGCGCAGCGCACAGCGTTTCTGTGGCCAGAAAATCGGATAATGCAGATAATGCAGGCACCGCGCGTTTTCAGTGAAAAAAATCTTATTTGACACCTGTCTCTTGCTATCTTGTTTGATATATCATTTATTTTTTTACTTTTTGTTATTATATTATATTGTGATATGTGAGCTACTGCATCCAAATAATTTCCCTTGTGGATCAATAAAGTTTGTCTAAGTCCAAGTCTAGTTCATTTATACCACAATCCACAATAAATTCTCACTTTGAAATCCATTATCTAAGGTTGTAGTCAACAAACATAATGATTGATCCACTAAAGACAAGCCCTGTGGATCAATTAGTCTCTCATGCAAAAACTACTATGTATAGAGAGAAGTACGAGTACGCGGCATCTTCAGTGAAAAAGCAGATTAAACTGTCCAGTCACACTAAAAACTCAATCAATGTTGTCCAAATAAATCCTCACAATAATATCCTTTTAATCCTCATAAAATAATTACTTGACTAATAGAGAATTAGTTTTTTGGACTTCAATCAATTAATTGGTTAAAACTACTTAAGGACTACAGCTCTATCATTGTCTTTTGGTCAGCGGTGGATGAAGGACTCTTTGTGTGTGTGTATTTGTTCGAAATTGGGAAATTAACTCAAATTAAATGTGCTATAAAAATAATAAAAGTCTCAGCTATTTTTAATAAACAAATTTCAAACCATAAAGAAAAGTAGTTTTTAGTTTTCAGTTCAGATTCAAAATGCAGTGGAGTAGAAAGTACAGATACTACATTTGAGAGCAGGTGAAGTAAAAGTAAAAAGTATCCACTGTAAAATGTACTTAAGTTAAAGGTCCCATGGCATGAAATTTTCACTTTCTGAGGTTTTTGAACGTTAATGTGAGCTCCCCTACCCTGTTTAGCCCCCCCCCCATGGTTAAAAGTTGTGAAATGTCTAAACTGAGCATTTGCGATCCTTTTCTGCGTTAGAAAAAATCAGAGCTAAAACAGGTGATTTTGAACAAGGAAACTTATTGACGTCAGCTCGAAAAAAGAAATGCAAATGCAGTTCCACCCCCGTCTGTCTGTACTCAGCGTCTCTGTAAATCACGCCCAGAGAGTTTGGACTGCGGAGGAGATACGCAATGCGTTTTTTTATTTGCCTGGAGGCACGTCCAAGTGTTTCTAGGCTCGGAAGTCCTTTATCTGAGCCTCTGGACCTTTGAACAGCAGTGGTTTAATTTTATTTTCTGGAAATGTGTTTATTTTTCAATGGAAGGCTTCTCATCTCTCCCCCCGTGCAAAAACACGGAAATGGGTCACAGAGCGGAGTGGAGAGCTTGGCCACGCCCCCACCCCCTACTATAGGCCATCTCTGTCCTCCTCATTTGCATTCAAGCAACAACGCCCATAATGGAGTGTTCCAGAGTGACATTTATGACTCTTTCTCATCTTATCTCTGTTTCTCATGCACTGAGTGTTGATTTTGAAGAAGGATTCATTTACAGTATTAGGGAACCATTAAGGAGCCATATAAAAGCATCAAGAAGTACCATGTCATGGGATCTTTAAGTACAGATACCTAAAATTTGTACTCAAGTATTGTACTTTTACTTATGTACTTTGTTACCTTCCATTTTATCTTTTTTTTTTTTTTACTTGTGCACCATATTTTAGAGGCAGATTGCAATGTTTTTAGCTCTCCTCTATTGTGCTTCTGGTAAAACTTGGCCTAATTGAGCGTCCAGGGGATAGCTCCGAATTGTCATCCTTAGGCCTAAATAATGATCAGCCAGTGGAGCATTGATTTGTGTCCATCTACAAGCTTTAATGATGCTGGAGTGACTTAGACTGAATCCAGGTGGGAACTTCCTTTGGGGTCGATCTCTCTCTGAAGAGTATCATTTCAGAAAATGAAATCCAAACTATTACTATTTTGCATCACATGTCCGGCTCATTTCCATTTTAAAAATACCGTAATAGGGATATGAGAGCTTATTATTCGTTATCATTATCTCACATCACAGGAGGGTGGTTGACATTAAAGCCCTGTTAGCCTTGTTGGGCAGGCAGAGAACGTCCTTGCCCCACGCCTCAGCCTTCCACTTGACTTTTTATTATTATAGCAGCAAATACCAGAGGCAGCCACAGCGCAAACACGGAGAAATGCCAAATGTCAATCAGTGTGCTCGCCCTGACCCGCGCACCTGCCCCGCCGTAACAGGAGGATCATCCATAAGAGAGTGTCAGTGAGCGGTAAATACGCCACTGGAAATCATAGATACGGGAGAAGGTTAGCGCGCATTACCCCGTCTGGACACGGGGGAATCATTATTATTGTATCAAGGCACATGCTCTACTGCTCTACATTCAATCACATTTGTCCACGATGTATCATGCTTTTGTGGTCCTTAGTATTACAAATCCTTAGTATTAAAGAAATTCTAAGATTTTTATTTTACACTCCATAAAGAGGTGTGTCCCTAGATATGAAGAGGACATGTTCAAATCAAATCTAGCATTTACAGGTTATTATTGTAATGCTGATTTATTATCAGTTACAAAAATATGGGACAAAATGCCCATGTTATTTATGTTATAATTAATCGAAGATTATCCAATCAGAATGAGCCTCACAGGAGTGTCTCATTTTGAAAGCCTGTTTGAGTGCTGAAATCCAGAGGGATAAAAGGCCTCTTTCTGATCTCAACCCTCACCACCTTAATCCAGCCAATCATTCATCAGAACTAGTGCAGCCTCTGCTGCTGCTGTAGCTGCACTATCTACAGTATCCATACACTGAGAATAAGAACCAAAACTTGTATGTGCCCTCTATTTAGTGATTAAGGCACTGGCACCCCAGATTCACTTGTGATCCTTTTTAAAACTGTAAGGGTGCAGACTAAATACAGTTCCTTTAACTATAACATAAGTAAATAATCATTTTACTGTATTTATTGTAAACCACAATACTGACCTTAAATGGCTTAATACTGTAATAATGTTCAAAAGTGCAGAGCAGAGAAGTTCAGCCTTTTTTGTGGTATATTGAAGAATGGGTACTGCACAATTCTGAATGTGTATGACTCAAATTATTTTTCATATAATCACAACTAAGTTCAGAGATGTGGGCGGAAGATTTTCTGAGCACTCAAGCATCAAATGCAAAACAACACAGGATTACTTAAAACAGCATGAATCAATCCAAATAGCACTCTGAGCGAGCTAATGAAGAGGGAACAATGTTACAACATTGGTAAAATCATAAATGTTAATTTAACAAAATGTCTCTTTTAAAGAAAGATACATTCAACCTTGAGCGATTGTGCAAGTTTTAGATTAATGGGGGAATCTGGAGTACATGGAAAACGACAAAGACAGGGAGAACATGCAAACTAAACAACTTCCTGGCCTGGGAAGTGAACCCAAGAAATTTTACCTGACCCCATCTTTATTAAAAAGCAAATAGAAAGCTGTGATGTCTTCTGAAACCCACCAATTGCTAAGGGTAATTTCACTCAATGAATTCAAAGACTTCCAAATGGCCACTATACTGTACATGAATTAACTTCCTACACTTCTATTTCTATCTCCCACATCCAGTCACCTGTGCCTTCAGAGGTAGACGCGCCTGTTAAAGATCCCATGACATGGTACTTCTTGATGCTTTTATATGGCTCCTTAATGGTTCCCTAATACTGTAAATGAATCCTTCTTCAAAATCAACACTCAGTGCATGAGAAACAGAGATAAGATGAGAAAGAGTAATTTTTCTCTCTCTGAACACTCCATAATGGGACTTGTTGCTTGAATGCAAATAAGGAGAAAAGAGCTGACCAATAGTAGAGGGTGGGGGCATGGCCAAACTCTCCGCTCTCGGCTCTGAGCTCTCAGCTGATCCATTTCCTTGTTTTTGCACAGGGGGAGAGATTTGAAGCGTTCCATTGAAAAATAAACACATTTCCACAGAAAATAAAATTAAACCACTGCTGTTCAAAGGTCCAGAGGCTCAGATAAAGGACTTCTGAGCCTAGAAACACTCGGACGTGCCTCCAGGCAAATAAAAAAACGCATTTCGCATTGCCTAGCGCATTCGCAGTCCAAACTCTCTGGGCGTGATTTACAGAGGCGCTGAGTTCAGACAGACGGGGGTGGAACTGCATTTGCATTTCTTTTTTCGATCTGACGTCAATAAGGTGCCTTGTTCAAAATCGCCCGTTTGAGCTCCGATTTTTTGTAACGCAGAAAAGGATTGCAAATGCTCAGTTTAGACATTTCACAACTTTTAACCATGGGGGGGGGGGGGGGCTAAACAGGGTAGGGGAGCTCACATTAATGTTCAAAAAACTCAGAAAGTGAAAATTTCATGCCATGGGACCTTTAAGATTTGCATGTATTTTTAAACACATTGTCAGTTCAGAAGCACAGCCATGTTTCCTCCTAAAAAAAGAGCGCAATTAGAGGAGTTTTGTGAAACCATGTGCACACACCATCCTGCTCCTCTGTCACAAGCTCCATTCAAGCACACACCCTTGAATCACAGATGGTGGGATGAGGGTGCCAGCAAGAGACAGCAAAGTCCATAGACAATACTAGGCCTAGGAAACAAATAACCTAATAAAATGTTCTCACTGAAATATTTTAGAGATAGCTTACAGATCGTAATGATGAATGGAAGTATTACATTTGTTGTTGCTATATATGTTGTTAGGCCCATTAACTTCATTAATGCTGCAACTAATGATTGATCCAGTAGTCGATGAGTCAGCAATTATTTTTTTTGATTTATTGACAAAAATTATTTATTTTATCATAAATTTAGATTTTCAAAATACATTTCTGACCGAATTTAGGTGTTGATTGAAGGCCTCTTCTAACAAGAGAATATTTATGAATAAAATGTATTGACAAAAATCTGAAAATGTTTATTCTTTTTTGACAATTTGATTTAATAAAAAGGTCTTTACCATGTGTTTTAGAGTCTGTATATTCCAGATAACATTTTTATAATCAAAATATAACGGTTAGTCATGGTTAGTCAATTAATATTTGTGGCCCCAAGACTTTATATTAACATCATACTAACTTAATTTTAATGTTTAATAGTCTGCATCTTTTATTTGATTTCTATAATATACTTAAATCACTTTAAATCAACTTGTTTATGAACTGAAATAGAAAAAAGTAATAATGTGGTAATAACATGGTTAACCTACAACTTTTACCATTTCATTCTAAACTGACATTAACAAGTTGTCTTGGTCTTTGCTTTTGTTTATGCATGTTTTGTGCCATTAGTTCAATAACATATGGGTCTTTTAACATTGTGTGCTATTAAATTAGTACATAGTATTTATTTATTACCTGTGACCAGATTTCGAACTAAACATGTGAAATCAGCATTTCAGTTTTATGCAGCTCTTCCCTTGCTTTTGCCTTGTGCCTGTGTAGTTTTGTTATATTTACAAAATTCCATTAAACTACTAGGCTCAACTTAGCAACAGATAAGCTAAACTAGCCATTTTTAATTCCTTTATAACTGACCATCGATTTGGTGGATTGTGAATATAGGAGTGACTAATTGTATTTCTGTGTTTTTGCCTTGTGTCAGTCTTGTCAATTAAAAGTGACTGTAATGGACCTCTGTTATGCACTTTAACAGGAATAGCACAAAACTGTCCACAGTGAAGCTAAAATAAGACAAAAGGTCCAAGCTTCTCTTGCCACATTGGGCCTGAACACTTGACTACACAGTAGGGATGCAAATTATCGATTAATTCATTAATTGATAGTTGATTGACCTTATCGATCGATTAACGATTAACTGATAAGCGGCGTTTTTCACCTGAATTTGAGTGTTTCAATAGGATCTTTAAGAATATAAGCTATAGTAACATAACACTGAGTCAAAAATATATCATAGTATTATTATATTGTATATTCCTCAATTAATTATTCCTTAGTAAAAAGCAGACAAATGTATTGATGCTGAATAACAAAATACAGTAATCCCTCGCTCTATCGCGGTTTGCAGATTTTTTTTATTTGATTTTTTTTCAAAATTGTTTTTATAGTGTAACATTTTTTTATAGTGTAACATTGTGTTCTGTCCTGATTGGCTAAGAGACTAGACCAGGACTAAACGTGGACTAAACCAGGTCTAGACCAGAACTAAACCAGGTCTAGACCAGGTCTAAACCTGGACTGGACCTGGACTAAACCAGGACTCGACCAGGTCTAGACCTGGACTAAACCAGGACTCGACCAGGTCTAGACCTGGACTAAACCAGGACTCGACCAGGTCTAGACCTGGACTAAACCAGGATTAAACCACCACGTGCCGCTGCTGGTTTTGTGCGGCTGGTTTGTGGCTCGGGCTGAGACTACGCATTCCGGGCACCGCGGTTCGATCTCACCTCGCGCTTACACCGGGGCTGCTGAGCAGTGCCGTTGGCGCCTGCGGCCGGCTGTGAGTCGAGCTTGGCGATTAATTACAATTAATGCATTTTGTTCGACCAACGTCTTAATCGACAATTAATCGTTAGTCGATTAATTGTTGACATCCCTACTACACAGGGGCTGGAAATCCCCTCCTCTTACTCTTCCTTGTGGCCAGCCTGTTCTCCGTCTACCCTTCCTCAGATAAACGCTACATCCATAAATCGCTGGGAAGAAGGCAGCATTAAACAGCCCATTATGTGTACGCCCGAGTGTGTCCTGACCTTCTCCTTCCAGTGGAGGATACCGATGATGCCCAGGATGAACACGCACACTCCGATCAAAGCGATGGCCGTCAGAAGCACACTGTTGCTAGGAGTCAGGTACAACTTGGCGCTCCAACTGAAAAGGAGAAAAAAAAGTTTGAGATTTGAAGTGACAGGTTTTCATGTTTTTCTGCTCATTACTAGTATATGGTTTGGTGGGATAGTAGCTGCGGTAAATATTTATCATAGTTTTACATAATTTAAGTGACAGTTTGTGGGGTGTTTAGCTCTAAAACCCATGTCATCATCACTGAAAATTGCACCCAAAATACAGGGACAAGTACGTACAAGGAATGCATTCTCCCCTTGTCATCACAACACAATCAGCATGCATCCCGCTAGTTTTGTGGTCATTAGTTACTACATAGCTGATTGACTTTCAAACTTTAAATAACTTTTTAAAATTATTATTATTATTTTTTTCAGATAATCTATGAGAAAAATTAATGAGAAATTCATTCCTGGAACGAACCAGTGGATGGGTGATCACTGTTGACATCCATTGTAAGCTATAAAATAAGTGCGCTATTTGAAGCTATAAAACAATTGTGTAGGCCTACAAAAAGGACCAATATTTTCCTTTTTCTGTTGCCTGTCACCCACATAATACTGTGTTACATTTTAAACCATGTTTTTTATTTTATTTTATGTAGGCCTACACCTGTTATGAACATAAAATAAACTAGTTTATGACCCAACACCTGCATCCCCTACATCCTGAATAAATAATACATAATTGCAGACTATGAATAAAATTACAGCAGCAATGCTTTATTATTTTCAGTGTGCATGTGCTATGTCATAGGTGGACATAACTGCTGTGTGTCCACTTTGGAAACCAGCTTAATTTAGTTTAGTAGATTTTAATCATTCTGTTTTCAAATTTGAAACTACACAAAAATGATGTGTGTGGAAGTGGAAAGAATCACTTAAACAACACAAAAAACAACACACACACACACACAAAAATTAACTATGTCTACAGTTCTTGTGTTTGTGGCCACTGATGAGAACTGGTAATGACGAATTATTGATTCATTTACCAAGATGTCAAACAGCTGTTTTTTTTGTTTGTTTGTTTTTTAATCGCATTCACAACAAGACAAACTGTCAAATTGCCACTTTAACTTTTTTTTGTGCACCCACACACTTCACACACTTTTAGAAAATGTACAGTGTGTCTACTGGGACAGGGCCAATGTTATAATGTTTTTGCTTGTAACTTAGAGATGTTTTTTTTTTTTTCAGCAGAAGCTTTCTTCTCCACTAAACAAAGATAATGACAGTGTTCCACCTGATGTCCTTCAGTGATGCTGAGCTGCTATCTCTGTAGGCCTATTACTACATGCTACGCATACAACTACATTGCTGGAAAATGTGTACATTAACTGGAATCCGATGAGGTGGTTTATATTTGATTTACCATTAGCCACTGAATTAATGTGAAAATTAAATATAGGCCATATTATAGGGTTCACATGAACAAAGACCTGAAGGGCACACACAGGTTTATTTTCCACATAAGAAGGCTGAAAGTATACCTGCGGGGTTTATTGTGTGGAAAAGGGATGACAATAAGCTGAGAGTTAGGAATAATGGCGGTCCATTCCTGTTTCCTTATTTCCTGTAAAACAGAACAAGACATTTCACTGTCAAAATCACTGCAATCAAATATATTATATTATATGTATTTGCCACAAACTAACATGTTTGTCTAATAGGGCAGCATAATCAGTCGCAGTTTTTATTTTTTTTTAAAACTATGTCTATTCTAAAACCATATTTAAGTCACCATTGATCTTCTGGCTAAAATAAGTAGCTAGTGCTGTGAAAAAATAGTAGGAGTGTGTGAACATACATGATGCTTTCATCATGTGATTAAGTATTTGTGTGTCTGCATGTGAGAGCCTAGTCATCTGGAAAATGTTTTGTAATCTCAGCCTCAGTCTTGATAAAATAGACCTTTCTCATCTCATAAAGGAACATGTCTTCTCACGTTAAAGCTCTGCTGCACAACCTGAATATGAACTGACACATACAAATAACACACCACACGCAAACGCCACACCATCATGCAGTGAGTAAATCTCTGCTTGCACATGTAAAATCATTTATTCTGCTTATTGTACATAGTCTGAGCTTGACCAAGCCTCTTGCTTGTTCATATGAGCTAGTGTAATCCACAGCCAAATTCTTTTAGTCATAATTTTTCCCCCAACATATGTACCTTCAACTTAAAGCTATCATCTATAATTAGACTGGCCGACCCACCGCTGTTGTATTCACACATAGACACTCTCTACGTTACTCCACTCTGACAGTGTGCCAAGTTTAGCATGTCAGAAAAAGCAGAAGAAAGAAGAAGCCTTTCAACTTAAAAAGACTGACAGTGTGCTATTATTTTGTCTAACATAATATGCTTGATTAGATTAGAATTTGAAAATAAAAAATAATGCAAGAGTTGATAAGACCAGCTCAAAAGGGAGTTTTGAAGCAAGATAATTTACTTTATGAAGTCACAATGAAACATTCCCAGTTCCACATTTGGATCCTGCAAGTGACAAAGTTGTACAATATTGGCAGTGCTCTTCGTAGTTAAGAGTGGAATCTCATCTCGCAGCTATTTTGTAAAATGTAACAACCTTGCTTCTTTTTACATAACAAGAACATTCTCGCCAGCAGCCATCGTCGCTTAGCTCTTGGAAAGCGCCGCTGCTGATGCCACGACTGGCGGGGGAACAGAGCTGGAGACAACTGGTGCCTGGGAGCAGATCCGATCTGGCTGTTTGGAAGAGAAAAGTGCTTCCAAGTCTTCAGAGGAAAGAGAGAAGATGCTGGGGTTCAAAGTGGGGGAAAAACTAGCACACTATGTGTGCGCCACAGAGACACATCCAGAGATGGAGGATGAAGCTGAGAGAGTGAGAGTGACAAGGAGGGGAGTGATTAGTGAAGTAAACCACTCTTAGCTGCAAAGAGGGTCCCCTGGGTGCAGGATAAGTGAGGAGGAGGGGACGCCTGCACAGATGAGCCGCGAGGAGGGTGAAGACTGGACAGAAGATGAAAGATATACAAGAACATTTTCACAAATCATCTCTGTGTGTGGCACAGCAGGCGATTCTTTATAATGCAGGTGGAAATTGTAAAGGCCTCCGGAGCAGAGATAGTTGGATAATGACTTGCGTTAAACTGAACGAAAACAAGCATAAGAAAAGTGATAAAGAGAGGTGATCATCAGCAAGATCCGTGCAGCTTTGTAGTAGTTCAAATCGCTCTCCTCATTCACCTCATTACAGATACAACACAATGAAAAAACACAACCTCAGGTCTCTGCACTTTAAAAATAGAATCATGGTCACATCTCAAAGCATTCGTGGATTCACTTTATAACAACTAGTTGGAAAGTATAGGAGAAAAATTACATTTCTTTGCATGTGAAAAGCAAGTGACAACAAAGCGACTAGCAGTGTACTCAATGCACTATAGCTTCTAAGTCGCGGACACAGGCATCTGCAAGTCTAATCAGCTGTTTGACGAGGACCCCAGCGCCACATGGGACAGGGGAAAAAAGCACTGTCTTGGCTAATATTGAGTGTGACAAGTGTACAGCACGACGCAGGCATGAAGATGATGAGCACAGAAAAAATAAATGGTCTGCACAGCTGAAGAGTGGGGACCAGGCTGAGTAATAGATTAGAGCTATATATGCTATACATTATTTATTATGGTATTAATAAAGAAATGACTCATAGTATTGCAGCGGTAATGTGAGTGGAAATATCAAGGCTGGAGTTTGCAGTGGACTATGGCAAATGAGTACACTATATTACCAAAAGTATTCGCTCACCTGCCTTGACTCATACTATAAACTGAAGTGCCATCCCATTCCAAACCCATAGAGTTCAATATGATGTCGGTCCACCTTTTGCAGCTATTACAGCTTCAACTCTTCTGGGAAGACTGTCCACAAGGTTGAGGAGAGTGTTTATAGGAATTTTTGACCATTCTTCCAAAAGCGCATTGGTGAGGTCACACACTGATGTTGGTCGAGAAGGCCTGGCTCTCAGTCTCCGCTCCAATTCATCCCAAAGGTGTTCTATCGGGTTCAGGTCAGGACTCTGTGCAGGCCAGTCAAGTTCATCCACACCAGACTCCGTCATCCATGTCTTTATGGACCTTGCTTTGTGCACTGGTGCACAGTCATGTTGGAAGAGGAAGGGGCCCGCTCCAAACTGTTCCCACAAGGTTGGGAGCATGGAATTGTCCAAAATGTTTTGGTATCCTGAAGCATTCAAAGTTCCTTTCACTGGAACTAAGGGGCCAAGCCCTGTGGCCAGGCCAAGTGATTAGGACACCTGATTCTGATCATTTGAATGGGTGAGCGAATACTTTTGGTAATATAGTGTATATAAGGGTCAAAATGTTGGTGATTGTCTTTTTTTATAGGACCGATATTACGCTATTTATAATATTGTTTCCCCGTCAAAAACATACCTGAAGTTGTGTTTTGTTTCATTCACACATGTTTAACACACATCTGCATCTCAAACAGAAAACACTCTCACATTTGGATAACCTTTAACTAAAGGTAAAAGGTAGCTGATAACTTGAGAGTAGTAGAAGTAGAACAGAGCATATTGAGCTTTGGAGATGTAGCCAGACTATTAATAAAGGCTTACTCAAACGTGTGTGAATGAAACAGGTACGTTTTTGCGGAGGTAGGTAACAGCATTATTACATGTCTTAAACCTCACATGAGACAATTTTGTGTAATATAGGAACTTTAATAGTTATTTTGCTCATGTGCTTGACTTAAGTGATGAAATATTGAAAAATGTATTTACTACTAGCAGAATTACAGCTGCACAATTACACTAACTATATTATTATTAACCATTGTGTTGGGTGGTTTCATAATCATTGATCATCAAGTTTCTTATACTAAATGTTTGTTGTTACAGTCAACACACTGGTGTACTTTGTGTGCTAATTCCTGGGGCCAGATAAATGCTATTAGCAGGGTTTCAAATGTGCCAATATATTGCAACATGTCACCTATTGATACTTTGCAGCCGATGTCATCAACATTCCCTGGGGATCTAATGCTAACTGTAGACTGTGCTCTGTCTGAAGCTCTGTTACTCACGTTAGGCTTTAATCTGAACACAATCTGACCAGAAAGAACTGATTTAGCAGGAACTAACAAGTCCTAACTGCTGCTGTAAGGCTTAACAAGTCCCTCTAAAATAACTACTATATACTTCACTAAAATAACTAATTACTTCACCTTTTCTATTGAAAATCAAACACACTTTGACAGACAAATCTACAAATTATAAGTAGCCATTCACTCTTACTCTAAGTCTAAACACTGTCAAATCTTTTCTCCTCCTCCTCAGCCATCACCTCTCCCTCAGTCCTTCCTGCAGTTCTTTTATATGTTCGCTCAGATTGCGCTGCCCGGAGTCTCTCTAAAGTTACATGGATGCTTTGAGGGTCCAGGTAATGATAAGCAGCACTCGGATCTCCTCACCGTCTCTCCTGGTTGCCGCGGGATACCCACAAATAGATGGTCCAGAAAGTTGGCGCTACGTCCGAGGCCCAGCACAGTGTAGGGAAGCTGGAGGGAGAAGTACGCTGATTGGCTCAACTGACCAGCTGTAAAACAATAAACAAAATTTGGAATTAGTTTGATTTGATATACTGTATTATTGTCATTTGAGCAAATTGAACACTTTTTCAGGTGTAATAATACATAGGTCAGTTGTTTCTTTTACTGCTGCCCATGTGGTGCCAATATATTGCAATGCCCTTGGCTGTTTTTCAAAAAACTCATCTTGCTCCCTTTGAAATCGAATCCCTGTGAGAGCACCTAATAACTTTTTGTGGCCAGGACAATAAAAAAGACAAAAGGCAATTTTCAACCATAAATCACCAATGTCCACTAAGTCTTGTAAGCAGATTAGAATTTAATGGATGCAACAGCAATTCATAATGTCGTCTAGTGATACAAAAATCATAGCCTTCATGCTCTAGCTCTTGAGTAAATGTTTTATAAAATGAGAATGCTACGATGGGATTCAGAATGGTGAAAAATGAAGAAGGTTGCCATAATGATTAACTATTTAAAACAAAACATATACCGGTATTCTGAATTTGAAAATCCTTGAAACAATCCCAGTTCTGTTAGTTACCAAATCGTCATGGCTCTAAGCTATGACCAAAAGACTAAATAAAAACAGATGCTAAATAATATAGGTATGTGTGTGACAGTATGAATGTGCATTGAAGGGTGTGAGTTTAATTAAAAAATGCTTGATTAAAGAAATCATGTGGGAGTTCAGGTGAAGATCTGGGAGTAGAGTGAGCCAAGGAGAGCAAGTGGCTGTAGGCAGATCTTATAGAGGTGCTGGGAGTCCAGCCAGTGCCACTCCCCAGCTCCACCTACACAGTACAGCACAGAGTACACACAATTACAAAACAGGGTAACATAAGGGCAGTCGATACAAGGCCGTGACAAATACTATACATTTGAAAACATTTCAAGGCTACTTTGCTACTGGAGTAAAAAGGTCGATGGTACTTTAACATACATTTCCAAATACACCTTCCATTAGAGAGAGACACGTGGTTGGAATTTATTTAAACACTAGCCATAGCCTCAAAGTAAGATCAAATGGTTGTACTTTTAGTTACAAAAAACATTCTGGGTCAATATTTATAAACCCATTCTACGAAAGTGGCACAGATCTACTGTATTTTGAGGTCTTGATTATATGCTGTACTCAGCCTTGATCATGGTATTGTAGTTCAGTGTGCTCTGTTTATTCAGCCCCATAATGATAGTACAGGCATTATTTTTAAGTTCTAAAAGCTAAAAGCACTGAATGATTCCTTTGATCACGATCAGCACCGCCCTCTGGCAGTCTGCAGAGAATCATAGAATTTTTGTTATATTCCTAACCTGTCGGAAACATTAGCAAAAAGACATTGACAGGTAAGAAAAAAAAAAAATCACATATTCATAAAATTGATGTGAAGTAAAATGTGGAAACTAATGACTAATGATTAACTAATTAAACTAACTGTTAAAGAATATTAAAAATCCAAGGTTCTCAATGGTGAAACACCAACAGGTGATGTGCATGAGGAGAAACTGGCGGTGTGATCTGACCCAGTAGACAGCCAACTTTATGTTGTTACTCAGACTGCATATTTGAAAAAGAATATATATATATATATATATATATATATATATATATATATATATATATATATATATATATATATATATATATATATATATATATATATATAAAAATAAATACATTCCTGCGCCCGGGGACCGTCTCCATGATCTTCTTGCTTCGGTTTGGTCAGGACCTAAGCTGGAGGATTCTACCTATGGTGCATGTTTTGGGTTGGTGGGGGAAACCGGAGTGCCCGGAGGAAACCCACCCAGACACGGGGAGAACATGCAAACTCCACACAGAAAGGCCCAGGCGACCCGGGGATCGAAACCGGAACCTTCTTGCTGTGAAGCAAGAGCGCTAGCCACTCAGCTACCGTGCCGTACAGAGCTGTCTGCAATTCAAGCTGACATACGGACCTTGCAAAATAAGAAGGCTGCATACAAAACACTCAAGTTTGACCGAGCCAGAGGTGGTGCGAGACCTTGTGTTCTGAGAAGTGTTTTTGAAAAGACACAATGCTAGTGCGACACCTGCGGCTGCTCCGACACCTCTTCACTGTCTATTCCCAAACCATTTCTGTGCTTCCCTTTGCTCCCACCCATTCTGATCCATCACTGTGGTTTGCCTTCTCTCTTCCCTTCTGCTCTCCCTCTGTCCAGCTGCTGCATCGCGCCCACGCCGCCCAGCAAGCATTGGCAAGCTTCGGCTGACATAAATCAACTTCTACGTGGTAAACAAAGAGGGAAGCAATGCAGGGAGAGGGAGCAGAGAGATCCCCCGGAGGCAGTCAGTGATCACAAGTAATGTGGATGGACTGTGGATTGCGTTGGTGCAGAGGGCCCCGGTTAGCGTTTTTTAAATTTGAACCTGACCTCGGTGCAGTCAGAGCTACATTCGTCAGGTTCGCTTACACTGACCCCAGCTCAACTAGGGTCACATCAGAGCGGTGGATGGCAGTGCTATTAGTCTTCTGAAACACTCCTCTGTAAAGCAGATTGAAGTAATGTTACACAGTGTTCAAGGGGGATATAGAGTGGGTCGCGTTGGTTGGTTGGCTGCTAAGAACATTTTGTGGCTAGTGTGTCTAATTTTGAGTCTAGCAATTTCAAAAGTGTTAAAAAGGCTGACAACCCAGGAATTACAATCTAACAATATCTAACCAGATTAACTGATGCAGTGATCCACATAGTACCAAAAATATGTATACAGTGAACCCTCGTTTATCGCGGGGGTTAGGTTCCAGAAATAGCCCGCAATAAGTGAAATCCGCGAAGTAGGACAATTTTATATTTTACAATTATTCTACATGTTTTAAGGCTGAAAACGCTTCACCAGACACATTATACACCTTTCTGAGACTGGTATTAACATTTTCTCACATTTTTCTCTTGTTTAAACACTCAAACTTTTGTAGATTTTCATTAAAATATATTAATAGTGGGGCGGGGGCACGTGACACGCGGGCACGTGCGCGCGGGCACGTGCGCGCGGACACGTGCGTTTGTTTTGGTACCACATATCCATGCCATGTGCGAAAGTCGAGTGGAAAGCGACCTGGATATCATTTTGGGCAAGACTCAAGCCACTGCTAACAGTGCCGAACCACTAACAGACGCCTCTGAGCACCACAAGACCAGGTAAGACCAACCTGCGCTCACAAGAGTTGGTTGCATTTCACCCCGGCTCCAAAATCAGTCCGCTATCAATGCGTCGCCAATACTCCACAGCTCTCTAGGACGGGGTCGGGTTCATCCTCTAGTCCTCTCACGGGGAAGAGCCACTGTCTCCACAGTGCGCGCGAGTGTCCTCTCCCCGCTGCGGCTCCCCCGGACGCCGCAGCGGGCCCGTCCATGTTGATTCTTGGAAGAGTCCATGTTGATTCTTGGCTCTTCCATGGTCCGGCTCGCACTCTCTTCCATGGCTCGTGCAAGTAAACAAAGGCCACACCTCCTGTCACTCAGGCGCTCTCGTGAAGGAAATCAGAGACTCTGTCCCTACCATCCCTGGTCTAGACCTGGTTTAGTCCTGGTTTAGACCTGCTTTAGTCCTGGTTTAGACCTGCTTTAGACCTGGTTTAGTCCTGGTCTAGTCTCTTAGCTAATCAGGGCGCAGGACAGAATGTTACACTGTAAAAAAAAAGTTACACTATAAAAAAAATTGAAAAAAAAAAAAAAAAAATTGGAAAAAAAAATCCGCGAAACAGCGAGGCCGCGAAGAGTGAACCGCGATACAGCGAGGGTTCACTGTATTGTATTAACACTAAGGTTGTCCATCTCCACCTTGTTTTAATCTTGGTTACTCTCTCTCTTTTTTTTTAAATTGCAACCATAGACTGTATAAAGAAGTGGATTAAGAGTGTGTGACATCACCCATAGCGTTTAGCTCCAGTCAAATGAAGCTCACAGGGGCTGGCAGTTATGGGGCGAATTTGGAGCTGGAACAGGAATTTATTTATGGGCAAAATCATGAAATATAAACACCAGGATCATGTAGAGCAGGTTAATAGAAACATTTTAAAACCAAAATGAGGAGCCTTACAGCAGCAGTTAGAGAGAGGCCACGTTTCTCCAAGCATCCCCATACTCACTTTCTATTTGAAATGTGCTGGTTATCAGGTTAGCTATGTCCATTTATGTATAGGGTCTATGATTGACTAGTAAACATGTACATACTGTTTTGATCTCGACAGACTTAATGTGTTACAAGTATTTTAAAATATTGCTATAATATTATCACAATACTAAACATTGAATAGTGTATTTATTTCTCATATCATGCAGCCATACAATTACTTTACACATGTAAACACTTGTTTGTTCATATAAAAGGACAAAGTAAATTACAATCTGTTATCCACGAGTTTAACACAAATAACGCAGCAGCCTGTTCAGAACCATAAGTAGTTTGAAAATTGGTTTCCATTTGGTGAAGGCAGATGATCAAATGTTAGGATGACATTTAATACACCGTGGACCAGTTGGTAAAAGAGCATCTGACGGCTACACATGGCAATAACAAACAATCTTTGCTTCATAATTTCAAATGGTATTGTGTGGTGTTTTGTTGTTAAAGGTCCTATATTGAAACATTGACTACCGTGAGTTTTAAGCCAAGTTATAAGGTTGTTAACAGTTTAAAATACATACCTGGAGTTCTATTTTGTTTCACTCACACATGTTTAAATAATCCTTTATTATTAGACTGTATGCATCTCCAAAGCTCAAATTCCTCTGTTCCACCTTGTGATGTCATGTAGTGGTAGTTTTCAAGTTAAAAGCTACCTTTACCTAACCTGGAAAATCCCAGGCTGCTTTCGTTCGTTCTGATCTGAAAGACAGCCTGGCAACTATGGCAAGCGAGCTCTCCTGATTCTGGGAGCCAATCAGAGAGCGGGGAGGGGTGGCAAGATGGTGACGCGTACTACGTGACAAACGGAAGCTTGTAGTTTGAACTGACAACTGACATGATTGGCTATGGGCTACGTATACGCCAAATGATAGACATTCGTAACGCCCAATAAACGGCCGTTGGCGATCGTAAATCACACCTCCGTTACGAGATATTTCGAAGGTGGCTCCCAGACCATATATCACTTGTGATATGGTTAGGTGTAAACCAGGCAAACCTTTACCTTTACTAGTAATTTCTTCACTTCTTTTATGTGTCGCTAGAACATTGACAATAAAAAAACTGCTTCAACTTCTGTCTCATCGTACACCACAGGAACCTTTTTACTGCACCTTGAAGACCCCAGATTTTCTCACTTTCTGCTACAATTACATGTTACACCCTGCTTTTTGCGCTCTGGGATTTGGCTGACGGTGGTATTTGTGAAGAGGCTACATAATGACCTTAATCACACAGTGGAAGTGAGGACAGGCTGTGGTGGAAGTACAAATATATTTGTAGATTCCTGGAAAAACAGAATAACTTTTTAAGGGCTTGTCAGGAAGAGCAAAAAACATGGATTTTAAATTAATTGGAATCAAACTTTATTGCCATTGCAGGGGAACAAAAATGTGTGTGTTTTAGCAAAATAGTAAACCACACTAGCAAATTAAGAGTGATTAAGTGATAACTACACTTTTGACAGCTTTAAAGAGGAGGTATTTTACCTCTGTGGGGTATTAACTGATCACACATTACATATTTAGATTGCAATATTATTGTTTTTTGTTTTCAAAATGCTATATTAATGCTATAACAATGTATTAACAGTTTCCCTTTTGTTTTTTACACTACGATTCTAAATCACGCCTCCTTCAGAGTGCTATAACATTACAACCTGTGTGGATTCCGCAAACGAAACCACTGCACATTGCATCCAGTTTATGAAGTTGTACTGTATTGTTTTGTATCCTGCTCTTATATTTATGGGAAAATGTAGGGTTATGAGCTGAGCATTGGACAGAATCACACTGCTAACCTGAAGAAGGGTCAAAATAGAGAGATGCATGCATGGATGACATGTAAAAGCTCTTCAGGCATGTTTTTGATGAGAGAACAACGTTATAGCATGGTAGAGGAAAGCTCCTAAAAAAAATCTATTTTGCAAGATCCCTTCTTTAAGAATGAGGGTGAGTAACTTCTTAATGAACACTCTAAGGCAGGTGTGTCCAAACCTTTCTCATCAAGGGCAGCATATCTAAACATAGATAATGCAGAGGGTTGACTGAGGGCCATAGACTAGTGGTTAAGAAAGAGAATTCATCCACATTTATGATAAAAGGAGAAGTTCAATTTGTCAACTGGACAAAGTATGTTTGGTTGAAACCAAACACACTTTGTCCAGTTGACAAATTGAACTTCTCCTTTTATCATGGATTCTACCTGGACGACTGAGGGACTTTTCACGCATCCACATTTAGATTCTCAAAAGGACACATTAAATATTTTATATTTGCTTTATCAAGATTTTTCCAAACTTTTTCCAAAACTTACCTTAACCTACATCTCAACTTCTTTTTTGCATAACTTTGGCTAAATTGCATCAAATAGAACCAAAATCAGCTAGTGTGTATTTTGTGCATTTTTGTCCCATTGACTTCCATTCAAAATGGCTTTTTTTTTACTGGCATAACTTTGAATTTATTTTTCATTCTTTGGTGTTGAAAACCATTAAACATTTTTAATTTCAGTGTCTTTTTGAATGTTTTATATTTTTCTTTTTGCTGTGCATCTTCAATTACAAGGTTATATCAGCAGAAATACATTTGTACATATTAGTCCACACTGAAGGCCAGAGATGTAAATATTTGAGGTTAAAATGATATGGGCATGTTCTAGAGGAGTCCCAGAGTGCACTGAATGTGTTTGTTTGCGAATGTGTGTGAGTTTGTGTGTCCCTGTGTATGTACATTTTTAGGTGTATGTATCTGTCATTGTTTACGCCTCTATTGATAAACACTGAAAATGTATTTGTATGTAAAGCACAGTAATTGCAATTTTATTTAACTTCATACTTGTTTTTCTCTTGTCAGTGTGTTCAATTGTGTTCAAAATTTAACATTTGACAGTTTTGGGGGGGTTTCCACCATTTCATTCATGATCTTCCATTACAAGATTATACCAATAGAAAGACATTGTTTGCATATTTGTCCACACTGAAGGCCAGATACATAGATATTTGAGGTTAAAAATATGTGGTACTTCTAGAGGAGTCCCAGAGCGCAATGAATGTGTTTGTTTGGGAGTTTGTGTGTATTTGTTTGAGTTTGTGTGTACCTGTGTGTGTGTACATTTTCAGGTATCTGTCATTGTTTATGCCTCTGAAAATTTTTTTTTTTTTTTAAAGCAGAGTAACTGCAATTTTATTTCACTTGATACATGTGTGTTTTCAAAATGTGTTCAAAAGTTTACATTTGATTGTTTTTGGAGAGTTTGGAGATTTTCTATGATTTTCTATGACCATTTTTAGCATGATCATAATATTTACATTCTCAGTCATTTTTACACAATGCAAATGCGACCCCCCCCCATTCACCCCCAACACAAACCCATATATTTGAACATACATACATTTATCCCCCAACACCCCCCAATACACCCCCACACCCCCACAACCACCCCAGGCAAGTATATAACCCAGAACCCTCCTATACACTATCAGTGTAAATCCCATAAAACTCCATAGGAAAGTGTAGGAAAACTTTACACCTTATAGGCATACAGGTCTAACACAAGGTGTAATGGCATGAGTTGGGTTTGAATAGTAAAAGTCACTAATTTTACCTTTTCTCATAAAAAAATGGCAGCAAATTCTGCAGCAAATGTAAATACATCATATAATTATTTAAATACACATACTTCATATAAATATAATTTTTTAATTGAAAAATTATCAACAAAATACAAAATGCAGACATGTTATTATTTGCCAAAAAGTAATTTTAAAAAATAGGCCATGCCAACTTTTGAGGATTGCCTCATAGGGCCAGTTCAATTGGTGGGGGGGCAAAGGGGCTGGGGGGCCAGCCCTGCAGGCCTTAGTTTGATGACCCCCTGCCCTAAGGTATAAGAGAAAAGAAACTTTGACTATCAATACAAAAAGTACTGTATGGACAGAACAACATTGTGAAGATTGTGGAGTGACATTTGCAGAGGCTCATGTGGATGTAGGTGGATGTACTGAACAGAAGGCAAACAAAAACAAAGAAAGTAGGAGACAGTGACAAAGTGCCCAGGAGGAATCACCAGATTTAGAGAGATGTGGCTGATGACTGGAGCTTATGCATTGTCCATCACAATGACTCACTGTTGGATCCAGAAATGTGAGCATATGGCCACTGGCAAATGTACTGTTTGTAAAGAGATTTGGACCAACTTCTCAGATATAAGATTGAGAATCCATGCTTATACAGTTGGTTGTAGGCTGATATTGCTTTCAAATCAACGAGAGCAGAAAATATTTCATCCTGCAATAATGTGGGTGGTTTATTTTCTAATTTAAATTATGGATATAACCTATATATAAAATTTCAAATGCATGTTTTAGTATATTTTGTAATTTCAATTTGGTGCCTCTCATTTTTTACAGCTTTTGATGTGGAACCTGCTTGTCTTCAGGAAGATGTTATTTCTTTGCCAAGAATCTTCCCCAGTATGGCAAGCAAAGCTACCTCAATGGAATCAAATATATAATATAATCTACAATACATTTTTTTGCTCTGTCACTTCCTCCTTCAGAGCGCAATCACAAGATAATTATCCCTCTAATAAAATTTGTATATTTATGGAGACATATGCTTGGGGGCTGAGCATTGGACAAAATCTTATAGCTAACTGTAATGAGGGTTCAAATAGGGCCCAGGAGAGACTGCTAAATTACTGAAACATGCCATATAAAACCTCTTCAGGCAATGTTATACCATAGTAGAAAACTAAAAAACTTTAATAATTTACCATAATAAGCCAATTCAAAGAGTGCATTTTTATGTACTAAAAACTGGTACAAAAAGACTGAAGACAATGACTCTGCAGATGACAATGTTCATATCCTGCCCTGTGTCCGTGGAGATGGAGCTTGACAGACAGGACAGTTTTATTACAGAGGAGCTATAGCTGCTTGTCATATCATACCTCAGCGGCAGTGTAAGAAGTTATGGGTGTTCAGACTTTGAGACCAATGTTCACAGCTTAAATTGGTCTTAAAATTAAATGCTTGACTTTTTTGTCTTTGATGGAAGAATATCTGCAGTGTGCAGAAAAGTACTGTTGTCAGCATGAATGCATTTTAGACACAAATTGACTCTTTCTCAGAAGTATGCATGCATTGCCATATTTGTATAGAGAAGAAAAAAGAACATTTCTTACTGTTAGCTCTGTGTTGTCATGATATACAATTTTCAAACTCAATTTTGATACTAAGGAATAGACTGATGGATATTCAATACTGATTTCAAAAGGAAGATGATAATTAAATACACAATTATTTTCAACAAAATGCAACTGATGCAACTCAAGATCATTTTGATGCTATGCAGGAAAGGTTCCTTTCTATCCAGTGAATGTGACCTTTTAGTATCAATACTTGCTCAAATTAGTATCTAGTTTCGATACCAATTTTATAGAAGCAATTAGTATCTAATGTTCTATACTTATGACACCCCTATCACATAGGGCTGATGTCATCATCTGTATGTATGTAGAATCCCTCAGTCGTCCAGGTAGAATCCATGG
This sequence comes from Paratrypauchen microcephalus, assembly GCA_036785185.1. Classification (NCBI taxonomy): domain Eukaryota; kingdom Metazoa; phylum Chordata; class Actinopteri; order Gobiiformes; family Gobiidae; genus Paratrypauchen; species Paratrypauchen microcephalus. The sequence goes on along the minus strand of JAVJIX010000019.1, from coordinate 7,819,743 downwards.
CAAAAGGACAAATTCAATTCATCAACTGGACAAAAGTTTATTTGGTCAAATACGTTTCACAGCTCATCCAAGCTGCTTCTTCAGTTCATTATGGCCCTGAATGGTTCTGCTAACAAGACCCCGCACTCCACTCCCACTACATATTTAAAAAAAACTGTAAACAAATAGGTGTGGCAGTCTCAGAGTAATTTCATTGTAGTTAGCTCCTCCCTTCAGGCAGATATTCACAGCAAGAAGGTTCGGGTCGCCCGGGGGTTTCTGTGTGGAGTTTGCATGTTCTCCCCGTGTCTGGGTGTCTTTCCTCTGGGCGCTCCGGTTTCCTAACCTGGATAATCCCAGGCTGCTTTCGTTCATTCCGATCTGAAAGACAGCCTGGCAACTAGGCTGAGCGAGCTCTCCTGATTTTGGGACCCAATCAGAGAGCGGGGAGGGGTGGAAAGACGGTGACGCATACTAAGCGACAAACGGAAACTTGTAGTTTGAACTGACAACTGACATGATTGGCTATGGGCTACGTATACGCCAAATGATAGACATTTGTAATGCCCAATAAACGGCCGTTGGCAATTGTAGAGCACGCCTCCGCTACGAGATATTTAGTAGGTGCTCCCAGACTATATATCACTTGTGATATGGTCTGGTGTAAACCAGGCAACCGGTTTCCCCCATCAACCCAAAACATGCGCCATAGGTAGAATCCTCCAGCTTGGGTCTTGACCAAGCCTAAGCAACAAATCATGGGGATGGTCCCCGGGTCAAATGCAGAAACAATTTCTCCTGTGTGAGATCAATAAAAGTCAATCTTCTAATCCTTAATCACTGTAAGGCGCTTTGTGTTACATTTTGTATGAAAAGCGCTTTATAAATAATGTTTGATTGATTGATTGATTGATTGAGATATAGGAAGTGTCCACCAGCATCTGACCAGAACTGAAGAAGCAGCTTGGATGAGCTGCAAAACGTATTCAACCAAATAAGCTTTTGTCCAGATGACAAATAGAATTTCTCCTTTTATCATGTATCTGTACTTATCATGTGTAATACTATAGACACAATCAATACAATAATAATAAAATACTAGATAGCTACAGTCCATAAATTACCTAGAGTCACTTATGCAGAAGTTTTTTAGCCTTAGCTTACCCTAGCGTATCTTACTTTAAACTAAATCAAATACACTGCCTGACAAAAGTATTAGGACGTTTGTGTATTTCTGAACTCTGGACGAAACTTCTGGTTCCAACAAGATAATGACCCAACGCACTGATTCAAACTGTGTAAGGGTCATTTGAAGACGTGTGAACAGCGTCATCAACTGCAGGTTATGACATGGCCGCCCCAGTCTCCTGACCTGTCACCCATCGAAAAGATGTTGTTGGATATTAAAGTGCGCTCCAGGAATCCGACTAACGTTAAACACCTGTGGAAATGTCTTCAGGATGAGTGGAAAACTATAGAGGATGGATATCTTGAAAAACTGTTGGACAGAATGCCTCGAATTTGTAAAGCTGTGATTAAGGCCAAAGGCGGTTATTTTGATGAAAAAGCTATTTAACTTGATATTGTTACATATTTGCAATAGTATGTCTTTACACATGATGAAATTTGCTTTAATATATCTATAAATTGATTTGGTGTCATTATCAATACGTCTTGTTATCATTATGAAAGTTCAGAAATACACAATCGTCCTAATACTTTTGTCAGGCAGTGTATGTTTAAAAGATGCACAACTTTTCTTTTCAGTGTATACTTTTTGATCCAAACACGCACATAATTGAACAGGAATTATACACTGTGTCAAAATACATACAAAATATATACTTAACATTCAGCAAATGAATACCAAAATGTTCCACTAACAACTCCATAATAAAAACTCCGTACAAAACTGTGCGTAGCAATCAACAACACTTAGTTACAGCACTTATAAAACTGCTCTGAATGTAAATGAAGTTGACCCAAACCTGCCTCCAATCTAGGGGTAAAATTACTGCAAAGATTAGTACCAAATGAGACTAACTGAACAACAAAAGCACTTAGGTAATGTTCTGAGAGCTGCCTACTAATGAAAGTACAAACTAATTTTATATATTTCTTTGAGACCACACTTACTACAGTGCTCTCATGCTGGAACCCCAAGTCAAATTTGGTCATGCACTTTGTGTTATACTTTTGGAGATACACATTTAAATATTTCTATTTCTAGGAACCTAGGTTTCGAAGAAACATTGCTTCTAGAAATCTTGAAATAAAAAATAGGATTTCTTCTGGGTACAATATGACACATCAAGTTCTTATTCAACCTAGTCTTTCAATAACTTATCCATAGGTTTCAAAGAGCTGTTGCTATAGAAATGACCAGTTCAAAACAAATTATTATATATTTTGAACTCAATATATTACATTATATTACATATTATTTTAACTCAAATGGCACTTGAAAAAAAGAAGCTGAAGCCCACAAATTGCTTTGCATCATTGTCCAGTGACAGCACAGAACAAAAATTCAAAATAATACATTTTTAAAGCATTCCTGGCTGATATTTATGATGGTGCCAAGTTGAAAGCGCTATACTCTGTTGTTCATATCACATGTGATATTGGATTCTGACAGACAGTGAAACTGAAAATGGTTTTCAAGCTATGAACAGTGGTCCTTCATTACCACAGCATAGCAAGCAGTGGGAAAACACACTTTCCAGATGAACTGCAAAATTGGATCCAACACGAATATATAATTTATGATAAATAAATTGTGCAATCACAATTTTGGCCACACTTTTTTTTAATTTATTTTTTTAATGTTATATTTTATATTTTTCTAAGTGCTTTTGGGAATTACAGCATCAAGAGGTGTATTTCACTGTCTTGTTTCGTCCATGTTAAAACAACAAAAAGAAACTTAGAAAAAGAATCTCACAAGATTTTCCTCATGTGTGCGACCTGTGGCAATTCTGTGTCACATCCCTAAATAAAATTAGCAAATCAAATCAATTTATTATGCCTTTTTTTAATGCCAAAAGTCCTCACAAAAATCTTTCAAATAAGGAAGTGATCTTCTTCCTGAAACCTATGAAAATTCCCTTCTGTCAGATAAGCAGCGTTCCTCGTGTCACTTTCAGCATCTTAAAATGCCCCACTCATCGCCTCACAATGTAGCTCATCCATCATATGCACACACCACAGATGGGCATTTTGAGGACATGAAAGTTATTCTGATGGTTTTGACAGAATGTTCCACAGAGCACAAGGAGGTGTGTGTGTGTGCATGTGTGTGCGTGTGTGTGCGTGTGTGTGTGGTACGAATGGGGATTAAGCAAGGTTATAGTACAGGCAGTGAATTTGGCTGCACATCCAGTGAGCTGAAAACCTGGCATGGCTGGAGTGGTGCCATTGGGCAGTGTGGAGGAGAAGGCGGGTAGAGGGTTGGTTGGTATTAGGCTACAATGTGTGTTTGTTGGAAAGTGTGTAGAAGAATGTCTGTGCCCTATCTCCCGTCAGCACAGCCAGTGAGGTCTTGGCACATAATCTAGTGCGCACTATGACTGACAGCTTACAATCCCTCTCAGAACTCGGGCTAGCCCTAAGTAGTGCAAATGTCTACGCTGACTCTCAGAAACTTAACTATGCATGTTAGCAATATTAAAGGGGCATTTTGTAACTTTTCTGGTGGAGGGGCACTCAAATGCTTTTCTCTGTGGAGGTATTATTCCTTTGTCTGGAATGCTTCACAGTATGGTATTAAAACTTTCTATCTTCATGGAGCCCAAACCAGACCAAATTACATCTCAGATCTGTGGAGAGACAACCCCACTCACAGTCAGAATGCTTGTTTTTCTAGGTATTTTTGAACTATAAAACCACATGTAATTTAGTAAATGTAAGCTAGAGTTATTTAATCATACTCTGGAACATTCCAGGCAGAGCAATGGCATCTCCATAGAAACAAGTTACATAGTGCACCTTTAAAGTGCATATGGAAGTGTTTATTTGTCATTGTAAACAACAAGAAGACTTGGACATGGACGGGTCCATGGACCTTAAAGCAGCCGACATGGGGCGCTAACGTCCCACCTCTCTTCAGTGATACAAGAACATAAACAGAATAGGAAATGCTGATACAATCACAGTAGTCACAAACACATAACGTAATACAGTGGAATGGTAAACATTGAGGTCTTTTTTTGCTTGGTAATACATTACGGGGGGGCAGGGGGAATTTTTTTTTATGTGTGCCAACGGGGAGACCGAGTTTAGCCTATGTGTGCTTCCATTTCGTGAAGAAGTCCGTCTCAAATATTGAGAAACATGTGATATAACTTTTATGGTGACAGAGCGCCCGTAGCTGCCCCATCATTCTCCGACCAGCACCTCTCTCTCTCTCTCTGGCCCGAGAGTGCGCGTTAGCTGACAGAGCGCGCGGAGCGCTCCCCCCCGGTTTGCGAAGCCAGACTCCGATACAAACTGTTACCCCGCAGGACTGCTCACAAACTGTTTCCTCACTACCTGGACTCTGTTCCTTCCCCAGTGCGTTTGTGTGCACCTTGCACACTCTCTTTACCGTCCGCCCTCTCCGCGCTGCTCTCTGGGTCAGGGGCCAAACCGGGGCACTTCCTGGTCATGCGATAAATAGCGCATACTGGCGCTAGTCAATGAAATCTTACCATATGGGGGGGTTATTTAAGTATTTTCGTTATTATGTTGACTTACAGATGTTTTATTATAATGGGTACAGTTTGGCATTAGTTTCAACCTTAACACCCCACTGTCTTAATTAGTTAGCCCAAGTTAACCCATATACTTTTGGAGAATTATCAACACCTATGAGTGAGGGGGTACTCGAGAATGAATGATAAAAAGGCTCAGGGGGTACACAAGACAAAAAAGGTTGGGAAACACTAGTAGGCCGTCTGCTGAAACATGGGGGATGCCTTAAAATGTGATTCCGTTCCAGCCTCTGGGGGTATACATGTTTAGTGTTTTTTTTTCTCATCTCAAGATCATAAAGAACAATGTGGTCCACAAAAATATTCCCTGCAGTTATTGAGATCCATGACGTTAAAGCTGACAAAAGGTGCATAAAAATGGACATTTTAGCATTCACAACCAACTTTGAGGAATAATAACTCAAAAAGTAATGTAAATAGAGTACTCATGTTTGTTAATTGTCATTAAAAGTTCACAAATATGTAGTATCCTAAATTAAAGATATGTGAAATGAAAAGCTGCAGAATAAATGAATAACTGCAACTGCAAAAAAGCTTACAAAAAACTGACATTTCAGCATTTGATGCCAAATAACTCAATAACTACAGACAGTACACTAACCTTACTAGTTGATCATCATGACAACTCTCTATATATGTATTACCCTTAATCTAAAACGTTTGGAAAATGGAGCAGCTGAATAAACCTAAATTTAAATTTGTAAAAAAGTTGTTGAAAAATGACATTTCTGCACCTGAGACCAATTTTGATGTCAAATAACTCAGAGAATTCTTAAAATACAGCTATAAAGTTTATTGGTCATCATGATCTGTTGCCAAATATATATCCTATAGAATGCTAGACATATGAACTTAGCAGTTACAGAAAAAATGCAAATGGAATATATTAAGAATTCAATTTTCTAAAGACATAGTCCCTCCAGCATGTCCTGGGTCTTCCCCGGGGCCTCCTTCCAGTGGGACATGACCGGAAAACCTCCTGAGGGAGGCGCCTAGGAGGCACCCGGAACAGATGCCCGAGCCACCTCAGCTGGCTCCTCTCAACGTGGAGAAGCAGTGGCTCTACTCCGAGCCCATCGAAGTAGCTGTGACTGAGCTCCTCACCCTATCTCTAAGGGTGCGCCCAGCCACTTGGTGGAGGAAACTCATTTCGGCCGCTTGTATCTGCGATCTTGTCCTTTCGGTCATTACCCAGAGCTCATGACCATAGGTGAGGGTAGGAACGTAGATTGACCGGTAAATTGAGAGCTTTACCTTTTGGCTCAGCTCCCTCCACCACAACGGTCCGGTACAATAACCGCATCACTGGCGACGCTGCGCTTGAACTCCTCCACTTGAGGCAAGGACTCTCCACCCACCTGGAGAGGGCAAGCCACCTTTTTCCGGTCGAGAACCATGGCATCGGATTTGGAAGAGCTGATCCTCATCCCAGCCGCTTCACACTCGGCTGCAAACCGCCCCAATGCACATTGGAGGTCCCGGTTCGATGAAGCCATCAGGACAACATCATCTGCAAACAGCAGAGATGAGATCCTGTGGTTCCCAAAACGGATCCCTTCCGGCCCCTGGCTGTGCCTACAAATTCTGTCCATAAATATAATGAACAGAACCGGTGACAAAGGGCAGCCCTGGCAGAGTCCAACATGCACCGGGAACAGGTCCGACTTACTACCGGCAATGCGAACACAGCTCCTGCTTGGTCATACAGTCACCCAACAGCGTTTAGCAAAGGGGCCCGAGCCCCGTACTCCCAAAGCACTCTCCACAGAACCCCACGAGGGACACGGCCGAATGCCTTCTCCAGACCACAAAGCACATGTGGACTGGTTGGGCAAACTCCCATGCACCCTCCAGCACCCGATGGAGAGTATAGAGCTGGTCCAGTGTTCCCCGGCCGGGACGAAAACCACACTGCTCCTCCTGAATCCGAGGTTCGACTATCGGTCGAATTTTCCTCTCCAGCACCCTGGAATAGACCTTACCGGGAAAGCTGAGGAGTGTGATTCCCCGATAGTTGGAACGCACAGAGGGACCACCACCCCGGTCTGTCAGTCCAGAGGTACTGTCCCCGACCGCCATGCGATGCTGCAGAGACGTGTCAGCCAAGACAGCCCTACAACATCCAGCGACCTGAGATACTCAGGACAGACCTCATCCACCCCCGGGGCCTTGCCGCCGAGGAGCTTTCCAACCACCTCAGTGACTTCGGCCAGGGTGATGAACGAGTCCGCCTCCAAGTCTCCAGCCTCTGCTTCCTCCTCGGAAGACGTGACAGCGGGATTGAGGAGATCCTCAAAGTATTCCTTCCACCGTCCGATAACATCCCCAGTCGAGGTCAACAGCTCCCCACCCCCACCGTAAACAGTGTTGGTGAAGCACTGCTTCCCCCTCTTGAGGCGCCGAATGGTTTGCCAGAATTTCTTTGAGGCCGTCCAATAGTCCTCCTCCATGGCCTCTCCGAACTCCTCCCAAACCCGAGTTTTTGCCTCTGCGACCACCCGGGCTGCAGCACGCTTGGCCCGCCGGTACCCGTCAGCTGCCTCAGGAGTCCTATGAGCCAACAAGGCCCGATAGGACTCCTTCTTCAGCCTGACGGCATCCCTTACTTCCAGTGTCCACCACCGGGTTCGGGGATTGCTGCCGCGACAGGCACCGCAGACCTTACGACCACAGCTACGGGCGGCCGCATCGACAATAGAGGCCTAGAAAAGAGCCCATTCGGACTCTATGTCCCCAGCCTCCCCCGGAATCCGGGAGAAGCTCTCCCGGAGGTGTGAGTTGAAGGTGCCCCTGACAGAGGGCTCTGCCAGACGTTCCCAACAGGCCCTCACGATACGCTTGGGCCTGCCAGATCTCTCCGGCTTTCTCCCCCGCCAGCGGACCCAACTCACAACCAGGTGGTGATCGGTTGACAGCTCTGCTCCTCTCTTCACCCGAGTGTCCAAGACACGTGGCCAGAGGTCAGATGACACGACAACAAAGTCGATCATCGACCTCCGTCCTAGGGTGTCCTGGTGCCACGTGCACTGATGGACACCCTTGTGCTCGAACATGGTGTTCGTTATGGACAAACTGTGGCTAGCACAGAAGTCCAATAACAGAACACCGCTCGGGTTCAGATCAGGGAGGCCGTTCCTCCCAATCACCCCTCTCCAGGTGTCACTGTCGTTGCCCACGTGGGCGTTGAAGTCCCCCAGGAGAACAACGCAGTCCCCGGTCGGTGCACTGTTCAGTACCCCTCCGAGGCACTCCAAGAAGGCCGGGTACTCTGCACTGCTGTTCGGCCCATAGGCCGACACAACAGTGAGAGACCTGTCCCCAAGCCGAAGGCGCAGGGACGCGACCCTCTCGTTCACCGGGGTGAACTCCAACACTCGGCGGCTGAGCTGTGGGGCAATGAGCAGGCCCACACCAGCCCGCCGCCGTTCCCCGCGGGCAACGCCAGAGAAATGGAGGGTCCAGCCCCCCTCAAGGAGTTGGGTTCCAGAGCCCAAGCTGTGGGTGGAGGTGAGGCCGACTATATCTAGTCGGTAACGCTCAACCTCCCGCACAAGCTCAGGCTCCTTCCCCCCCAGCGAGGTGACATTCCATGTCCCCAGAGCTAGTCTCCATGTCCGGAGATCCGGCCGTCGAGGCCCCCGCCTTCGACTGCCGCCCAGATCTCTCTGCACCCGGCCCTTATGGATTCTCCTGCGGGTGGTGGGTCCACAGGAGGACGGCCCCACGTCGCTTCTTCGGGCTTCGCCCGGCCGGGCCCCGTGGGGAAAGGCCCGGCCACCAGATGCTCGCTGGCGCGCACCCACCCCAGGTCTGGCTCCAGGGTGAGGCCCCGGTGACGCCAGTCCGGGCGACGTATCTGACCTTGATTGGAAACTCATCATAAGGGCTGTAAATATAATAATAAACGTGAATCCACTGAAACGCAATACTACAAAGGGTGCATGCGCATAAAGTCCTTTCTCTTCCGCAAACAAACACAAGATAATAAAGATGGCGAACGCACGTACAAAAAACAACTTTCTCGTTTGGACCGACGACGAAGTGGAGTTACTTCTACGAGTTACGTTGGATTACAAAACACATCAGTATCAGCAGAACGGCGACTGGGAATCTTGCCAAAGCAGGTGATTACGGTATCGTGACATCATCGCTTTCCAAAAGCTGCGTAGGCTCTTCTTCTGTCTCCTCACTGGGCCTTTTCCCCTTTGCAAAGAAACTTTCCAAAGACGTCTGTTTTTTACTCATTTTGCTGCTTGTGGGTTTAATATTAGCGTTAATGTATCACGTGCCTAAGACAAGTCTTGTGCGCACATGGAAGTCGACATGCTCTTTTCGGAACACGGACGGGCCACTCAAAATGAAGGGGTGGGGGAATGAGCCGCCGTGGCCCGGTACCAAAGGGCTCATGGCCCGATACCGGTCCATGGCCCGGTGGTTGGGGACCACTGCTGTAGAAGTACTGTGTGTACTGTAGAAGTACTCTGATGTGGGCAGCCATGCTTCCTCTACACGTGCTTGATGTCAACAGACCGACTTGCATCATATCGCGTAACAATTTCTCAAAGCTCATTGGCTGAAAATGACGTCACTGGCTCATCACTCCGCTCAGTGTTACTGCGCTACTAAAATGGGGTCACATAATAATTATTAATTGTAAACAAACTGCAGTGAATATTTTTGTGGACTCTTGGATTTAGCTTCAATATGTGCTAAAGTTTTTAGATTATCAAACAATTTTTTCCCCCTTGTCAGTGGAACTGAAGTAAAAGATGATTTTTAGCTGAGGGCCTATAGGTTAGAATATTCATTTCACTAAACCATAAAATTTGGTTTGACTTCCTGGATGGACATGGGCAGCAGATGTGACATAGATAATTCCATTGTTACCTAGCAACCATAATGTTAACAAGGTCCAAAACATGTCAAAGATAGTAAGTAAGATTAGACTAATAAAAAATAAATGAGATCTGTAATTGCTAAATGAATGTTTAAAATGCCAGAAAAAATCCTTGCTTATAAATTATTTGAGTAATTCTTGTTGATGACATAGGTAGATTAGGTCTATTTGCATTACTGGCTGTACTACAACCTACTTAAACTTCCTGTAATTGGAGGTAAAAATAAATAAATAGTACCACAGGTACTATGCGACTAAACCAAGTAATCATTTGAAAAATATGAGAATTAAAAAGTAGGTGAAGCTGTATAGTGAAATTAAGTATCCTGGAGGTGCAGTTCAAGAACAAATACTTCTTCTTACCATATGTTGCTATGAACTATATTTTTAGTTGCAATTTAGATTTGAAAATATAGTAAAATAATCTGCTTTAAACAGTGACAGGAAGAATACTTTGAAAATGTATTTAGTTACAGAATACTAAATACCTGCATGATCCAATAAGAATACTGTATTCTGAATACTTACTACATAAGTTGCATTTAAATTAAAGTGTGCAACATGGAACTGTTTTACTGTTTGCTTTGCATTTCCTATCACTAAATTAAGAAAAAAAAAATCACATGCATACACCACAAGAGCGGTGGTAGCTAACTAATACAGTGGTACCTCACCTTACGAAATTAATTTGTTCCAGAAGTGGTTTCGTAACGTGAATTTTTCGTAAGTTGAGTAGCTATTTCAATGGAAAAAGCCTGATTCGTTCCAAGGCCCCGTTCCAAGTTTTTTTTTTATAGTGTAACATTTTTTTTATAGTGTAACATTGTGTTCTGCGTCCTGATTGGCTAAGAGAGTGTAGACCCAGGACTAAACGTGGACTATACCAGTTCTAGACCAAGGTCTAAACCTGGACTGGACCAGGACTAAACCTGGACTAAACCAGGGCTGGACCAGGACTAAACCTGGACTAAACCAGGACTGGACCACGTCTAGACCTGGACTAAACCAGGACTAGACCAGGTGGATTAAAGCGCCGCGTGCGGGTCTATTTCCTGGTTTCGTGCTAGCTCTGCTATTAGCAGCAGCACCGGTGTACCTCACGAGTCACGGCTGAGGCGAGCAGCGACTGCGTGCGTGGGGAAAAGGGGGAGGGCGGAGAAGTGTGCACGCGGACACGTGTGATAGCGCAGCATGACCCGGCGCGGGGCTGCGAGCACGAGACCCGTGCTCAAACCGTGCCTCCTCTAGACCAGGTCTAAACCAAGTCTAATCCAGGATTAAACCACCGCGTGCGGGTCTAATTCCTGGTTTCGTGCTAGCTCTGCCGGTGTTCCTCACGAGTCACGACTGAGGCGAGCAGCGAGGAGGGGAGGGGATGTGCCTCCCATCGGGACCGCACGCAGTCTGAGCGCATGAACGAACGCAGGCAAGAGCCGCGATGGTTTAATCCTGGTTTAGACCTGGTTTAGACCTGGTCTAGTGGAGGCACGGTTTGAGCACGGGTCTCGTCCTCGCAGCCCCGCGCCGGGTCATGCTGCGCTATCACACACGTGTCCGCGCGCACACTTCTCCGCCCTCCCCCTTCCTCCCCCTTCACTATTAATACATTTTGTTGAAAATCTATGAACGTTTGAGTGTTTAAACAGAGACAAATGTGAAAAAAGTTTAAATCCAGTCTGAGAAAAGCGTATAATGTGTGTGGCTGAGCGTGCATCTGAGCGCGCATTATTTGAATTTTTGAAATTTCGCGTTTCGTAACTTGAATTTTCTTTCGTATCTAGAGAAGGCGTTTCGTAACTTGGAATTTTCGTAAGGTGAGGTACCACTGTACTGTGCATACTGTGTTTCAAGTCACAAGTACTGCAATGTATTCCTTTGATGTAAGGAAGTAACAGCATTCTGAATACCACTAAATTAACAAGTAACTGTACCGGAATACAGTTACTCAAATTAAGTATAGAGAATAATGTATTTTTGCTACATGTATTCAGTTACTTCTCAGCACTGGCAGTAAAACCCTTAAGTGTTACCATTCTAGGCATTCTTTTATGACAATAAGACAATTAGTGTTCAGTTTAATTATGTGCAATCCTGGCAAGGCTCAGAGAAACTGTGTGCCAGATATAGAAGCTCATATCCACTTTTGGTCTTTTATTGTTTTTGCATTTCATTCTTATCAGACAGAGTTTACAGCTATGTATCTAAAAATGAAAGCATCTGCTACACCTGCTACCTTGTTAGACAATAGCATTTGTTGCCCACAGTTTACTGTATTGTATCAGCTTTTACATTCATATCCTCCTTTATGAAATGTGTCAATCCTTACTCACACACACTACAGCAGTATTTTAGTGTAGTGTAGTATCAGCACATTGAGACAGTAAAATATTATTGAATTGAAATGCATGACCTATACATCTACTCATTATGCTGCTGTGAAGATATGTTTGGATATTTATTTAATGATATAAAAGCACCATATTTTTAACATTCTGGTTTCAAGAGAATATACAGTGCGGTTTTATGCCATTGTTAAATAAATCCAAAGCAAAAGGATAACCCGACGAATAAAGCACAATTTAATGCTTTTCCATGACATATTTACACACTGTGAATAAAATAACATAGCACCAAACAGTGAGAGTGTTTTGTGTGGCTTAATGATCTCGTGGGCCGTTTCTATCAGCGCCTCATTTAAAGTTGGCATTTATGGCGACTATATTTCTCGACAGAAATAATGTGGGAAGGTGTTTGTATGCTAGTTACTGCGTGCACGCCGAGCCTTAGCTAATAATGCGTGCGCGTTCACCTCAGCAGTTAATTACATTTCAGCTAAAGCGCAGCATGGTACTTTTAATGCTGTCACAATTATGTTTTGATTGGGCTCATGTTATTTTGACTTGGGATGGGCTGTAGTTGCTGTAGGCGTTTAGTGGTCAAACAGAACACCAGTTGAATAGAACAAAAGAAAAGTGTAACTGTAACTGCAAAATCTAACTTAAATTAGCCCATAGACTCTATATATCAATGGACATAGCTAACGTGTTCCAAATAAGAATTGAGCATAGGCGCAAAGTGGTCTGCTTGCTATTGGCTTCTATTGAAAAATTGTCACCTCTCTCTGAAACTGCTGCTGTCAGGCTTGTCATTCTGGCCTTAAAATGTTCATTTTTAACCTGCTCTGCCCTGTTTTATTTAATCAATTTAACCCTAAATCAAGATATGACCATTAATAAGAGGCCAATCAGGCGCCTTTTATTGCAGACGTCACTCCCGCTAGTGTTAGCAAGGAGTTTGACTGACACAACAAGCAAAGTGGGAGGGAGGGGGCATCAAGCGTTAGGTTACCTTCAACATCCTTGCTACTGATTGGCTCGGTTTCACACTTGAATTTCTAAATATGGGCCCTGGCTACAGATTAGCCACTATAACTGCTAGTGTTCATTGGCTTCATTTGGCCTTAGCTGTATTCTGTGGGTGACATTGCACTCCCTCAGTCCGCTTCTTTATACAGTCTATTGTATAACCTTGCTGTAACAGTAATCCCTCATCATTAGTTTACTTGAAGTTGTATTTTTGATTGATTGATGCATATTTGACTAGTCCTGTATTGTCCTGCATTGGAGGTCTCATTCCAGCAATTTTTTTTTGTAAACCTGTGGTTTACAATGAATAAAATGTAGAACACACATAACATCATGGAAACACCAGTCTGGTCTGGAGCATAGACCACTGCCGGGGACAAGAGTGGAAAGCCAGTGTGACACCAAGCATCCGGCCAAGACAGAAGTGTGTCACAGTGGGCTTTGGAGGATAGAATGGAAAACAATATAACAACAACATTCCGGGACCAACATTGCAGTGGATTTGTGCATTATACCAGTGTTGAAATTTACATCGTTACAAGTTCCGAGGCTGCAATTCAGTATTATGTGGCAGAGGTTTAAAAGTGAATGAATAAACTACATTGACTATTGCTCTGTTTTAATCAGTCCACATGAAGAAATGACTGTTTTAAATAAAATATAGCAATTGTGATTTCACTTAAAGGTCACCAAGGCATTTTTGGAGGAAACATGTATGCTATTTCTACTCTAAGCTTCAAGTATTATTGAATTATTTACCACTCTTTGGCAAAGGACTGGGCGATATGACAGCATTGATCAATCTTGAGTTGTATTCAAACAAATAAAAATGGCTTTCATTATAAATTACCTGAACATAAACAACAGAGACTCGTCATTATTAGTTATCATTGTAATTTAACCTAACTGGGTTCCAATGTGAAATCAGCACTAAACCACATGCTTTTATACTGACGAAGGACTGACTGTAGACCTGCCAATTAAAAAAACCAAAGCTAATCAATGACCATTAGAAATGACTTCACGTTGATTAATATTTCATTCACATTCAAATTCATTCATAGCCCTTCTTTGCACATACTAAATCAAACTGATGTATGCAGTGGTGAAAGTAAAGCGGTGCGCACCGGTACGCAGCACCGGTATAAAATTCACAGCCGGTACGCAGCACCGCTAAGAGAATATGGTTAATGGTGGCCAAAACCCACATTTGAAAAAAAAAAAGTAAGGTCCGCTATTTAAGTAGAAAACACAAACAACCACACTATGCCATTCGAGAATAACTGAAAGCTACCCGAAACTCTCGTGCAGAGATATCTGCAGTCTGTTAAGCAAGGATTGTCAAAACTTATCTGACTAGGCCCACAAAAATATGAAATAGTTAAGTATATTAAAAAAAGTTATTTATCTATAAAAAAAGGTGTAAAAAGTAAAAAAAAACAAACAGGTAAAACAAGTGTTTTTCAAGGTACAGTGTGTAGGATTCGTGGCGCATAGGTGGTGTAGGTATCATGCACGTCCTCTTTTGGCTACGGCAGACCTCGATGATCACCCGGGCGCACCGTAACGCGGACAGCTCGCGCACCAGCGTGCACCCGGCGCTGTGCGAGCTCTCGCCGACAACTACGGTATAAATAAAACGCGGTCCCGTTCACTGTTTTGTTTTCTTTCCGCATGAAAACACACATTCCCGACCGTGTACCATGACAATCTACACATCAAATGTAACCTTACAGTCTCCTCTTTTTGAC